>OV049868.1:12395404-12995404 GCA_920104075.1 Melanargia galathea
TTCCTCTCTGTACGTATATCTACTCATGTGGTTACACGGTTGCAGTTTTGTATGGAACCATGGTCGCACCGTGTCATTAACAAGGTTCAACGTTAATACATTTATTTATTTCATATATGTTCCAGCAATGCGCGAGACGGCATTTCAATCATGTACATAAATAATTGTTATATTGTTATTTTTAAAAAAAAGAGCAACTGTCGAGTTTCTCACAGGTTCTTCTCGGCTGGAACTGCATTCCGAACCTGTGGTAGACAAATTGACGATTCAAAAGTACTTGTAAAAGTTTATTTGAATAAAAAACTTTTCTATTCTATTCTATTCTATAATTAAAAAAAAAAAACTAATAAACGAATAGTAATTAATATTTCAATGAAATATGCACAGGTTAAATTAAAAAAAATCCCCAACATTCACCATTTTGAGGTGGCAGCCATCTTGAATTTGCATAGTGCTATTCTAATAGTTGAGCCCTTTCATTTGATATTGAGGGAGTTGTGAAAAAATATGTGATCTGCCATTTTGTAGCGGCGGCCATTTTGAATCAATTTTCATCAAACATAGCTAACAACACTCTCGACTAATTCACCTTTCAAACAAAAAAAATCGCATTCAAATCGGTTCACCCGTTTGAGCGCTACGGTGGAACAGACAGACACACAGACACATCAAACTTATAACACCCCGTCATTTATGCGTCGGGGGTTAAAAATAAAAATATTTAATTAAATCGATTGAAAGTTTTTTTTAAATAAAATCGATTCGATTCGATTCGATTTGAAATATAAATTATTTCAAATCGAATCGTTAACCTGTGAGAGCGACACTAAATTCGTTTTTTTGACATCTGCCAAAAAGCAATTAAACATTTGGACAAAGTATAGTATACTTTTTTATTATTTTTTTAATTATCATTAAGCCCTTGACTGCGATCTCACCTGATGGTAAGTGACGATGCAGTCTAAGGTGGAAGAGGGCTAACCCGGAAGTATGGCAATTTTTATTAAACCCGTCCCTGAGCAGTTTCTACACGGCATCATACCGGAACGCTAAATCGTTTGTCGGCACGATATTGTCGGTAGGGTGGTAACTAGCCATGGCTAGCCTCCCACCAGACCAGACCAGACACAATTTAGAAATGATAAAATCCTAAATTGCTCCTGCTGGGAATCGAACCTGAGACCTCCCGCTTATAAAACCACTGCGCTCGCCACTGCGTCGTTGAAAAAAATACGTGAATGAATGAATGCCCTTCCGACCGAAATTTATGTCGCGTGTATGTGCACACAAGTGCACTCTCTATTCCTTCACTCTCATAGTCCAATGATCTCATAGTACTACTTCTCAATAAACGCAATTAACGGGTCTGAAAATAGTGCATGTATTTTTCAAATTCAAATTAATTTTTAGTTTTAAAGATGGACAATGAGAATTTGCCACCACGTTCGGTTATATTCAACACACTGTATAATATTGAAAATATTTAAATTGCACTACACGTTCCCATCAAATTCCAATAGATCCTCAGTATTCGCTAAACCGACCGTTTTCAAAATTTCACCCCATTTAGGGTAAACATTGTAAACACAACAAAACAGATTTTCCCTTATAAATATTCCCAATCGGGCGCGATCCCTTTCTGTTGTAAAGGGCTTTACGCGTCATTTGATAGCGAATAACGTTGCGAACTAATGCCTATCGTTTGCTCGCTAACCCATAACAAGCTGAAATATGTACAACTAAGCTTACACGAATCGCTCATAGTTTACGTAATTAAACCGCTTCAAAATTATTTCGAAGCGTTTTTGAAGTTATACACTTTCTTTAGGCGCATTATGAACAAGTATAAATTAAAAATTAAAAAACCCCCGACATTGCCATTTTTGTGGCGGCGGCCATCTTGGATTTGCATAGTGCTATTCTACTAATCAAGCCCTTTCATTTGATAGCCATATTATGGGAGTTGTGAAAAATTATGTAATCCGCCATTTCGTAGCAGCGGCCATCTTGGATGGATGGTCCACCCGTTTGAGCGCTACAGGGGAACAGACACACACACACACACTCACACACACACACACACACACAGACACGTCAAACTTATATCACCCCATCGTTTTTGCGTCGGGGGTTAAAAAATATGTAATCCGCCATTTTGTAGCGGCGGCCATCTTGGATCGATTTTCATCAAAATAACTAACAACACTCTCGACTAATTCACCTTTCAAACAAAAAACCGCATTCAAATTGGTCCACCCGTTTAAGCGCCACAGGGGAACAGACACACACACTGTCGTTTTTGCGTCGGGGGTTAAAAAATGATGAGACTGCATTTTTATGACGCGCGCACACTAGGGTGACACGAAAAACGACATATTGAAGTTGGCAACGTCCAGTTGAGAGATTTGATATTTGACACAACTTGAAGTTGCTCGCTAATCTCAGATTGTCAGACGCAAACAACCATGGTTGTCTGTCGCGCCATCTAGTGTCTGATTGTTATTAATTATTTGCATGCAACATATCTATAACTTCTTACGCGCGTACATAAGTAAGTACACACACTTTTTTTTGCTTTTCAGAAGCTACACGCAAACGCTCGACTTACCCAGACAAAAGCACCGTTTAGGTAGATATTACTGAGAGAAAGAGAAGATAAATAATTTTTTAAATAAATATTGCATACTTCATACGTTCGTACACCACTGGCTTTTTTTTTAGCTAAAAATGGGAAAAGTATAGATTTATACACTCCCGCGTCCCGAAAAACGGATGGCACTAATGCAAGTTCTCCGTGAGAATGAGCAAAAAATGAAATCATATCGGTTTTAGAGTAAACTGGGATAACATTATTTAAATACACAAATAAAACACAAAATTACTTACATTACTTTTCCTGAAATTAAAAATAAAATTTTTAAGCTGCATTTGGAGAAACATTTGTCAAGAAAACTGTTTGAACTATTCATGTTGCAAACTATCATAAAGTAGGCTAAAGCTACAATACTAATAATCAATGTGTTTTGTAAGCCGTCATAGATTTCGATAGCAAACATTATAAATTAAACTCAGTCGTGTTATTTGAGATACACTTAACGCCGTCGATGTCTCAATAAGTCATAGTTAGAGGATTCATGAATCACGACTAAACCACACCCCCTACATTTCATACAAGCAAACAAATTATACCAAGTGATACTTCTGAGAAGGACAAAACTATACGTAATAATATGTTCTAGGCCAGGGTTTCTTAATCTTTTTCTAGTCATGGACCTCTTTCAAAATTTCAAAAAACCTACGGACCCTAAAAAAGAGGTTTAACTTTTACCAGCTTTTATTGATTATAAATATACGTATTTATATACAGGGTTACTGGTAATATGTCGGCAATCCGTTAAGGGGATGTAGAAGGGGTCATTTGCAACCAAATGACCCCTAATGACCCCTAGGCAAATCTCAACCATTTTCGAGTAATTTGACTTTTTGTGTTTTTTAGAAAAATTTGCGGTATGCAACTTTGAAAATTTATAAAAAAAAACTCAATGCATGAAATTTAACTTTATTATTATTATCTGCTAGTTAACACTTCAATACATCATAATCAACCATAAAATGGCCATTACCTTCAATAGTTTTTAAATCAGAGCTACAAACAGTTAAAATTTTCATAATTTTGAGCAGGTGGTCGAACTAAAATGATAAATTTGTGAAAAAAACCACTATGGTACTTTATCGGCGGGCTATTGTTAAAACATGTACAATTTATCAGCTATCCAACGAGATAAAATAAGGTACCAGAAATTAGAAATTGCATGAGAAACATGCAATTAATGTGATAAAAACGAAATCCCACCCATTCACACGTTTAAAGAAAAACGTCGTTGTGAGCCCTTTTTTCTCTTTTTCTTAAGGTTTTGATCTACTTTAGAGGCCCAGAAGTGTACATTGTGGTAATTCGTAATCCCGCCTTGGTCAAACTTGGACTCATCTGTCCATAATTTTTTTCTAAGAAACATAGGATCTTCTAGGTCTGCATTCAGCATGATTCTACAGAAATTCATTATTTTTACGGGATCACGGAGACAATCCGATTCTGGGGCAACACGCGTGTATGCTCCAAGCGACGATGAACGAATTCTTGGTTGTTTTGAAGAAAAACCCAGAACGTCAAAAAATATTGTAGCAAACTATCTAGGATTATCTTAGTGGATAGTGTGATTTAGATACTGTAAGTACACTGCAGGATCGTACTCATACCACTACATGCCTGTGCATCTAATTTACGAAGATGATCTCGTAAGAAAAACGAATTTCTGATGATTCAAGCTGAATGCAGACCTAAAAGATCCTATATTTCCTAGAAAAAATTTATGGACAGATGAGTCTAAGTTTAACCAAGGCGGGATCACGAATTACCACAATGCACACTTTTGGGTCTGTAAGGTAGATCAAAACCTTAAGAAAAAGAGAAAAAAGGGCTCACAACGACGTTTTTCTTTAAACGTGTGAATGGGTGGGATTTCGTTTTTATCACATTAATTGCATGTTTCTCATCCAATTTCTAATTTCTGGTACCTTATTTTATCTCGTTGGATAGCTGAGAAATTGTACATGTTTTAACAATAGTCCGCCGATAAAGTACCTTAGTGGTTTTTTTCACAAATTTATCATTTTAGTTCGAGCACCTGCTCAAAATTATGAAAATTTTAACTGTTTGCAGCTCTGATTTAAAAACTATTGAAGGTAATGGCCATTTTATGGTTGATTATGATGTATTGAAGTGTTAACTAGCAGATGATAATAATAAAGTTAAATTTCATGCATTGAGTTTTTTTTTATAAGTTTTCAAAGTTGCATACCGCAAATTTTTCTAAAAAACACAAAAAGTCATATTACTCGAAAATGGTTGAGATTTGCCTAGGGGTTATTAGGGGTCATTTGGTTGCAAATGACCCCTTCTATACCCCCTTAGCGGATTGCCGACATATTACCAGTAACCCTGTATATATATATATATATATATATATACACATATATATATACGATTATTTACATATTAATAGTTAGTAGTGTAGACGTTTGCGGCTGTTTAAATCCTAGATTAGAACATCAAATTGTACATAGTGTGACTAATTGTGTTGTACGCAATCTTTAAACTTAAACTACATAGTATATTATACAGAATTAGCCCCAGTATTTACTCATAATACATTTACTTCAACAGCAACTTAGTAGCAAACAGTGCAAGTTTCATTAAAATCGGTACAGTAATTTTCAAGATATCTACTGTTAAGTGTGTCGTGGGGTCGGTTTAACATTCAATCTTTTAGATTATTATTGTTTTGATTATCGCTTGTTTTTACAAGCTGTTTATTTGTCTTGATTCTTCCGTAATCATTGTCATTAAAACGACTTATATTACAAGTCGGCCCGCTGTTACCCCAATAACTGTTTATTGCATTCTTAGCTCTGAGATCCACACATTCGGACCACCTTTAGTCCTAACGTCACGTTTAGTGTACGACGAAGAATTTACATTGCATTTTTCTTTTATTCACACTAAAAGGTAAACAAGTCGCAGGAACCCGAAAGCGATTTTTTTTTTAACTACAAGTTAGTCCTTGACTGCAATCTCACCTGATGGTAAGGGATGATGCAGTCTAAGATGGAAGCGGGCTAACTTGGAAGAGGTAGCATACCCCTGATCGGTTTCTACACGGCATCGTACCGGAACGCTAAATCGCTTGGCGGCACGGCTTTGCCGGTAGGGTTGCCGGTAGGGCCACGGCTTAAGCCTCCCACCAGACCAGACCAGAGACAATTTAGAAATTATAAAATCTCAAATTGCGCCTGCCTGGAATCGAACCCAGGACCTCCCACTTATAAGACCACCGCGCTTACCACTGCGCCAGGGAGGTCGGCGATTGGTTTTACTCGTTCCTACTGTCGCCTGGTGAGATCACTACAATTATAGGTCTACTGTATAACTGGCACCGTCCATGAGGTAGGATAAAAAGTATCATATATCACTCTACCAACTATACCCATGGAAAAAATTACCGTAGATCTGTTGCTGCGTTATTGAAAGACAAATCGAAAGAACAAATGCGTAAAATATATGCTCTTCTCCGAGGGGACTGTTTGTTTTTCCGGGATGAAAAAAAGAGCCTTTATCATTCTCCAGGTCTCAACTATAGATGTAAAAAATTATGTCATTTCGTAGCTCTGTTACGGCATAGTTTAAATATTAAAGAGGTACTCATGTACATAATTTTATATCATACAATAGCAATATGTATACGTATAAGTAATCAATTAATTACTAAAGTAACCAATTCCAATCCAATTTGGAGAAGATTATAATAATACTCGACTGATTCGAGAATTTAATTGATATCGTATCGGCACCTATTATGTCGTCGATTATAAAAGAGCTCTACATATCAATTCAACTTGTGCGTGTGTATGTGCATATGTGTGAGTTGGGGGAGGATTTAATAAAGGAAATGGGGGTCAATCCCTTTTCCGTGTCGCGATTCAGAATAATGCCTCGAAAATATAATAGTTGGGAACTCGGGGGGACCTTAAGGCAGTTGAATAATGCAGTGTTTTTGGCACCACTGATATATTGTGGTCCTTTTCGCGGATGCTGGCAGCAGAAGAAGGGCTTTTGAGTTATTTGATTTTCACCATTGCCAACATCTAGGCGTTCTGTTAACTGTAACTGAAATTATTCCTTAACTATTACTTATCTACTTAAATACTATACTGCCTTGTCGGTTTAGTGGTTAACATATTCAACTGCAGATTCCAAGGTCCCGGGTTCGATTCCCGGATCGGATAAATAAAGGTATTGGGTTTTGCTTCCAAGAAATTCTCAGTGCCAGCCCGGAGTTGGTAGTGTTTCACCCCCGTGCCTCGGAGAGCACATTAAGCAGTCGATCCCGGTTATTATCACTATCATGTGACAATAGTCGTTAAAGCCCACTAACCCACATATTAGCAGCGTGGCGGGTCTAAGCTCTAAATCCCTCTCTCCTATGAGATAGAAAGGCTTTGCCCAGCAGTGGGACGTTAGAAGGCTGTAGTGGTGGTACTTCCTTAAAGTACCATACCAGCAAATCACCGAGACTTACCTACATTGTTAATATAAATAATTTGTTGTTCTGAACAAACAGTTCTACGAACGAGAAAAGTTTACGCAATTCCCCCGCACATTACAAAATTCCATACATGTTTGAACATTAGGATGAGTAACTCCACAACTTTGAAACATTACAAAATTCATAATGCTGGCGTAACGAGTGAAGGAAAGTGTGTAAATAACAAGAGCTGAATTTCTTAGTAGTAGAGTATGCATATTATTATTGGAATGTTGGCCGCGGGGGACCTCAATATTTGTCAAGAAATATATTATATTATATCTCGCTTTCTAACTGTGGACTAAAGTCTATGAACTAAAGGCAACTCCACTTAATCTATGCCTATGGGCGACGGCGCGTTTCGCAGCTAATTGCCAAAACGTGCCTCAGTCAAGTGTAAATTGCTTACACACCTCCCGCCTACTTTGCACACCTTCAAGTAAATGTTGAATGGGCACCCTGTTACACCGAAACGTAACATTCACTCCAAACCCTCTCTGCTGTTTGTTGCTCTTCTCTCCGAATTCTAACATCACCGGTAACACAACTACTTCACGTACTTTCACAGAGTTAATGTCGTACGACGAAAACTGGTGAGGCTCAGCTGCAAATATCGAAACTACTTTTATACGTATATTACAGAAAAGAGCATCCGATGAAATTATAAACTCGGATAGTGCGGATCTTTTCGTGAAAATTAAAGAAATTGGTATATTCACCGTTACGTTGTACAATAATATAATATCTAGTCTTTGTAAAACAAAATCTTTGTAAACAGAGAGGTGGGTGACATACAATTGATTCAGTAAGAGTCGTAATTATTATTACTAAAGATTATTATTATAACACTGTCATATCCCGTCCCTTGCACGAGTGCACCAGCCAGGCCAGCCAACAGCCACCAGCCAGCCAGCCAACCAACCATACCACAGAATAATAACTAGTACCTAAAGGTACAGAAGCCTTACTTCGCAATGGTTTTTAAAGAAATATGTACTCAATTTGATAAACAATATGATTTAATTTAGCTCGCGTTCCAGTCGAGCACGTGTTCATTTACGTACCTACAAATTTTTTTTTTGAGGGAATATGTGCCTTAATTCACTAGTTTACGGTTCATAATAGGTTACACGTGGTTATACGTTTGAATGATCCGCGGACACTAGGGTTGTTTACTTCGAGAAACTACTTACGCCATCTAGCGCACAGCACGAGCGTTTACTCCTACTTGTGGCGGGCAGGCAGCGCCGAGTAGGTACGTTCATAGCTAGCTGCATAATTGTATATGCTATACGATTATTGCCAAAGATTTAATTTAAATAAGTACTATATGTCAATGATTGTACTTAAATAGACAAAAGAATAATAGATGTTATGTACCTATGTGTAAAAATATCTGGAATTGTTTTTGTTTCGGACGAAACATAATAAGTGTATCATTGCTACCTCACTAATAAATTAATTTATTACTTAACTGATCTCTTTCGAAATAATCCTACTAATATTATAAAGGCGAAAGTTTGTGAGTGTGTATGGATGTATGTATGTATGCATGTACGTATGTATGTATGTATGGATGAATGTATGTATGTATGTATGGATGGATGGATGTTTGTTATTCTTTCACGCAAATACTACAGAACCGATTACGATGAAATTTGGTATGTAGGTAGCTGAAGACTCAGAATAACACAGGCATAAAATCACGCCACCTCACTTAGGAGGCATTATTACTTAGGCATTATGAACGATACAAGACCATTTTTTTATAATTTTTATTTTCTTGACCGTCTAGTTACCATATTGAATAAATTTGAACGATATTCGGCATTATAACTATATGTATACTATATTATAATTACAACGTCATTACTGGCGCTGGTTGCACATCTTGAAATTTTGTGAAAACTACTAAATCTATAAAAAAGCTGTGATAGCCTAGTGGTTAGGACGACCGACTTCTAATCGGAGGTCGTGGGTTCGATCCCGGGCACGCACCTCTAACTTTTCGGAGTTATGTGCGTTTTAAGTATTTAAATATCAATTGCTTTAACGGTGAAGGAAAACATCGTGAGGAAACCTGCATGCCTGAGAGTTCTCCATAACGTTCTCAAAGGTGTGTGAAGTCTGCCAATCCGCTTGGCCAGCGTGGTAGACGGTTGGCCAAAACCCTTCTCACTCTGAGAGGAGACCCGTGCTCTGTAGTGAGCCGGTAATGGGTTGAGCATGATGATGATGATGATGACTAAATCTATGAAAATTATTCTTCAGTTAAAAACCGATATCAGTTTCTAAAATCAAAAACTAAGGCGCGAGCAAACCCGCGGGTATCAGCTAGTACCTAAATGTGTGCTGAGTGTGAATAGTGCTCACCGAAAACTAACTCAATATTTTTTATCTTGCACCTACAGTTTTACTACAATATTGCAAAATATTATTTTATTTTTAAAATTATTTATTTATTTATTTCCAAGCAAGAAATTCGCAATATGGATTCGCAAACTTCCTTTAAAATTGAAAAGAATTCCATAGGTACCTATCACCTATAGTATCACCGTAAATATTTTGCGTAGGGCTCTTAGTCTAAGTTCGTAAATGAATACGACAATTAATGAAATGCAACTCGAATGAAACGACTAAAATGTCTTTTTAATTGTAGTTTTAAATACTTTTAGGGTATTGGAATAGTACTTTGTTCAACAAGGGGAGAAATGGTTTGTAGTTTGAATTAATTTCATTTCAAATAGGAACATAATGTAATTCAATCAAAGTAGATTTTATCTGTCAGCGTCTTTAGGTAACCAAAAAAAAGTTAAATTTCGATCACGATCCGTATTTAAACAATTAAGTAAATACTGCACAGTATCTTTTTGCTTTTTTTTCGTTTTGTGTCCATCTTGCAACTATCGAGAAAGTTGAACGTGGTCGAACAATAATAGCGCGCGCGCGTGCGTCTTTCTTCGCTTGTGGCAGCCTACTAGATTGGCCTTATCGAAACGGCCGCCGCCTGTAGGTATGTTTTTAATACCTACACGCGGAGTGACACAGGCCTGACCATACTATTAAAACAGTATTATACTTTTTTGCCTTCACCTAATACTTTTGACTGTTCTATAAAATCTGCCCTTAAAGATGTTACTTCTCGATGACCACAACAGCTCTGTCACAAAGACTGAGAACAAAAAACAATGACAAACTCGCATAGACGTATCTCATTATGAATGCGCGCGGATAAAAACGTGTCTAATGTTTCTCCCTGTGTCTAGGTATCTAACGGTGTGAGAGGCGGCCACATAGCACCATAAATAATATCGCCCTGCATCTGTACATTATTTTAGTCCCCAATTGTGTGTGTAATGGAATTAGAAATATTCAAATCACGGAAAACTGACGACGCGCGGGAAATTCGTGTTTCATTTCGCTTCCATTTGAGCGTGAAATTCTAAATTACGGCACATTTATTATTGTGTACCTATTATTTAAATGTATTTTGGAAGCTATATGATAGCTATTGTAAAGCTATAGTGCGGTTACTTATATATAAGTTTACCTTAATATGTCAGGTCAGGGGTATGGGTTTATCTGCCATACCCCTTCCAAGTTAGCCCGCTTGCACCTTGGACTGCATCGTCACTTACCATCAGGTGAGATCGCAGTCAAGGGCTAACTTGTAGATGAATAAAAAAAGTTACATCGGCAATATTATTTTGCTAGCGGCAAAATGAGAGAGGAAGAAGCGGTAATAGCCTAGTGGTTAATACTTCGGCCACTCTTTCGGGGCCCCCGGCACGCACCTCTAAGAGCGAGGCCGCACTGCGAAATTTATTCGCGCGAATTTTTTCGCAGAATTCTGTGACATATGGAAATGTATGAAGCTGCCCGCACTTGCGATTTAAAATTCGCGAAAACAATATATTAAAATGCGGAAAATAAACCGCGCGAATAAAATTCGCGCGAATATATTTCGCAGTGCGGCCCCGGCCTTACTTTTCGGGGTCATGTGAGTTTTAAGCAATTTACCTATAGGTATATCGTTAAAAAAGTAAGGCCTAGGCCGCACTGCGAAATTTATTCGCGCGAATTTTTTCGCAAAATTCTGTGACATATGGGAATGTATAAAGCTGCACGCACATGCGATTTAAAATTCGCGAGAAAAATATTATAAAATGCGGAATATAAACCGCGCGAATGAAATTCGCGCGGTTTATATTCCGTATTTTAATATATTTTCGCAGTGCGGCCCCGTTCTAGGAGCGGGGCCGCACTGCGAAAATTATTCGTGCGAATTTTATTCGCGCGGTTTATATTCCGCATTTTAATATATATTTCTCGCGAATTTTAAATCGCATGTGCGTGCAGCTTCATACATTCCCATATGTCACAGAATTTTGCGAAAATATTCGCGCGAATAAATTTCGCAGTGCGGCCTAGGCCTAATAGCGAAATACAGAATAGGTATAATTATAATCACACTAAACTATTGTTCTACAGAAATAAAAAGGTATCAAAATATATCAATATACTAGCTTTGGTTTCGTGAATTTCGTCGTGAATTTCGGTTTTTCACATCAAATCTCGAGGGAATCGTAGATTAATTTTGGTTCCCGTTCCCGCTCCCTTTTCCAACCTTTATACCTACATTTAAGGAAGTTTGCCACAATAATCTACTTACCTGTAGCTGTAGCTATAGATTTCGGTATTTTGAAGATCCCGTGGTAACTGTAGATTTTCCAGGATGAAAAATATATAATTATATATGTGTTAAGTCAGAGCATAATCTATCTCCATTCAAAATTTCAGCCAAATCGGTTTAGTAGTTGCGGTTTTAGAGGGTAACAAACACCCACACATACACACGCATACACTGTAGGTACTTACGTAGTTTCGCGTTTGTAATATTAGTGTGATAATATTATGTACTTATACAATCCATACTGGAATTATAAATGCGAAAGTACTTAGCTCTGTCTGTCTGTCTGTCACGTTTTCACGCCTAAACCGCTGAACCGATTTTGACGAATTTTCGTACAGAGATAGACTAGACCTCGGAGAAGGATATAGGTTACTTTTTATCCCGGAAAATCATAGATTTCCCAAGAGTTTCATAAAAACTAAGTCCACGCGGACGTAGTCGCAGACACCAGCTAGTGTGCTATATTTATTCAAAGAGTAGGGTCATTACCGCTAAACAAACCACTGTTATTTTTGGGTTATGCAGTTGCTGGAAAAAATAATGAGAAAGTTTTAAGCTTATTAAGCACAAAAATATACCTAATCTGACCTAATTTATTTTGAAAGTAGCTATAAAAAAGATGCTGAGGTCAGTTTAGGATTCATTCTAGAGTAAACTCCGAACCTAACACCCGTTCAAAAAATGTTTCACACCAATTTCCACCTTATTACACAAATCGGAAGGGTTATATTTGAATGATCGAAACTATCTACGTCAGTTAAAAGATGGTGCAGATTACAGCATGCCATTTCACTCCGATGCATTGGTTAGTGAACCGGTTAACTATGTTTTCCTTTTCTCACTAATGGGTGGAAGTAATATCGGATAGCACTAGCAGTACAGTAGGGTTGACAAATAGAAAGAAAATATTCAAGATAGATAGGTATTTTTCATATTCATTAATTCCTGATCGTAATTTTTAATGTAGATAATAATGCTCTTTTACTAATGTTACCAATCGAGATAAAGACTTTATGTGTTTTCCGCGGGCGTTTATCTAAAACAGCTAACTTCCAACTCCGGCTGGCACTGAGAATATTATATTGATAAAAACCTAATTAAGTACCTCATAATTTTTGACTTGATCCAGGAATCGAACCCAGGACCTCGTGATTCGCAATCGACCACCGAGTCAGTTCTAACTGACTATATTAGTATAATATATCTATTGTCTATAGTAGCACACTTCCATGCAAAATCCCAAGTTTCTTTACCAAGCACTTTGACCTAAACGTTCACCAATCACTTTCTCCTTTTGAACTGTACAAATAAATAAAATTGACGTCTGTGATTTCAAAATATTATCTTTCTGTCTTCAAATAGTGACAACCCTAATAAGTTTTTCAGGTGGGACATACTTTTATATTTTCATTAATTACGAGGATAAATACGTCAGGGATTTTCACATTTCGCTAATTAGTTCACCTTTTTCTTATTGCAATTTCAAATTGAATACCTCAGGCACATTCAAAGCTAGAGATGCATACATTAATGTTAGATAATGCTCGCGCGAATATGATGGAACCTTGTCGCAACGAATAATTGAAAACGACGGTTCTATAGCGAAACAGAAGAGAGAGAAAACAAATTCTTTAAGCGAAATAGGGTTAGCAAAAAAGTTCTTATAAATATTTAACATTTATTTATTTTGTGCCATTATTCTTTTCTTACTCTTCAGGTTTACGAAATCTTGCGGCTCGTGCGGCTCCTACGGCTCTTGTGGCCATATGTGCGTGAATTTTACTATTCCGTGTAGAGTAACACGGAATAGTAAAATTCACGCAGTACCCACAATCCACATCTATTCATTAAGGAATTTTATTATAGAACATTACGCCCATTCCCACAAACGACTTCCGGATCTTCTTGAGGCGTAATAGGGTATTTGACTAATTTTTGGAAATTGTTTTAAATTATTCTTTATTACTTATTAAAACACACTACATTGATATTTTTCGCAATATCTACAGTATTAAGAATTAAATCAATGATAAAGTTTAAGTTTTGAAAACCACGCCAAAAACGACATTTCTGATCACATGATACGCGTGACGTCACAAATCGCTATGCAAGTCACTTCTCTCGCTCGCTCGTTTTCGGAACTCGGTGCGTGCGACAGAGACGCTACGCAAGGCGACTGCTGGATCGTAATGTTCTAAATGGTTATACCTACTCATTTTAATATCAATCTTATTCTTTCAAGTATAAAGTTTAGTTTCGGTTGACTTGATAAACTTCAATTATATCAACCAAGTTACGTGCTATCGAGTGAAGTCACAAATCGCTATGCAAGTCACTTCTCTCGCTCGCTCCTTTTCGGAACTCGGTGCGTGCGACAGAGACGCTACGCAAGGCGACTGCTACATCGTAATGTTCTAAATTGTTATACCTACTCATTTTAATATCAATCTTATTCTTTCAAGTATAAAGTTTAGTTTCGGTTGACTTGATAAACTTCAATTATATCAACCAAGTTACGTGCTATCAAGTGACATCACAAACAATCCCAGAGCGTTCACGTTCCTGATAAAATTTCAAAAATTATTATGTTTTATTTCGTGCAAAATATCGCGTAAAATTACATAGTTTAATTTGATTGAGTGAAATATGTCTTTTTTAGGCTATTATCTGATTAGATGACCACAATCAATAGTATATTTTGAATGTTGTCAAATACCCTATTGAGGTATCGCGAGCCTGTTTCTATTTCTTATTCGTAGCACCCACATCTATTCACGTGGTGGCCGTATGTTCACGTATTCACGGCGTGTAACTAAAACCTCTTGTTTTAGGTGAAATGAAGAAGTCCGAATGCTCTACCATACCACATCATATCATAGCAACAGCAAGCACTAGTAATATGCTTTTTTATGACGATACTTTTAATAGAGTTCTTAAACTTGTGTAAAGGTAATTCCGTGTAGAGTAACACGGAATAGTAAAATTCACGCAGTACCCACAATCCACATCTATTCATTATGGAATTTTATTATAGAACATTACGCCCATTCCCACAAACGACTTTCAGACCTTCTTAAGGCGTAATTGAGGAATCGCGAGCCTGTTTCTATTTCTTATTCGTAGCACCCACATCTATTCACGTGGTGGCCGTATGTTCACATATTCACGGCGTGTAACTAAAACAAGAGAGGTGGAATGAAGAAGCTCCAATGGTCTGCACATTTTTCCCGCGTTAATGCGTCCGGGGTTTTACCGGGAGCGTTCGTCAGTCCGTGCCCGGAATAACTTTATACAGTCTGATAAATATACCTTAACCTACCAGTACTCATTTTGGCCGTTTCACCTAGAATAGATTTCATCTGCTTAGTTCATTGCCTCACGGAATTTGGTCATTTGGTCATCATTAGATAAGATCAGTTTCTTTTTTTAAGTTTCACTTTTCATGTTCGTAAGGTACGTTGAAAAATATCTGACAAATTTTATATGCCACTTTGACACTTATTATTTTGTGAACAGATGTTTATTTCTTTTTTCGAAAAATTCATAATGATTTAAAAATACCTATCATCGGGTGTTTTAGGGTTATTAATTATTTTCTCAATTTTAACCTTTCATGTTCGGGAAATATCCTAAAAAATATATTTCGAAGTAAGTACAGTACACGCCTCTGCAGCGGAAATAAGTTTCTGTAAGTGCAAAATTTCAACTTTGCAGCTTTAATAGTGTCTGAATGAAATGGTTGTAACACACAGACTGACAGACAAACGGACGGGAAGAAACTATCGGGGTACTTTGTTTAACTACGGGATCCTAAGAACCTCTCAAGTCTCCAATACTGTCGTGCAAAAATTGTCTTGTAATTTGTTTTAGGGGGCGTGGCCAGAGAGAAAGAGAAAGGAGGGTAGATGACTAAGCGGGGATAGTATATATAAGACCGCTCATTCGACACGAACTCACTTTGCAATCGTCCGTTGTGAAGTCGACATCTCCTGAAGATGCTCCGGTGTCGGAGCGAAACGATCGTCGAGTTTGTTTTGTGGTGAATTTGTGTGGTGTTGTGCCTACAAGATTGTGTGGTGTTGTGCCTACAAGATTGTGTGGTGTTGTGCCTACAAATTTGTCACTGTTAGCGGATTATAGCAAAATAATTTTATATTCATTGTATATCATGGAATTCCGCAAAGTAACGCCTGCTTCCATTCAACATTTGTTTTTAAATTTGACGCCATGAATAGAATAAGTTGAATAGAATAGAAAAGATTTTTATTCTAATAAACTTTTACAAGTACTTTTGAATCGTCAATTGAATCTACCACTCGTTCGGAATGCCGTTCCAACCGAGAAGAACCAGCAAGAAACTCGGCGGTTGCTCTTTTTAATGTACTTATTCTGAATCTCGCGCAATAAATGAAATAAATGTTTAGGTAGTAAGTATAGATCGACCAGAATCTCATGAAAAATAGGGAAATTAAATTTTGTAGTAAGCAACACTAGGTTAACTTGTCTGCCCTAGTGATAAACAACGTAATTACATTTAGAACACCTTACCTGGGATCGTTTCACGAAACGAAAAATCAAGCAACTGCATTTTAAATACAAAAACAAAGTAATCAACATCCAATTACTTTGTTTTTGTTTTGTGCTTGTTGTTTACTTGGTTTTTGCATTTATATTCCGGGTTAGTGAGTGCAGTTACTTTGTTTGGGCAATTTAAATTTCAGTAAACGGTTCAAGTTATTTGAAATATTAAACTGTGGTAAAAAACTACTCGACATAAAACTTTTATTAATGCAGAAAGTCAATTTCACAAAAAATTTCAGTTACTTTGTTTATCGCTAGGGCAGCCGTAGTGTTGCTAACCTTGGAATTTCATTTCCCTATTTTTCATGAGATTCTGGTCGTTCTATACTTACTACCTAAACATTTAACCTTTCATTTATACTTTCTAAAGTAACTTTCATTTCGATTAAAAAGGTTTTTGACGCCTCACAGAAACTGTCTTTCAAATTTTCAACTAAGGTCACTTCACTACACTTCGCTCATTTATTGTTTATTCAATTATTATTAATTAATATTTCAATAACTTTTCACTGAAAGAAACATCATCATTCAATTGGTTTTTAATCAAAGCTCCGCACGCTTGGATGGTTTTTATTCAATTATGATTTTCAATTGGACAGACGACAATTATTATGTTTTAGTTCGAAAAGAAAAAAAAATTGAGGAACGTTTTGCAGTGAATGAAATATGAAGGAATAAAAAAAATGTGTAAATATTTTTACATAAAACAATTTAATATGTATGTCGGCTCGTTGATATTGTATTGCAAATAATTGAACATTACGTCATTCTCCCTACCGACATTCTTACCAAGAGAGAGAGCGGTAGCGCGTGTGACACATTCCGATCTGGGCTCTCGACGAGAGCGCTGCTTCGTTCGTGCGGTGTACTGTGTTATATAGGTTGTGTTGTACAAAGTAGGTCGTATCGTGCGATGTGTGTCGTGTAGCTTAGATTAGATTGGCTGGCGATGGTTCGGTAAAGGGGAGGTGGTGTACCGACCTAGGTAGGCGTAGGGTTAGTCAGTTAGTGTGTCAGTTAATGAGACGGCTTCTCAATTAGGCCCGTACCCATGTGACGCCCACAGCAATGTAATTCGATCTACCCTGATAATGAATAATGATACTACTAGAATAGCCTTCTGATGTCGTCCGCTGGTCCATCTCTGGTCATCACTGGCGACATCAGAAGTGGGATCTGAAGGGCTGATTGATGAGCCGGAGCCTTTAACTGCATTTGCGTTTGTCGGTCTCCGGTCGGACACACCTAGTTTAGAAATTTTTGTGTCACGTTGTATTAGATGAGTTATTGCGTTAAGTCGTGATATTTTAAAGGCAGGTTGTGCAATTACTATGACTGCGGATACTTTTTCTATTTCAAAGTGTAAAAAAAAGTTAACACTGCGCGCGGTATTTGTCATTTCGCGGATTTCGTGTAGTAGATCCTAGTAAAACGGTTTAACGTCGTCCGTACTGCGTTTGATGAACGGCAGGTAGTTCGTGATAAAATTAGCGAGATGTTATATGCGGGTAACCGACCCAAATGGAATGTAAACTCAATTGTTCACCTTTTTCGAGGAATTTTTAGTTAATAAAAGCGTGACGGTACTGAGCGATTGTGTGTGGGTTTCCGAGAATTGATCGGCCACACTGTTACCGATTGTATCGGATCAAATTGCGCGTTTATGTGGTGTTAACTATAACTAGTGTTTAGATTAGAAACCGAGATAGTTTCAGGGGCCTGGCGGGCTGCCTAGGTTTTTGACGGCTTTTTGAAGTAGGGCTGGCGATCTCGGGTATACCGATTGCTGAGGATAATTAATAGTCGCTCGGGGACGATCGAATGTCAGGGTTGGCCGTGCCGGTCGGCGGACAGTTTTATGTCGATAACAACTGACAGCGCTAAAATAGTAACAAAAACCAACAAACAAAAACCAACAAACAAAAACCAAAAAAAAAAAAAAATCGTGATTAATTGAAAGTAAAGTTCTACAAATACTCGCAGAATAATTAAATACCCGCTATTGAGATGAGTGATTAGTTTGACAAATGGTTTTGGTTGCTAACCAAATTTTGTTGCCCAGGTACCTTCATCGATGTTCAAAAGTAAGCAAGTTCGAAACGTGGTTGTGATAAAGCCGTAAAGAGGTTGTAGTTCTTAAAATGGTTCATCAAGATGATGATATGATAAATGATAAATGGTTTGCACGATTGGAACTAAAGAAATAGGACTGCGCTTACGGGAAGTAGTTTTTGATCAGTTATGTTAGAAAGTTAGACGCCGCCGAGTTTCTTACTGGTTCTTCTCGCTAGGTCGCGGCATTCCGAACCAGTGGTAGATTCGTTTTAGTGTGAACATGTAATTGTAAACGTAGGTAACTTTAACCGTGATATTTGATTGAGGGTTTGCGATAGCAATTGCACCCTAATCAGATGAGTGTTGCCATTTTCGGGACTTGGCAGGGAAAATGACGTGTGCGTGTGTGATGTAGTTAATTAAATGGACTGGCCTATATGGGTCGACGTTCTTGAGCAGATTATGGGTTGACTGTGATTATTATTTTGACTATGACGATGACTTTGACCATGTGTTACAAGTGAAGGGCGCTGACTAGTTGTGTGTGTTTCATGTTGTCTATCCTGGTAAGGAAGTGTCGTCCGGGCCAGACTCAAGGGAGTTGGTTGAAAGGACACACTCCTTCCAGATGTGTATTGCGATTGACAGCTGAAGTGATGACTGACAATTGACAGATTGAAGTACTGACTGGTTGGGTGTTATATTAAGTTCCTGAGTCTATCCTGGTAAGGAAGTGTCGTCCGGGCCAGACTCAAGGGAGGTGGTTGAAAGGACACACTCCTTCCAGATGTGTATTGTGATTGACAGCTGAGGTGATGACTAGCAATTGACAGATGGTTGGGTTGGGTCTGTTGTACGTCATCACATGAGGTGGTGGTTGGTTGATGCGATTGACAGCTGGTGGGATGATTGACAATTGATACGTGACAGACAGAGGTGACCTAGAAGCAGTGAAGTGTCAGGGATGGGCGAGCGTATTTAGAGGTGTACTTCACCTGTGTGTTGTTCTTTGTAGACATCCTTGGACGCTGGCAGTCGCACGGGGACGTGCGAATGTCAGTATGGCCGTGTCGGCTCGTTGATATTGTATTGCAAATAATTGAACATTACGTCATTCTCCCTACCGACATTCTTACCAAGAGAGAGAGCGGTAGCGCGTGTGACACATTCCGATCTGGGCTCTCGACGAGAGCGCTGCTTCGTTCGTGCGGTGTACTGTGTTATATAGGTTGTGTTGTACAAAGTAGGTCGTATCGTGCGATGTGTGTCGTGTAGCTTAGATTAGATTGGCTGGCGATGGTTCGGTAAAGGGGAGGTGGTGTACCGACCTAGGTAGGCGTAGGGTTAGTCAGTTAGTGTGTCAGTTAATGAGACGGCTTCTCAATTAGGCCCGTACCCATGTGACGCCCACAGCAATGTAATTCGATCTACCCTGATAATGAATAATGATACTACTAGAATAGCCTTCTGATGTCGTCCGCTGGTCCATCTCTGGTCATCACTGGCGACATGTACATTTGTGACCGACTAAGCGATTAATTAAGCCCTAAAGATCCTACAACCATTAAGGAGGCTTCAAAGTTTCATTTTGATTTTATATTTCTTCGTGACGCTCTGGAGACTCGAACGCGTGAATCGATTTTGATGTTTCTTTCACCAATAGATTATTTATTAACAGTATTACTAAAAAATATCAAAAAATAACAAAGAGACCACAAGATGCCATACCTATGTCGAGCGGAGTGCCACTGAATGTGGTTAACTTTAAAGTGCTATTAAGTGAAACCAATAGGGTTGCCAAGCCAGTATAAAGTACAATTCAATCAGGCATGATTGAACATTTCCTAAACAATAAAACGATTAATCATCTTTGGTAATTAATAGAAAGTAAATAAAATCCGTTTTATGTAGGTTATGTACCTACCTATGTCTGGAAAATTTTTGATAAATTAAAAAATAAATTACACGGTCCGACCGTCGTTGACCTCCAGCATCGTAATTCACGGCCGGTGGCGGAGCGGCGGCGGCGAACCTTTTTGTAAATTTATTAAACATATGACGCAAGGGTTGGGACGAGAGAAGCCGAAATATGTCGCCCAATTGGGTTGATTCTGTGACAATGCTCTACTGGGCGAAATTGCTTTTTTTTAATTATTAGATGTTTTACGAAAATTAATCTCTTCTGTATAATATCCCTTTTACATATTAATTTTATTATGTATCGAAGATGTGTCCCGGTGATCTAGCGGTTAGAGTCTCGTGGCGATCTGTTAAGTTATAAGTACATATGTAGGTATATTTGTGTTCTAAATAAATCAAAAAAAAAAATGCGGCGTGACCGGAAATGGATCAAGTGTAGGACCAAAAACATAATATATTATACAGAGTAGATCGGCGATCATCACTATTTAGAACATATAAATTCACGCGTGCCAAAATAATCTCTGACGAATACGATACCTCCTTTTTTGCTATTTATTTCTGAACTTCTGTATTTACATTTCGAAATAGTGCAACTGTCTTTGTGCACGTTATTTGTATTGTTTTTTTTTTTTTAAGATTTTATATCTCTCTGCATAGTATTTCTTTCTCATTGTTGATGGGTCGTAACCCCTTTCTGTGATTCACATAATGGTAGGAGTTTTCTTGGGATTGAAATTTCTTGGGATGACACCCATCGCATTTAAATGCGATGGGTGTCTCAGATTATACCGCAAAGTCAAAAGCTAAGCAATTGAAATATTTCTAGAAAATATCAACAAAAAACAGTGATAAATACAACATAAATATAAACATTATTATACACGTCTGTAAAGTACAATGCACAAAGGTGGCTTAAAGCTTAAAAACAAGTAGCAAGAAAACTGGGAAGTATGTCAACATTTTCAACACTAACAAGGCATAGCCCGATAGTTAAACTAAGTAAATACTTGACTGCGATAGCTGAACGCCGCCGCTCCATTTTGTGTGGCACAAGTGATGAGATTATAGCTATAACCTTTTTACGTCACACTGCTGGGCACATGCCTCCTCTCTCATAGTACAGAGGGACGTAGAGCTTAGATCCACCACGCTGCTCCAATGCAGATTGGCGAGCTTCAATAAGTCACATGATAGTGATAATAACCGGGACCGAATGCTTAACGTGCTCTCCGAGGCATGGGGGTGAAATACCGGCAACTACCAACTTCGGGCTGGCACTGAGAATTTCTTGACAGGAAAACCACAAACAATTATTTGCTCCACCCGGGAATCAAACCCGTGATTCGTGATAAGACCCGGGAGTGCTTAGTCTCAGTTTGGAGCGCTCCAAAACTTTTTAGTGTACTATAAGTTATTGATCGAATCACCATGACTTCAGAGTAAAATGGACCTAAAATAAGAGTCTTTGGGTTCATTTTGGTCAGCACTTTAATAAACATTTTTTCTTTCTTTCTTTTCTTTCTTCTTTCGAATATACCTACTAATCATTAGACTAATGAGGCAGTTAGAGATCACAGCGATTTATTGTTATGATTCACAAAAAGTGTTAAAGAGCGGCGCTTAGTTGTGATGTTTTCATGCAGTGTTATCAGTACTAAGGGCTACCTACAATGAATGTTAACAAAATTTGTATCAGTTAACTTGAAAACTAAGTTATATGTACATATATCTAGTAGATAACTTAAATCAATAAAACGAGTGATGAAAATATCCAGATTTTTGTTTGTGAACAAAAAATATTAATACCCATTAAAGTTAAAAAAAAAAAAGCTGTGATAGCCTAGTGGTTAGGACGACCGACTTCTAATTGGAGGTAGTGGGTTCGATCCCGGGGCACGCACCTCTAACTTTTCGGAGTTATGTATGTTTTAAGTAAGTAAGTATTTAAATATCACTTGCTTTAACGGTGAAGGAAAACACCGTGAGGAAACCTGCATGCCTGAGAGTTCTCCATAACGTTCTCAAAGGTGTGTGAAGTCTGCCAATCCGCTTGGCCAGCGTGGTAGACTATGGCCAAAACCCTTCTCACTCTGAGAGGAGACCCGTGCTCTGTAGTGAGCCGGTAATGGGTTGATCATGATGATGATGATGAAAGTTAAATAGGTAAAATACTGGTGCGACCAACTACGTACGTACGGTAAAAAGCTACTGCACATTTCTGACACTGGTGTTAAAAGAAATGTACAGAAAAATATGATAATCAAACGAAATCGCTAATCTCTTATGCCTTAGTTTTTCCAACTTGCACTTAGCCCAATATTATACGAAGCGCGTTCGCTTAAACAAACAATACTTTACAGGGGCAAGTGTCGAAATGTTAAACATAGTTATAGCTGCTTTTATCTCCTATTAAGTGCATTTCAGTTTATACTTTCTAGAACTTTCGATAAGCCAAGTTGCACTGGGACCCAGTGGAGCGTAGTTTTATAACGATTTGAGGAATTGATTCGAATAGCGATTTAGCGTTCCGGTGCGATACCGCGTAGAAATTTACAGCTCCATAAAACCGCTCAATGCTACCTTTTATAGCCTAGCACTATGTTCAAATCGGTGATAGCCTAGTGGTTAAGAGGGCCTTGATTTAGAGGGTAAAAAAATCAATCCCCGGTACACACTTCTAACTTTTCGGAGTTATGTGAATTTTAAGAAATCAAATATCACTTTGCTTGGAAACAAGTAGTAAAGTTCGTAAACTAAAACCCGACTACGCTTAATAATTTAATAATAATTTACTGTGCCGAAAGCGCGGGGCAAGCAGCTAGTGGCGCCATTTGTTATGTCTATCTGAAACTAATTTAATAATATAGAAAGCCGCGCGAAGGTCACTTATCGATTTTTTCCTAAATAAAATGTAGCCTATGTCACCCGAACCATAACAACGAATCAATAGACACCCCATTGTTCAAAATCGGTCCAGTAGTTTAGGCGCTACGGTGGTACACACAGAGTCTCATACAAAAAACAGACACAAACATACATGAGACTGCTAAAATTTTGGCCCTTCCTTGGCTTTACCATAGTCGGATAAAAATCGTTAGGAAACCTGCATACCTGACAGTTCTTCATAATATTCCCAAAGGAATGTGAAGTCTACTACTTAATCCACACTTGGCTAGTGTTGTAGACTATAGCTTAAACCCTTCTGAGAGGAGATCCGTGCGCTGTAAAATGATGAGGATGATGACTGTGTTTACTGGAATTGAATAAAAGATTTTTGAAAATAGTAACATTTATAAAATAAACTGAAATATAAATTAATGCTTGATTACAAAAATCGTTAAATATAAATTAAATCTCGAATCTCATCGATTCTAACACAGCGAGTCGGCCGACTGATCGGCAATTTGAAAACCGATTAGTCAGCTAGTCGGCTAGTCGGCAAATGGCATAGTCGGCCTATCTCTAATAATGACATACCTCTGTTTTATTGTTTATTTATTTAAATTACGAATACAAATTATCAAAGGAGGCCTACACCATGTTAACTATACAATGGTTGGAGTAAATAAATAACAGATCAGATCCAAGTAACAACCCTTAACTATGTGTACACATCACGATAGCATAATATCTTGCATAATACATATTATATCAAAATAAAATTAGTCAACATAAAATTTGCAGAATTTTTCAAAAAATATAGTCATATACAAAAGCAATTGAAATATTTCTAGAAAATATCAACAAAAAACAGTGATAAATACAACATAAATATAAACATTATTATACACGTCTGTAAAGTACAATGCACAAAGGTGGCTTAAAGCTTAAAAACAAGTAGCAAGAAAACTGGGAAGTATGTCAACATTTTCAACACTAACAAGGCATAGCCCGATAGTTAAACTAAGTAAATACTTGACTGCGATAGCTGAACGCCGCCGCTCCATTTTGTGTGGCACAAGTGATAAGATTATAGCCACCACCACCGCTATAGCCTTTTTACGTCACACTGCTGGGCACAGGCCTCCTCTCTCATAGTACAGAGGGACGTAGAGCTTAGATCCGCCACGCTGCTCCAATGCAGATTGGCGAGCTTTAATAAGTCACATGATAGTGATAATAACCGGGACCGAATGCTTAACGTGCTCTCCGAGGCATGGGGGTGAAATACCGGCAACTACCAACTTCGGGCTGGCACTGAGAATTTCTTGACAGGAAAACCACAAACAATTATTTGCTCCACCCGGGAATCAAACCCGTGATTCGTGATAAGACCCGGGAGTGCTTAGTCTCAGTTTGGAGCGCTCCAAAACTTTTTAGTGTACTTTAAGTATACTATTGATCGAATCACCATGACTTCAGAGTAAAATGGACCTAAAATAAGAGTCTTTGGGTTCATTTTGGTCTGAAGTCATTTGTGATTCGATCAATAGTATACTTGTAGTATATTTTTAGTTTTGAAGCGCTTCAAACTTATATTACGAATATACCTACTAATCATTAGACTAATGAGGTAGTTAGAGATCACAGCGATTTATTGTTATGATTCACAAAAAGTGTTAATTAGAACAAAGAGCGGCGCTTAGTTGTGATGTTTTCATGCAGTGTTATCAGTACTAAGGGCTACCTGCAATGAATGTTAACAAAATTTGTATCAGTTAACTTGAAAACTAAGTTATATGTAGGTACATATGTCTAGTAGATAACTTAAATCAATAAAACGGGTGATGAAAATATCCTGATTTTTGTTTGTGAACAAAAAATATTAATACCCATTAAAGTAAAAAAAAAAAAGCTGTGATAGCCTAGTGGTTAGGACGACCGACTTCTAATCGGAGGTCGTGGGTTCGATCCCGGGGCACGCACCTCTAACTTTTCGAAATTATGTGTGTTTTAAGTATTTAAATATCACTTGCTTTAACGGTGAAGGAAAATACCGTGAGGAAACCTGCATGCCTGAGAGTTCTCCATAACGTTCTCAAAGGTGTGTGAAGTCTGCCAATCCGCTTGGCCAGCGTGGTAGACTATGGCCAAAACCCTTCTCACTCTGAGAGGAGACCCGTGCTCTGTAGTGAGCTGCTAATGGGTTGATCATGATGATGATGATGAAAGTTAAATAGGTAAAATACTGGTGCGACCAACTACGTACGTACGGTAAAAAGCTACTGCACATTTCTGACACTGGTGTTAAAAGAAATGTACAGAAAAATATGATAATCAAACGAAATCGCTAATCTCTTATGCCTTAGTTTTTCCAACTTGCACTTAGCCCAATATTAAACGAAGCGCGTTCGCTTAAACAAACAATACTTTACAGGGGCAAGTATCGAAATGTTAAACATAGTTATAGCTGCTTTTATCTCCTATTAAGTGCATTTCAGTTTATACCTTCTAGAACTTTCGATAAGCCAAGTTGCACTGGGACCCAGTGGAGCGTAGTTTTATAACGATTTGAGGAATTGATTCGAATAGCGATTTAGCGTTCCGGTGCGATACCGCGTAGAAATTTACAGCTCCATAAAACCGCTCAATGCTACCTTTTATAGCCTAGCACTATGTTCAAATCGGTGATAGCCTAGTGGTTAAGAGGGCCTTGCTTTAGAGGGTAAAAAAATCAATCCCCGGTAGGGCCGGTACACACTTCTAACTTTTCGGAGTTATGTGCATTTTAAATAATCAAATATCACTTTACTTGGAAACAAGTACTAATAAAGTTCGTAAACTAAAACCCGACTACGCTTAATAATTTAATAATAATTTACTGTGCGGAAAGCGCGGGGCACGCAGCTAGTGGCGCCATTTGTTATGTCTATCTGAAACTAATTTAATAATATAGAAAGCCGCGCGAAGGTTACTTATCGATTTTTTCTATACTAATATACTTATACTAATAAATAAAATTGAAGTGTCTGTCTGTAATTTCGAAATAACTACCACATATTAAGCTCATATGGTTATTTGAACGATACCATAACCGAATCACACGTTTATAAAATTTTTGTCTGTCTGTCTGTCTGTTTGAACGGGCTAATCTTCGGAACGGCGGAACCGATTTTGACGGGACTTTCACAG
Source organism: Melanargia galathea (assembly GCA_920104075.1). Classification (NCBI taxonomy): domain Eukaryota; kingdom Metazoa; phylum Arthropoda; class Insecta; order Lepidoptera; family Nymphalidae; genus Melanargia; species Melanargia galathea. The sequence goes on from OV049868.1 coordinate 12,421,871, forward strand.
ACAAGTAGAGGATTAACCAAGGAGTAACATAGGCTACTTTTATAACCGACTTTCAAAAAAGGAGTTGTGTTGAAATCGGTAAGTACCTATGTTAAAAAACGCCCTGATAGGTATTTTCGCTGCGCGCGACGGCCGACGCTCGCGCTGCACGGAACTTCCCGCGCCGCGCCGCTCGCCCCTGCGCCCGCCATACGTATGCCGCCGTGCGGCGGGCGGGTGCGGTGAAGAGGGTGCATGCTCCAATCTCCATTTCGAAATCTGTGATTTCGAACGAGGAAGCTAATGCGTGCGGATGTGTCCTGCGTTTTCGTAATTTTTATTTTGAATCGGAGATTTTTGGATTTGTGAAAAACCGAAATTCACGCGGCCGAAGCCGCGGGCAAAAGCTAGTATAAATTAAATCTCAAATCTCATCGATTCTAACACAGCGAGTCGGCCGACTGATCGGCAATTTGAAAACCGATTAGTCAGCTAGTCGGCTAGTCGGCAAATGGCATAGTCAGCCTATCTCTAATAATGACATACCTCTGTTTCTTTATTTATTTAAATTACGAATACAAATTATCAAAGGAGGCCTTCACCATGTAAAATTCATAAGAATAATAATTTTGCATTAGATGATTTATTATGTACGGACTAATATGGTACCTTGCGACATAAACAATTGCTACGAAAAGATTCTAGGGAAATTCGGGATCCCTGAAAATACTAATGTAGAGAACAGCCATTGTGAGTTATGTACAATGTTTTTTGCACGCAGTTTTTCTTACAAGCATTCATCGCTGGAAATGTTTCATAAATAAAACTGTATCAACATAAATAAAGTCTAGAAACGTTAATTGTTTACGAACACACATGAAACAGCTCAACTGTACATTGTGGGGTATAAAACTTTTATTATGACATTTTAATAGCCTGAAGCTTGAGCGAAGACAATCGATCGACGGTAAATAACGTACCTACATAATGTATTGTATGTATATTTTTTGCACAATAGGTTTTGCATGCAAAAGAACTTTTGCTAACTTTTCTTGTTAGCTTTACAAACATAATATACTTATCTAAATATATAATATATAAAAGCAAAAGGTGACTGACTGACTGACTGATCTATCAATCATGATCAACCCATTACCGGCTCACTACAGAGCACGGGTCTCCTCTCAGAGTGAGAAGGGTTTTGGCCATAGTCTACCACGCTGTCAAAGCGGATTGGCAGACTTCACACACCTTTGAGAGCGATATGGAGAACTCTCAGGCATGCAGGTTTCCTCACGATGTTTTCCTTCACCGTTAAAGCAAGTGATATTTAAATACTTAAAACGCATATAACTCCGAAAAGTTACAGGTGCGTGCCCGGGATCGAACCCACGACCTCCGATTAGAAGTCGGTCGTCCTAACCACTAGGCTATCACAGCTTATACTCGGCCATAGCGGGGAACAGACAGAAACACACACACACACACACACACACACACACATGGCATGATCTATCAATAGCACAGCTCAAACCAGAAAACCATTTTCTAATCAGCCAACAGATTTTGTTGACCAGAAATTTTCGTAAGATTATTTTCTACAAGTTAATTATTAGGTACTACTTACCGCGACTTCGTCCGCGTGGATTTAGATTTTTAACCCCCGACGCAAAAACGACGGGGTGTTATAAGTTTGACGTGTCTGTGTGTGTGTGTGTGTGTGTGTGTGTGTGTGTGTGTGTGTGTGTGTGTGTGTGTGTGTGTGTGTGTGTGTGTGTGTGTGTGTGTGTCTGTCTGTTCCCCTGTGGCGCTCAAACGGGTGGACCGATTTGAATGCGGTTTTTTTTGTTTGAAAAGTGATTTAGTCGAGAGTGTTGTTAGCTATGTTTGATCAAAATCGGTCCAAGATGTCCGCCGCTACAAAATGGCGGATTACTTATTTTTTCACAACTCCCTTTATATGGGTATCAAATGAAAGGGCTTGACTAGTAGAATAGCACTATTGCAAATCCAAGATGGCTGCCGCCACAAAATGGCGAATGTCGGGGGTTTTTTAAATTTTCAATTTACACTTGTATTATTCGAAAATCTATTGGGAACTGTTTGATTTTCCGGGATAAAAATTAGCCTATGTCCTTCTCAAAGGTCTATAGTCTATCTCTGTACCAAAATCGGTTCAGAGGTTTAGGCCTAAAAGCGTAACAAAGAAGCAAACTCATTTTCGCATTTACCTATAATATTAGTTAGGATTGTTATTTTGTTAACTTTGGGGTTTATACTGTATGCTTAGTATGACTTTGCACATCCGACAACGTTCATAATACATATGTTTCGAGTATTAATTAAACAATTACCTATTTCTATTTACGAAGAATTTTACGAAATAAATTTTTACGAAGAAGATCACATTATTATAACAAGGAGTAAAAGATAAATGGTAATATTATGAACGTTTCAAATAAGCTTAATAATATTATGAGGAACCTTTTTTTTTTGCTAAATAATTGCTAATTACTTTGTACGGGCATTTTTCGTGCGTAATTTTGAGTAGGTACCTTCCTACCCATTATTATAATTGGACTGTTTGTAAATATTTTGATTCAGTAAGAGCAAATCTTCTGTGCTCTGAATGGACTTGGAAGATTTTTATTTAAAAAAAAAAAGGCCTTGAGAGTTGAGAGTCATTTTTCAAAGTTAATGTTTGTTGTACATCTAACTGTTTCAGAATCTTTATAGAGGATGTAATGCATGGGTGTAGATAAAAATATATTGTAAACTATTCATAGCGTGCTTCAGAAATATAAGCGTGTGCGATACAAAGAAAAGATCGTGATCACAAGTATAAATTAAAAATTTCAAAAACCCCCGACACTCGTCATTTTATAGCGGCGGCCATCTTAGATTTGCATAGTGCTATTCTACTAGTCAAGCGCTTTCATTTGATACCCAGTAATCCGCCAGAGAGAGAGGGCGCCACAGTGCCACTGTTGACATCGTATCCGTAAATAAATCGAGTTTAAAAATAATAAAGTGCATAAAATAACTGAAAAAGTGCTAAATTATGTAAAAAGTGTGCAATCTCACCTGGACAATATAAAGAACACAGTTTATATGCAGTGAATTGCGAAAAAAGTGCAGAACAAGATCCGTCAAAAAGTCACCGTTACAAGTTCACGTTAACACGAAAATTAAGAAATAAACAGTGTAAAATTCTATTGTATGCATATATATTATAAGTCAAAATCCGAACAAAAACTGTGAAAAGTGCTCAAACAGAAAAACTATAAAAATAAACTGTAATCATAATACCCTCAAAAGTACAAATTATGGAAACATCGATCATAACGAACATCAATAATTTATAATAGATCATCTTCGCAACGCCATCTATTGATAGTTCACGAAATCACTCAACGAAAACCTAATAAGACTCGCATCCGCCACCTAGCGTCAAAGGTGGACACCGCTACAAATAGCGAAAGCGCGATTTACATGAGTGAATGCCGATAGTCCAAAACATTCTAAACACAACTCATAGAGGTCACTTGCTGTCACATCTTAATCATAAACTGATCTTATTACATGGAAGAAATTAAAAATATTATGTTAGTAAACTTGCAACAAGATCTAAAACAGCAAAAACTAGACATGCTAGAGATGAAGGAAGATATAAAGACTACAATAAACAATAATATTAACGAGAAGTTTAACAGTTTGGAATTAAAAAATGAACTTTTGGAGAAAAAAGTACAAGAACAAAGCACAAAAATAAGTTACCTAGAAAGGCATATTAGACGCAAAAATCTGGTCTTGTTTGGAGTAGAAGAGCAAGAAAAATCTTATCATGACTTAGAGGAAACAATAATTAATTTAATAAACACCTACTTCAACATTCCATGTAATAGTAGCCACATAGAGGCTGTTAGGAGACTGGGAAAGAAAGGAGAGAAAGTCAGACCAGTTGTGATATCGTTCTCTACAATGGGATTTAAAATTAAAATTCAAAAAAATAAGCAATGTCTACAGAACACCTCATACTACATAAAAGAAGATTATCCAATGGAAGTCCTTAACAAACGGAAGGAGTTGCAAAGCCACCTACAGAAGGAGAAAGAGGCAGGTAATACTGCTTTTATCAAATACGACAAACTTATTATATTGAATAAGAACAAGCCCGCTTCTCGCAACCACTTAAACAAGAGAAACCTCTCTGAATCCCCGGAGACATCTCAGTCTAGCAGTCAAACATCTCTACATAATTATAAACAACCATCTAAGAAAAATAAAGCAACTAACATGACAGATTATATAGTACAGAAACCAAAACTAAACTACTGTCAGACAGCTTCCTCTCAAGGCCAAGCGAAGACAACACAGTCCAATGCACTATAGCAACCACAAAAGGACCCTCTACCTCCCTCTAATCTCCCAGTACGGCTGGTCACCGCGGGAGAGTTCGACCAAAACCCTCCAAGGAAAACACATACGGTAAAGAAAAGCAATTTGAATATTTGTACTTTCAACGTCAAATCACTATCGTCAGCAACAAAATTTATTGAATTAAAGACAGCTCTACAAAACATTAACCATGATATATTAGGAATGAGTGAAGTCCGCCGTCTAGGTGAGAAAATTATAGAGGATGAAGATTACATCATGTATTACCTAGGCAGTACCAAAGGTCTTTATGGAGTGGGATTCCTAGTCAAGAAAAAATATAGAGCAAATATTAAAAAATTCACCGGGATATCGGAAAGAGTCTGTGTACTAGAAATTCAACTAGAACACTTACTTTTTGCAATAATACAGGCATATGCACCTACTGAGAGCTCATCTCAAGAAGACATAGACAATTTCTATGAAGACTTAGCAAAAGCTCATGACTCTATCTCTACAGAATACATAATTTCTATGGGGGATTTTAATGCACAGATCGGTATACCCAAAAGCCATGAGAATTTAGTTACCGGCAAATATGGCTATGGGAACAGGAGCATTCGCGGAGTGAGACTCATTCAATATGCATATGAATACAATCTGAAAATTATGAATACCATGTTCAAGTTAAAAAATAAAAATAGATGGACTTGGATCTCCCCAGACAAAAATACAAAAAATGAGATTGACTATATTATGACTACAAAACCCCGCTTAATTTCTAAATATGAAGTACTGTCGTCATTCCCCTTTGGATCAGATCATAGATTGATAAGAGTTAAAATCAATTTGAAATCCATGAAAAAAAGTAGGCGGAACTTTTCTAATACATCAACAACGCTGAAAACGTTGATAGAGCAAGAAACATACCTGAAAAATTAAAAAAAATATATACCAGAACTTATATCGACACATGTAAATTATAATGCTGATGAGTACTGCCAAAAGATCATGCATTCTATATTTGAAAGTTTAAAAAATATTAATAAGAAAGCAAGACGAAAAATTTTGTCAGAAGAGGTAATAGAGCTTATGAAAGAAAGAAACAGATTACAAAATAAGCCAAAACTAAAGAAGAATGATAGAGAAAAGCTGAAAGAACTCTATAAAATCACAAATAAAGAAATAAGAAGATGCTATGATACCTATAGAATAAACACCATACAAAGACACTTAGAAAAGTCTAGATCAGCTAAAAAAGCAAATAAAGAGCTAAATAGACAAAAGAATTGGATTCTTTCACTTCAGTGCGGCTCTATCAAATGCAAATCCCGAACGGAAATCATAAATATAGCTACGGAATTTTATACAAAACTATATAGCCAAACAAACTCATTAAATCAAACAAATAATTTTAAGCAATCCAAGGATGCCTTCCCAATTCAAGAGTTCACAGAGCCCGAAATCCTGAAACAAATTATGAAGCTTAAGTCGGAAAAAAGCCCGGGGCCAGACGGAATCACAAACGAATGCATCAAATTTGCAAGATCTCTATTACTGACACCTATAACACTTCTATGGAACAAGATATTGCATGAAGAGGCTGTGCCACACATGTGGACCGAATCCGAAATCATCTTACTGTATAAAAAAGGCGATCCAGCGGACATAGGAAACTACCGCCCTATAAGCCTCATGCCTTGCCTCTACAAACTATTTGCTTCCTGTCTGCTCGAAAGAATATCGCCAGACATCGACGCACACCAACCGATCGAGCAAGCAGGATTCAGAAGCTGCTTCAGCACAGTAGACCATATACAAGTAGTCGACCAGGTAATAGAAAAATATTTAGAATTCCGTAGACCATTATATTTAGCTTTCATCGACTATAAAAAAGCCTTTGATTCAATATCACACGATAGCATCTGGGAAGCATTAAAAACACAAAATATTAAAGAAAAATTCATAAATATATTGAAAAACATCTATGCCAACAGTACGAGTAGAGTCAAGTTAGACAGAACAGGCACAAAAATTAACATAAATAGAGGAGTGAGACAAGGAGACCCGATTTCTCCAAAACTGTTCATAGCCGTCTTACAACATATAATGGAAACCTTGCCATGGTCTAAACAAGGCATCAACATAAATGGGAAGTTTCTAAGCCACCTCAGGTTTGCCGACATCATCCTATTTTCGGAGTCTGCAGAAAAAATAAATAACATGATAGATAACCTGCATCTGGCCAGTATCAAAGTTGGACTAGAAATGAACCTTGACAAAACCAAAGTAATGACTAATTACCATAAATCACCCATTTTAGTAAATAAAATCCCTCTCGAATTCGTAGAAAATTATACGTACCTGGGCAAGAGGATCTCTTTTGGCAGGGAAAGAAACATAGAAGAAGTGGAGAGAAGAGTAGCAATTACCTGGAATAAATACTGGGCTCATAAAGAAATATTCAAATCGCAGCTCCCCTTACCGGCTAAGAAAATAGTTATGGATTCAGAAATACTACCATGTCTTACCTACGGTTGCCAAACTTGGACGTTTGATCTTAAAACAAGAAACAAAATCCAGACTACCCAGAGAAAAATGGAAAGAAGCTACCTGGGTATAAAATTAAAAGACAGGGTGAAAAATACGGTTATTCGCAAGAAAACAAAAGTTACTGACGCCTTAACTTTCTCGCTACAAAGGAAATGGATGTGGTCAGGTCACGTGGCTAGATATGCCGACGATAGATGGACCATAAGGGTAGTTAAATGGTCGGGACCTAGAGGCACCCGAGCGAGAGGCAGGCCATGTGCTAGGTGGGCAGACGAGATTGTAGCTATAGCGGGGAGAAGATGGTTAGCCTCAGCTATAGACAGAGAAAAATGGAAATCATTGGAGGAGGCTTTTACCCAAAGGGGGTCCATATAAAGCAAAAATCATAAAAATTATAAAACCTATGTAAATAACTTTTAATTACTAACATAACTAACCATAATTATTCTGAATAGGTACTCTAACTTCACTAACAACAACATGTAATAACTTTGTATGGAATTAAATAAAGCTGTATTATTATTATTATAATCCGCCATTTTGTAGCGGCGGCCATCTTGGATCGGTTTTTACCAATCGGTCCACCCGTTTGAGCGCTACAAGGGAACAGACACACACACACACACACACACACACACACACACACACACACACATACACACACACACACACACACACACACACACACACACACACACAGACACGTCAAACTTATAACACCCCGTCGTTTTTGCGTCGGGGGTTAAAAATCAACTTGGCAGCCGAGTCGAGCACTTGACAAACTGCCAGCGACGCGGTTGCACTGAGGCTCAATGGAATATTGAAGAGTCGTACTTTGATAATCTACACAAAAAGAAAACGTGACTGACGGACTGACTGACTGGTTTATCAACGCATAGCTCAAACTACAGGACGGATTGTGCTGTTTAGCATGCAGATAGCTATTATGAACCTATCTGCTTATAAATTAAAAGGATTAACAGGGATTAACTAGGGGTTGAAGGTTTGTGTGAGATTTATATGAATCCACACCGACGAAGTCACGGGCATCAGCCTCATTATAAAACACTAAGTGCCTGTTTCACCACCTTCTGATATGTATTAGATAGCTATCTACAACTTTTGTCTTTGTCACTTGACATAAAGTAAGAAAGTGACAAAACTTACGTTTAGGCTATCCAACACTTATCAGAAGGTGCGGTGAAACAGGCCGTAAGTTTTATAATTTATCGGCGTGTTCCCTTCATAAACAATTAAAGACATTTGTGTTGTTGTGAGTTTATGTTGTAAGTTGCGAGTTACAACAAAATATTTTTCTATTAATTTTTTGTAACTCACAATTCCGTGGCCATGTCCGATCGAAGTTAATCGAGCCAGTGTAGAAGCACCTTAAGTTAACAACTCTAGACCTCAGCTGCTTGGATTCGCCTCTACTAAAGCTTAGCGCGCAAGTGTATGTATTTCTCAACCATCATTAATTTTCCGAGGAACAGGTAAATCATTAGGGTGACAGCACAAAAGGGGAGCGCACATCGTTAGGATTCAGTTAGACGCGAGTGTCGGGCGCGGGGTGCGGGGTGCGGTGCAACGTGACAAATTACCGACAACTTCACACTGTACACTTGGTTTATGCGACGTAAATATGTACATTTTCATTAATCCCCTTTATTATAGTCTGTTCGTTTTCTTACGGTCGCCTTTTGTGTCTAGCCGCCTCCACCGCGCGGTGTTTTGCCAAAGACACCGCCGTGACTTCAAAGCATGCCGCGAGGGGTGTACAGGCACAAGGGGTTTTGGCGTTTTATACCTACTCATATTTTTTCATTAAAATTCTCTTTCCTTTTTATATTTTTTATATTCGTATTTTATTACAATATAACCATAAACATAAAATATAATATTCTCATGAACACGGGTCTTCTCTCAAAATGAGAAGGATTTTAAACATAGTCTACCACGCTGGCCAAGTGCGGATTGGCAGACTATTCGGAGATTCTGTTAGAATAGAAAAAAAATTACAAACAGAAAAAAAGTAATAAAAATAAATGCAGAATACTAAGAGCACCTGCCTACCTGACACTAAGTTACCGAACGAACTATATTTTGTCATACTTCCTCCATATCCATGTACATATTTATCTTCTTTTTTTTTCTTTCCTTCGGAGGAGGAAAATCCTCATGGATACCGTCTGGCATGCCCGACTCCACTGCAGGTGTTGCGCAGTGACCTACGGACTAAAAACCTCCTCCACTCTTCGATATCTCCGCTCACGGCTTCCCGGTATTGCACGAGGCATTGCCACACGAGTAGTAAATCTACAGAGAGGAAGCTTCCACAAGCGGCCCGCTGTAGGTATACTCACACAAACACACTCACCAACGGTTCACGGACGCACGCTCGTTCAACTAACCGGTACAGTTGGTGACAAACAATGCGCATATGTGTGAGTGTACTTACAGCGGGCCGCTTGTAGAAGCTTCCCCTCTGTAGGTACTCTGTGGCATTGCGTCAGGAAGGCAGCTGTTATTTTAGGATATCCTGTTTATCTATATAAGTAGATATTTATCTATATAAGTATATCTAGATGCTTTTTTAATTTCTTGATGGCCTGGCCATGGCAGTTTAGTGTACAATGCGGTAACTATTCGATCAATATCGATCGATTGAGATTATGATATATTTTAATGACTTCATTGGCGCAGTGGTAAACGCTGTGGTCTTATAAGTGGAAGGACCTGGGTTCATAGCCGGCAGGGGCAATTAGATTTATAATTTTTAAATTGTAAACCTAATTGCCTCTAACGGTTATGCCGCCAAACAATTTAGCGTTCTGGTACAATGCCGCGTAGTAACCGGCAAATAATAGAAACTGCCAAACCACTTCCAAGTTAGCCCACTTCCATCTTAGACTGCATCGTCTTTTACCATTAGATTAGATTAAAATCAAGGGGTAACTTGTAGGTGAATACAAAAAATATCGATTGTCGAAAAATATGTTATATTGTCGATTTAACAAAACGACCAAGTAGAGGTGAACCCTAAAGAAGCCTCTCTAAAAATAACGTTATACTAGCATGCAATGCACGTACCAAAACCAAAGTAATAGTGAAAGTAATTGCTCGTAATAAAAGGGGGTGAAATAAATCGTTCATTATTATAAAGGGCCACACAAATGGGTCGTAAGGTTTATATATTCCCGTTACGAAAATATGACTTCATAAAACATAGTACGTGCGGTTGTTAAGAAAAATATATTATACGAGTGGAGCTAAGATGGCACATCTAGTGGTGTTCGGTACGATATCGATAGTAGAATAATAAAATTAATTTATCGATATCAATAATTCAATACTATGTTATGTTGATAATCTAACCACTGATTATCGAGACAGTTGTGTCTCGATGATGATGTTAGGTTATTCGGCTGCGTTCGCTAAAAAAGTTATTGGGTTGTTCAATCGAAAAATTCCCAGAAGTAGCCCGGAGTTGCCTAGTTGGCCTAGGAAAGCACGTAAAGCCAGGCCACACGAGTAGATAAGTACAGAGTGGAAGCTTCTACAAGCGGCCCGCTGTAGGTACACTCACACATATGCGCACGTTTGTCACTTAACTGTACCGGTTGGTGGACCGAGCGGGCATCCGTGAACCATTGGTGAGTGTATTTGTGTGAGTGTACCTACAGCGGGCCGTTTGTATGAAGCTTCCTATCTGTACTTATCTACTCGTGTGGCCAGGCCTTGCGCTTGATCTCTCTCTCTCTTCGGTCATATCGAATTTACTTCCTACGAGCGGATACCCGCGACTTCGTTCGCGTGGATATTGATTTTAATAATCCCGTGGGAATCATTTTGTTTTTTCTATGCTCCTTTGAGCTTAAACCTTGCTAAAAACTGTTAAAAGTTCACTGGTGGATGTTTAGGTACATCAAAATGTAAACATCCGCCAGTGAAAGTCCCATCAAAATCGGTCCAGCCTTTCGGAGATTAGCCAGTAGTCTTTAAAGTATCTACTTTCTAACAAAAAAAGAATCAATGAAATCGGACCACCCGTTAACGAATTACAGCTAAGTACACATTTTGCCTTTCATCCCCTCTCCCAAGGGAACCGTGCTGAATTTCGGGATAAAAAGTATCCTATATGTTAGTCCATAGTATTAACTTAAATCATGCCGAGTTTCATTTCAATCCATTCAGTAGTTTTTACGTGATGCGCGCACAAACATACAGACAAACAGATAAACAGACAAACAGACAAACAGATAAACAGACAAACAGACAAACAGACAAACAGACAAAAATTTCAAAAATAGCTTTTTCACGTTCTATTACTTATCCCTAACATCCCCCAGTTATTATTTTGCAAAAATCTTCAATGTACAGATACGGCAATTCTACGATTTTATTATATGTATAGATTGCACTATAAGAGTGTAGAGAGTGCACTTAACGCACACACTTTTGCATTATAATAATATCTCCTGTGTCGATGGGATAGATAATCTTGTAATTATTATTTCCCCTAACGGTTGTTATGCTTCGGTTCCCATCAAAGAATAAATGGAAAATAGTCAGTAAACATTTTTTTTTCACACCTACTGCACGCCTATTTTTATTAATTTCATGTGTATATGTACAGAAATTAAAAGGGAATGTTTATTTTTTCAAATAGATATGCAATCAAGTTTATGTATTATTATTATCGATATTGAACACAGTGAATTCGCATCACTAGTTGTTTAAGCTGGAGGCGTAACCCGGAGCCCTAATGAGGCGACACTAGACTCGCGTCAGTTGAAACAACGGCAGCCATATTGTATGCTATTTATATGAATTATTTTCTTCACTGACTGACTGATTTTATCAGAGACTAGCTTTGTCCCGCGGCTTAGCTCACTTTAATGTCGATTGTACCCCTTTAGAGGTTTAATTTTCAAAAATCCTATATACCTAAGGATATAATGGCAGTGTATATAAGTAATGTTGGGTAAGTGTATGTATAAGTGATGTTGGCAGAGAGGGTTTTTTTTTAGATGAATGTCGCGCCAGAAAATATAAGAGACCAAGTCGCGGGCATTAGTTAGTAATTATTGTTATATGTATTTCCTTTACGGTATGTGAGGGTTTGCGTAATCAATGTCATCCACTAAGCCGGCTAAATTAAATGGACTAATCCAGCAATTTGCTTGAATGGCTCTTCGCTTAATTGAAGATTTCAGTGACTAACCCATAGATTAAATAATCTGAACAGTATGTATGTATGTCATATATTATGGATTACTAGCTGCGCCCCGCGGTGTTACCCGTGGCTAATCATTTTTATTCATTTTTATGACCTCATTATTTGGAAATATTCGGAGTGAAGAGCGCTGTAGAATATTATTAATAACCATGCTGATTTTTTGTATATGCACAGTAAATACTTGTATAATGAAGTGGCTACATAGTCCTACAAATTTAGTGGACCAATTTCCCTCCAGAGCGAATCGAAATGTTTAACACCTACGCACTCGCGTAGCTACCTCCATCGAGAATTTTCATAGAGGAAAACTTGGTCGTCTCGTCGAAATGAACCTACTCACGAAGATACAGCTTGTTAATAACCACTAAAAAATTTGTTCGTCGGCTGCCGGACCTTACGGTGTTAGTGTAGTAACTAGCCTTGGCTGAAACCACACCAGACCTGACCAGAGAAAATGTAGAAATTATAAAATCCCAAATCGTCACTGAACCCGGAATCAAACCCGGGACCACCCACCTCCCTTCCCGCAGGATTTTAAAGAATACTTACTCCACGCGGACAATTATGTACCTACTCACATTATCTCTGGTTTATAGTACATCCTTTTTTCCTAGTCTTGCATTACCTGAAACAATAAAATTTAATTACAAGATAATTTTCAAACAAGTAGGTAGGTACAATTGAAATTTGATCAATTTTCCCAGCAGAATCGTGATTGTTGTAAGGTCGGTGCTTTTCTAACAATAGCGTAGGTATTCGGTCTACGTATTCAGGGCACAATAATATTATTATTATCTATTATATAATACCTGTGTGTACCATGTTATGTGATGTTATGTTAGGTTATGTTCATTAAGGTACATTGTCCTGAATGACTGACTGACTGATCATCAACGCACAGCCTAAACCACTGAAGCTAGAAACTTGAAATTTTCACAGTACCTTCCTTTTATGACGTCAGCTCACATTAAGAAAGGATTATTGCTCACCCCTAAGGGGGTTAAATAGGGGATGAATATTTGTATGAAAGTTAGTCATTTTTCAAGTTATATCGATGAAAATCAGTATTTATACTACCGACAGTATACCGACAAATAAAGAAATACGTGTTTTAGGATTTTTGAAAATTCTACTCCCAAGTGGGTAAAATAGGGGATTAAAGTTTGTATGAAAGTCCGTTATTGTTAAAGTTATATCAATGAAAATCGGTATTTGTATTTTCGGTTAAAAATAAAGAATTACGTATTTCAGGAATTTTCGAAATTCCACCCCCAAGTGGGTTAAATAGCGGATGATATTTATAAGGATCCAAGCGGACGATGTCGCTGGCATCAGCTAGTCTTTTATATATCAATAAAGAGAACGTCAAAACTGTATACAAAATAAGATAAATTGAGTTCGCGCCGAGCTCAGAGTGAAATACACTGTCGTTTTAAAATTTATCCTTGTTACCTCTATTTTACCTGCAGAATATCTACTATAAGCAATTTCCTAGCAAAACGGAATATTGCGACCATAAAGGTTTCTTTCATAGTTATAGTTATAGAACCTTAATTAACATAATTCGAAGAACCGATAGACTTTAGGGTCCCACCACCATCACCACTGCAGCCTTATAACATCCCACAGCTGGGCAAAGGTTTTTTCATAGGAGAGAGGGATTTAGAGCCCCGCCATCACTGCTCCAATGCGGGTTGGTGGGCTTTAACGACTATTGTCACATGATAGTGATAATAACCGGGACCGACTGCTTAACGTGCTCTCAGAGGCAGGGGGGTGAATCACCGCCAACTACCAACTCCGGGCTGGTACTGAGAATTTCTCGACAGAAAAACCCAATACCTAACAATTATTTTGTCCGACCCGGGAATCGTCAAGTGAACCTACCAAAAATGAAGGGATGAAACTTGAATCATAATATAATCAGATAATAATCGCCGACGAAACAAATCGCATCTAATCTTTTGTGGTGCAGGGAATATAATATTTACACGGATAGAAATAGGTAGTAATAGAAATAGAAACAAAAATAGAAATAGAAACAGAAACAGAAACAGAAAGAGAAATATAAACAGCAGAAGTAAAAAAGTTTTTAATTCAAATAAACTTTTACAAGGACTTTTGAATCATCGAGTGAACCTACGAAAATGAAGGGATGAAACTTGAATCAGATAATTATCGCCGGCGAAACAAATCGCGTCTAATCCTTTGTGGCGCGGGGAACATGTTTACACTGGGCCATGATGGATCATCCCTCCCGCAGCTACCTGACGCCCAAAACACAGATATATAGAAACTATAGTATATAAATAAATAAATAAAAAATATATAGAGAGATACTAAGTTTATTTCTAACCATATTTTTGAACGCTTTATTTCTAACAGAAATAACAGTTTTTTTTTTTTCAAAATTCAAATTACTGGGCCCAGATTCTAGTAGAAAGCCATCCCGCTTACAAAACACATTGAAAAGTCTAGGTAAATATATTAAATCTTTAGCTTCCAATCATATTTAAGTTATAATTAAATACATATTTCACTCTGCAACATACCTCTTTGCCGCTCGTTATTTCATAAATGATAGTTTATGTTGAAAAACTATTGGGGAACCTCATAATTATTTTTAAAAACATATTCAACGAGGTCCAACTCTAGGGAGTGCCAAAATATTTTTATATATTAAAAAAAATTACTTACTATACTGTGTAGAGGAAACATCTTAAAAATAGGACAATTTTTAAATAAAAGAGAATCTCTCGTATTACTTAACTAAAACATTGTAAAATGAAGTAAGAATTTTGTTGCCAAAATTCTACGCATAGATATTATTCTGTAAAATAAAACGATACTCAAAGTGTCCAAACTGTCGGCTTGGAAATTGAAACTGTTCCATGCGACTAAATTTATTGCAAATATATGCTAAAACTAGCTGTTTCTGACCGACCCGAAAAAAGGAGGAGTTTCTTAATTTGACATTATTTAAAACTAGATGATGCCCGTGACTTCATCCGCGTGGATTTTTTAAAATCCCTTGAGAACTTTATAATTTTCCGGGATAAAAAGTACCTTATATCATTCTCCAAGGTCTAGTCTATCTTTGTGCCAAATTTGGTCAAAATTGATTCAGCGGTTTAGGCGTGAAAGCGTACAGACTGACAGACACACTTTCGTATTTATAATTTTAGTATGGATAATTGGATAGTATGGAAGTATCGATTGGTCCCAATTAAGTATGGTAATGAGCTAATGAATAAGATAGAGGGGGATTTTGTAGGAATAGAATAGAATAGAAAAGTTTTTTATTTAAATAAACTTTTACAAGTACTTTTGAATCGTCAATTGAATCTACCACTGGTTTGGAATGCCGTTCCTACCGAGAAAAACCAGCAAGAACTCGGCAGTTGCTCTTTTTACCCGACTGGGTATATGTGTTTCACCTGTGTGTATGTATGTCCATTCCTATGTCCGCTTGTAACTAATCAACGGCTCAACGGATTTTGATAAATGATACGTCATTAGATTTGTCTCAATGACGCGAGTGTTATAGGGTACCTAAATTTAAAAAAAAATCAAAATGGCGGACTTTATGCGCTTTAATGTGCGAGCTGAAAAAAAATTTTTTCTTCAAGACCCTCGAGTGGGGTATCAAAATAAAGGGATTCAAAAGGCAAATACGAAAATGTATAAATTTATATATTTGGAAACAATTTGGAGTGATAAATCGTAGAAAATGACCGTTTCCTATGTCAGTTCGTAACTACTTAACGGCTCAACCTATTTTGATAAATTATACGTCATTAGATTTGTCTTGACGGCGCAAATGTTACTGGGTACATAAAATTCATAAAAAATCAAAATGGCGAATGTTATGCACTTTAATGTGCGGGCTGAAAAAAATTTTTTTCTTCAAGACCCTCGAGTGGAGTATCAAAATAAAGGGCTTTAAAAGGCGAGTACGAAAATGTATACAATCTATATGTTTTAAATCAATTTGGAGTGACAAATCATGAAAAACACAATAAATAACAACTACACTGTAAGTGGTACGGTGATAGTTTATTAATTTTTTAGTTCGTTTTTAACCATGGCAGTCGGGTTTTTTTAATTTTTAAATTATAGCTTGTTTAAATAACAATATCCAAATAACAATAAGTATCAATATAACAATTTTGTGTTATGTTAAGTACATGATTTAATTGCCGTCTCGCGCATTGCTGGAACGAGTCAAATCCACGCTTTTTTGTCATTTATATAATCTTCAATTGTATAATATGCTTTTTTTATTAGCATGCTTTTAATAGAGTTCTAAAACTTGTGTAAAGACAAGTCTAAGATTGCTTATGGAATTTTACTATAGAACATTATGCCCATTCCCAAAAACGACTTTTGTAGGTGAATATAAAGTTGATGCACTCAGCGCTGTGTGAGCTAAACTGCACTTTATTCCGTCGAATCAAGGGTCGTTTTTAATTTAAACGTTTGAGTGCAGTGAGCCTTCGGTACCTGTACTATTGACTATTCTGCGGCCTAAGTAAGAAATAAGCGTATAAAAATCTCTTCCAGCACAGCTTTATATCACGCAAGACGTCACTCTACCACTTGCTACAGTGATAAATGAGGCGGCCATTTTTTTTTAACTTTCCGTAATTTATCTGAGACGGATGTGTAATCGAATTCTGAATTTGCGAATTTTCCGGTCACATATTATTTAACAGAATCCAAAATGGTTTGATGATGTCACAGATGCTTAGAATTGGGCTGGATGAAACACGAAAAAACTCATTTTTTTTTGCGGTTGATTATTTCGAGTTTTTTTTTGTACCGAGAAAAAAAGATATTTTAAAACTTCAGAAATGTGTACAATACAATGCGTGAACGAATTTTTGTAAAGTGACATTTGATTTACCGCCAAGCGACCGCTTACTCATCACCGATATACTATTAAGTACCAATGTATACAAGTCCATGCCGAGAAATAATGACAAATTTCCAATACACACACCGTCAGAACGTAAAATTTATTACACTCAAATATTACAAATGGCAACACAGCAATTGGCCCTTAGTATTATTTCGAAACTTTTTGTAATTATTATTGAGGAGAAAAGAAACTCCGCCCAAAGTGTGCTAAAAGTCCCGCTGGAACTTTTTAATTTTCCGGGAATAGAGTCTACGACGATCCTTGATCTGGAAGGTCGGGTGTATATCAGTCGAAGGCTCGGGTTAAGTAACGTCGCCCCGAGTCGGTATCTGAACGGGTGACCGAATTTGACCTTTTGAAAAATTTATTTGGCACCAAACAACCTGAATCATCGCTGATATATGTACTCGGAGACTTTCATAAAGAAGCATGTTTCAAAAATCGCCTGTTAAGTAAAAGTAGCAATTAATAGAAGTCTATGCCGAAAACAAAGACAGATTTTGGTAGATTATTTTATCTTCATAATATTATATTGAAAGAATACTTTAACAAAACCAGAAAGCAAAATATTTTCCTCGAAAATAAAAGAACAACACTGTAGTTAATTGCGTATTCGTTAGCGTATCGTATTTTTTCTTAATTTTCTTCTCTACGTTAAATAAATAATGTCATCTCCAGTAATTCTATATCGTACAAAACGTCGCTCGGGACGTAGCGCGTCGGCCATTTCATTTTATTTTTTATCCGTCTGTTATTTATCTAATAAATGAGTGATGGGGGTTCGTGCTCGGATTTCAGGGCGTTTTTATATCGATGTTTTTGATGATTTTATTTTCAGCTTTTGCCTGCTGCTTTTTCCGCGTGTAAATTTTTTGTAACGGCTTTTGACACGCTTTTATTGGCTCCTAACCTGTGACTAACATAGACTCAATAGCGTAACGGTCATCGTACCGGAACGCTAAATTGTTTGGCGGTACGGCACTGTGGTAACTAGCTACGGCTGAAGCCTCCCACCAGACCAGAGTTTTTTTTTTGCTAATTGTTTATGCCGGGAATCGAACCTGGAACCTTCCACTCATAAGAACACAGCGCTCACCTCTGCGCAGGGAAGTCGTTGAAAAACTGCCACCACCACCACCACCACCACTGCAGCCTTTTAACGTCCCACTGCTGGGCACAAGCTTCCTCTCTCATAGGAGAGAGGGATTTACAGCTTAGACCCGCCACGCTGCTCCAATGCGGGTTGGCGGGCTTTAACGACTATTGTCACATGATAGTGATAATAACCGGGACCACCTGCTTAACGTGTTCTCTAAGTCCGGGGTGACACGGAGAATTTATTGACAAAAAAAATTCTTGACAAACAAATACCTAACAATTACCTATTTGCCCGACCCGGGAATCGAACCCGGGACCTCGTAATCTGCGGTCAAATATGTTAACCACTAGACAAACGAGGCAGTTCGCAGAGGCGAAAAAACTGCACACATCGTCAAACCTCAAAGGGGCGACCTCTTTGAGGTTTTTTAATTAGTCTAATTCGACTTGGACCCTTAAAATAAGAAGTCACTTGTTTTCTAAAAGCAACCTTGATTGATAATTGCTTCTAATTAGCCGGAGTGTTCCATCCAAGATCCCGTACACTTCCGAAGTCCTTGAAACTTTAAACTCAGCTGTAATTGTGATTAGAAAAGTTCAAGATTTTGTTTGGATTTAATAAAGAGAACCCTCCGGGTAGTTGGAGTTTAATTGAATTAATTCACTTTCCAAAATCCAATCTTCTCTAATTACTATACTGTTTTTGTTTAGTTTTACTATTGTTAACGCTTATTTCAGTCGTTTTACTACGAGCCTTTTTATTTTTCTTCAGTTTAGTCCTTACTGTGACCTCACCTGATAGTGATTCAGTTTAAGATGGAAGCAGGCTAAGCTGGAAGAGGTATGGCAGTTTCTATTAAATTCATACCCCTCATCGGTTTCTACGCGGCATCGTACCGGAACGCTTCGACTGCAGATCACGAGGTCCCGGGTCAATTCTCAGTGCCAGCCCGGAGTTGGTAGTTGGCGGTGTTTCACCCCCGTGCCTCGCAGAGCAGTCGGTCCCGGTTGTTATCACTATGATGTGCATTGGAACAGAGTGGTCAATCTGAGCCTTATATGCTCCTTATGAGATAGGAGCTGCTGTGCTGCTAAGCAAGCTGTGATAGCCTAGTGGTTACGACGACCGACTTCTAATCGGAGGTCGTGGGTTCGATCCCGGGGCACGCACCTCTAACTTTTCGGAGTTATGTGCGTTTTAAGTATTTAAATATCACTTGCTTTAACGGTGAAAGAAAACATCGTGAGGAAACCTGCATGCCTGGGAGTTCTCCATAACGTTCTCAAAGGTGTGTGAAGTCTGCCAATCCGCTTGGCCAGCGTGGTAGACTATGGCCAAAACCCTTCTCACTCTGAGAGGAGACCCGTGCTCTGTAGTGAGCCGGTAATGGGTTGATCATGATGATGAGAGAGGAGGCCTGTGCCCAGCAGTGGGACGTTAAAGTGTGTTTATTGGTGGTGGTGGATATGCACAAAACCATTTGTACAAAGTCAACTAACAATACTTACACAGAAAGAAAGAGGTAAAAACTTTTTCTTTTCCATTTTCACGTAATACAATTCGTTAAATAATTACTCTTTCCAATCGACAATTCAAATAAAACGTACCGAGGCGTAATTACCCGGTAATGTAACTGTAGTGTATTGACTAAGATGATTGGTGTTTCATGCGCACCAATCAGACGAGTCGTTACGTCACTACGTCACACGTGCGTAGTGAGAGGTCGAGGTGGAGTCAGTCGTGGCCCGACAGCGGAACTGAGTGGTAGTGCAGTGCGACAGTGTGAGCCCTAAACACCCAAAGAGGCGAGACAATACATGTGGCGACGAAGAAAAAACAAAAAAAAAAAAAAAAAAATAAGAAAAAGGGAAGGGAAGAAGGAATAAAAAGTGGCTAACATAATACTGGATTTCGGTGAGTTTTTGTTTCATTATATTTACCATTTTTTGAGTAATTACCACACGTGATTACAACACGCGGGTCTGCTAAAAAACCGCAGTTTAAATTACATGCTCACAGAACATTATAGTACCTACACACAATAAAATGTTGTTGATGTGCACCACCTTTTGATAAAGAGAGACATATTTAAGCTTATCTTTTGATTAAACACTCCATGTTTAATCAAAGACAATTGTAGTATGGGCATAGCAGCTCTTAACAGATCAACCGTCAAAGAAGACGAAGTCACTATCTAGATCGTGTTGATATTAATAAGTCATGTTAATAGACATATCAGGTTGTGACGTCGGAGGAACGTCGGAGTGTCACTAGTTTGGGGTTTTGTTTGCACTCAGATAATAACACAATCCATCGGATTGAGGTTTTAATTATGAAAGAAAGATGTAGTGTTGTTATCATAAGAGTTGCGGGTACCTGCAACCTACATGGGAAAAATAAATAAAGCGGTAAATTTGGTACAAAGTTAGGGTAACTTTGTATTAAATTAGAATTATTGGTACACGATACCTCCATTAAATTGGGAATATTTGGTACAAAGATACCTCCATTAAATTGGGAATACTTGGTACAAAGATACCTCCATTAAATTGGGAATACTTGGTACAAAGATACCTCCATTAAATTGGGAAATCTTCGTGTGGCAACTTGCCTCCATTAAATTGGATTAAATTGGACGACATGTTCTGTGTGTGGCAACTTGCCTCCATTAAATTGGAAATTCTTCGTGTGGCAACTTGCCTCCATTAAATTGGAAATTCTTCGTGTGGCAACTTGCCTCTATTAAATTGGATTAAGTTGGACATGTTCTTTGCGTATGTATTAAAAACAGAACAGTAGATAATACTATCTGAATCATTAAATTGATTACCGTACGACGGATAATATTATCTGAATCATTAAATTGATTATCACAGAACGTCAGGTATTCACCTGAATCATTTAATTGATTACCACAAGACGACAGATAACAGTTATCTAACTCATTAAATTGATTGTCCCAGGCCGCCCAAAATAAAGAAAAAAAAATGTGTCATTCCTTTCATTGAAAAGTTCGACTGTAACGGTGAATCAACCTCGGTCGGTGTACAATTTATAATTTCATCATAAATCCATAACCTGTACACAATATCGACTAGCCTATTACAGCTCGTTTAAAGACATTGTACCGACCTACTGACATTTTAAATTTTGTTTTAGATGTTGTATTTATTATCCTATATTTAAATACGGTACGACCGAGCTTCTTGTCGAAAGTTGATATAAATGTTTAGAAATGGTTAAAGATTATTAAATTTCATTTCACAATTGATATAGCTGAGATGGAACTGACACATTAATCGAGTGAGTATTACCATATTGGGCTGCTGAGTGTAATTAACTAATTAGGAAAGAAATATGAAGCGACATTTTGGTTAAACTAATTTCTGTTTCGATTTAACTGAGTTTTGCGGGTGATAAATATAGATTTTTAAATAATAGTTTGATTTCGTTAGAATATTACCTACATGATATCCTGACATCTTCATTGATGTTGAGAAGTGATCAAGTTCAAATTCACCGGCTGTGAAAAGCCGTGAAGAAGTTTTAGATTGTGAAAGGGTTTATCAGGATGATGAATGCTTACACGATTAAAGCTAAAGAAGTGTAGTTGGATTGCATTTAGTAGGAACATTTGATTGACAAATATTTAAAATAGTTATAGACACGGCATTCAAAACCAAGATTAGATTCGTTTAGTTTGGAAAATGTAACTGTAAAAGTAATTTGAACCTTAAGTATTTTTAGAACAGATTTGATATGAGCTGATGTGATGTTGAGAGAACTGATAGTTAATCATTAAGGTTTTAAAGTATAGATTAAACGAATCAGATTTTAGTTTGATTTATCGAGTAAGAGAAAAGCTGACTGATAGTTCAATTATAAAATTTTTGAAATAACAGTTTCAAAAGACTAATCATAGTTGTGGTAAGGGTTCACTAAAGGTCACGCAATGAGTAAGCAGTAGGGAGCCACGAAGGATAATTACTGCCTCGTGGATCTAGTGGTTAGCATGTTCGAACGCGGATCGCGGGGTTCCGGGTCCGATTCCCTGGTCGGGCAAATGATTAATGGGCATTGGGTTTTTCTGTCTCAATGCCGCCTTGAGTTGGAGGCTGGGGGTGTTGTGCCCCTGTGCCTCGGAGAGCGTGTTAAGCGGTCGGTCCCGGTTATTATCACTATCATGTGACAATACTTGTTGAGAAGCGCACCAACCCGCATTGGAGCGGCTCGTTGTAAGAATTGTTGTTTTATGTATTGTTTATTATATTTCATAATTTTATTTGTGACTGAAAGTCATGAATGGTTTTGAGATCTGCTCAGTTCATGCTCCAGCATAGAGATTCTTCCCAATGCGTCTCCATGAGTTTCAATGCTACCAGGCGCTGACACCACAGCGTGAGCGCTGTTTAGGTTGGCCAGTTCAGCCTTTAGCTGTAGATTCTTGGCAACAATATGGCCCTGAGTTCATCTTCACTCGGTTTAAAAAGACTCGCCAATTGACTGACATTGAAACGGCGAGGTTAGTTTATTTTAGTTATTTTCACAGTATGTATTGTTTGTTTTAGTTATTTTCATAGTACATATGGCATACTATTATGGGGTAATGCTGCTGATATTAATTCCATTTTCGTGCTGTAGAAGAGGGCTGTTCGTGCCATATATAATATGGGTCCCAGAGAGTCACTGAGAGATAAGTTCAAGGAAGTTAAAATTATGACTGTTTATAACCAATATATTTTTGAAAATTTTATATATTATGTGCACAAAAATATCAACAAATTTAAGGGAAAAGTGACTGTCATAGCATTAATCTTAGAAATAAAGATAAACATGTGTTGCCCACTACTAGGCTGCGAAAAGTTGGAAAATCATTTGTTGGTAATTCTGTACTTTTTATAATATGTTGCCAGAGAACATTTTGGATATATCTCTCAATAAGTTCAAGGGTTTCATTAAACGCAAATTAATTGAAAAATCTTACTATAGCTTAAAAGATTTTTAATGACAAAAACCCATGGACACAGATTGTTCTAAAAAATATATATAATCCCGGCTGAGTTTGTGTGGGCTCTTCTCAGACCAGGGCGCGTTTGAAACCCTCGTAGTTTTAGTTTTAAAGTTTCCGTAAGTAATTATCACCATGGCCTGTTCCTAAATTAACGTTCAAAAGCGTACAGTGTATCAATTTTGAATAAAGTTTATTTGATTTGATTTGATTGGAATTACAATAATTCTGACTATAATTCTTATAGTAAATACTATTCAATTAAACTTAAAATCTAAAATTGTTAAAGGAACTGCTGATTTTAACAGTTAGTAATTTTTATTTCTCGTAGTCTTAAATTTACTCAGACTTTTAGCATAATATAATTGCGAAGGAAGTTCATCCCATAAACTAATGGCTTTGAACGTAAAGAAAGTAGAAGTAGATAAAGAATTTATCGACTGAACATAGGACTTTGTCCGGTCTGTTTTAAGTATAAACTATACTAGTGTAAGTCATCAGAGATTGCAGACAATTTATTAGGCAAAGCATTTATTATGCGATTCAATTAAGCGTGCTTAAAATTGGACTCCAAATCAGGAGTTTCTAATCAGGAGGCCTCGAATCAGGAGTCCAATTCCATTCAGTCAATGAGTATTTGAATTACAATATTTGTTAAAAGTAATGGTACCTAATCACTTATAAAAATATATATATAATAATAATGGTCAACATTTTATATTATGACTTTTATTTGTTCAATTTAGTAATGGGTATGTTTCTATTTTACGATATTTGAATGAAATTATATAATGTAATGTATTATATAAACTCTTATCTAAAACTTTATAGTTACTTTAATTATTTTAATTACTAATTATAGTTTGTATAGCATGAGATTAAAATTGGAAAAAGAAAAATTGAAATGTTTAAGGCGCAGTCTCCAGGGGTATATAGAATATATACTTCTTGACGCTATAAATCTGAATGACAGTATACTTATAACCTTCTTGACGCTATAATGACACTAACTAATTAGCATTAACATGACATTTTCCTTACTACCCGCATTGTTATTTGACATAGGTGTTCAATTTTAATTAAGTAATTTTATCCTTGTTTTATTTTTCGTTTAGTGACTGTGCTGTGTAAGTAAAATTGTATTTATGACGTAAAGGTGTCATTTTGGATTCGCTATAGACACGTATGTATTACTAACTTAAATGCTAATTTATATATAACTACTTCTACGATTCATTTGTACACCACGCTGTGGTAGAATACAAGGTACTTATATTGTAATAACACCCTATATAACACTGTATTCACAAACAAATAAAATAAAGAAAATTAAGTAAAACCAGTCACCCAACCGTACAGAGGGAACATTAAAGGAACTGAAGGATACGGATATTATTGAGGAAGTGAATGAACCCTCACCATGGGTATCACCAATGGTTCTTGTTTTTAAGAAGAAGAGGAAGAGGCAGGATCCCAGCAGCATCAGACATGGAATTCAAAACAATGGGCAAGTGATAGAGATGAGTGAGAGACAGATAGCAACCTGGAAATAGGAAGGAATATTGGTGGAAATGTACCTAATCAAGAGTAGTAGGCTGACCTCCAATTATAATTGGTCTTGTGTAGTTCGCGAACGAACTGGTTCCTGAGAGCGCTCCTTTATATGAACTACGCGATCTGGCTCCGGTGTTGGCAGATCCGCAGTTCCTTGGTTCGTTGGAAAAGCTAGCAAGGAGTATCTAATTGAAAGCGAGGGTGAGCGAGAACGCGGCACCCTCCGAGCTACTGCATTATGACTTACTGCTTATTAATGGATAGAAGATAAATAAATAAAAAAATAAATAAAACAAGGAAGGGATGTAGTGTATTGACTAAGATGATTGGTGTTTCATGCGCACCAATCAGACGAGTCGTTACGTCACTACGTCACACGTGCGTAGTGAGAGGTCGAGGTGGAGTCAGTCGTGGCCCGACAGCGGAACTGAGTGGTAGTGCAGTGCGACAGTGTGAGCCCTAAACACCCAAAGAGGCGAGACAATACAGTAACTATTGTACGTACAGCAAATCGAAACACTTTTATTATCTAATAGAGTTTCTGCTTTCTTTCTTGTTTTTATTTATTGGCTTTGTTTCAGGGGCGAGTGGCGACTAACGGCACACACAGACATGGAAACTAAGTTAGGAGCTTTGCTAGATAAATATGGTTAATATCTGTTGGTTAATACAGTTTTATTTTTTTAACCCATGACGCAAAAAAGGGGTGTTATAAGTTTGATCGCTATGTGTCTGTATATGTCTGTCCCACCGCAGCTTTTAAACGGGTGAACCGATTTGAATGCGATTTTTTTATAGTTAGGTTTGTCTCGACGAGTAGGTACTGGTAGACACGTCATAGTGGTCAAATTTCTGACGTTTTGAGCAGAAGAGTGGGACGTCACTTTTTCCAGAGGTCGAGGGTTATTAAATTTTTAATTTACAGTTATTTAAAAAGACGTTAGTACAGCTGTACCTAAGTACCTACTATAAGCTGTGATAGCCTAGTGGTTAGAACGACCGACTTCTAATCGGAGGTTCGTGGGTTCGATCCCGGGCACGCACCTCTAACTTTTCGGAGTTATGTGCGTTTTAAGTATTTAAATATCACTTGCTTTAACGGTGAAGGAAAACATCGTGAGGAAACCTGCATGCCTGAGAGTTCTCCATAACGTTCTCAAAGGTGTGTGAACTCTGCCAATCCGCTTGGCCAGCGTGGTAGACTATGGCCAAACCCTTCTCACTCTGAGAGGAGACCCGTGCTATGTAGTGAGCCGGTAATGGGTTGATCATGATGATGAAAAAGACGTTAGTACAGCTGTACCAGTACTAAAGACAGCAAATACCATCTCTATTGCCTTATTCAGAAGTCTATTACCCATATACCACCACCACCACCACCACAACAGTCTTTTTACATCCCACTGCTGGGCACAGGCCTCTTCTCTTATACGAGAGAGAGATTTAGAGCTTAGACCCGCCACACTGCTCCAATGCGGGTTGGAGGGCTGTTTACGTGAAAGCGAAATGCCTTCACCTTCGATATTTTTTATATCATCGACAATCGAAAACTTGCGAGCATTTAATATGTTTGTCCGTGTACAAGTAATAATTTATCAATATGACACATCATATCATTAGTGCAATTAAATATTAATCTCAGCCCATGTGCTGCTGATTAACCTCCATGTAGGAAAGATTAATGGACGGAAATAACATCCAAATTAACACTAATGTATGTATGTCTGTTTGTTATTATTTCACTGCTGCTTTTGACTGAACAAAAATCTTATAAAAAATTTAATAAAAAAGTGACCGACATAGCTCAGAGGATAAGCAACAGTCAGTCAACTTTTCCTTTTATATATATTTAGATTTAAAAAAGTTTCCATACTGTAGATTAAAGAGATTAAAAGTATCTCTAGATATTTGTAACTTGGACCACTCACTTTAAAACCAATTACTTAGGCCAGGTAGAGTAATTAGTAATTTGAAATTAAAGGATAGCTCTGGGCTAGGAAAATGGAATGGACAGCCTGTCTAGACATCTGCTGTCTTAAAAGCTTTGGCATTTCGTGTTTCAGTCCGATCTTGCTCTTTTTTTCTATTTTGCCTATTCCACCACCTTATGATAAATGTTGCATAGCCTAAATGTAAGTTTTGTTACTTTCTTACTTTATATCAAGTGTCAAAGACAAAACTTACATTTAGGCTATCCGAGATGTATCAGAAGGTGGTGAAACAGGCCCTAATTATCTAAACACAAATAAAAACACGTGTAATAATTATAAATGTTAGCGTAGTCTATATGTTGCAGATTAATACAAGTATAAATTAAAAATTTAAAAAACCCCCGACATTCGCCATTTTGTGATGGCAGCCATCTTGAATTTGCATAATTCTATTCTACCAGTCAAGCCCTTTCATTTGATACCCATATTAAGGGAGTTGAGAAAAAATATGTAATCCGCCATTTTGTAGCGGCGGCCATCTTGGACCGATTTTCATCAAACATAGCTAACAACACTCTCAACTAATTCACCTTTCAAACGAAAAAAACCGCATTCAAATCGGTCCACCCGTTTGAGCGCCACAGGGGAACAGACAGACACACACACAGTCACACACACACACACACACACACACACACACACACACACACACACACACACACACACACACACACACACACACACATTAGTGTATGTGCTATGTTGCGATGCGGCAAGCGGATCGGTGAGCGGGGCGGAAGTGAGGCGGTGAGCGAGGTAGTAGCGGGGCGGTAAGCGGGGTGGTGAGCGGGGTGGTACCGGGGCGGTAAGCGGGGCGATGAGCGGGGTGGTAGCGAGGCGGTAAGCAGGACGGTTAGCGGGGCACGCACATCAACTTTTCGGAGTTACACTTGCTCTAACAGTAAAAAAACATCGCAAGGTTACTTATACATGCCTGAGAGTTCTTCATAATGTTCTCAATGGCATGAGAAGTCTACCAATCCGCACTTGCCAGCGTGGTGGACTACGGCCTTTGATATCCTTCGTATTCTGAGACCCGTACCCTGTAGTGGGCTGATAATGATGATGATCATGGGAGGAGTATGCAATAGATGCCCACAAACATGAGCAGCGCAAACGGCGGCGTGCAGTGTTCTATTCAATTTTTTTTTGTTCCGTTTGTCGCAAAGTTTGTGGGCAGGGTAGAGAAAGGACAAAGAAGGAAAACTTCGTACCCTGTAATTTAGAAAAGCTGTCATCTTTCGCGAAAGAGGCGTTTTTTAGGAAACTTGCGAGGAAGTTTTATATTTAAAATTATAAATTCAGTATTCATTTAGAGTTTTGAAATGCTTTTAGTGCCGTCTGCCGAGTTTCCACTTTGCTCGTTGCCAGTGCATTAGGTAAAAGAAACCCCGAGGGATTTTATACATGGTGCTAATACCAGAGCGTTCGGGAAGCTTCGAGATCTCTTTTGCTCCAAACTCTTATGAGGACTAGTCTTTGGAGTGTATGTTGCAACTTGCAAATGATGACTTATGGATCCGAAACATGGTCGCTAAAGAATTTATTCATGGTGCTAATACCACAGCGTTCGGGAAGCTTCGACGTGTCTTTTTCTCCAAACTCTTATGAGGACTAGTCTTTGGAGTGTATGTTGCAACTTGCAAATGATGACTTATGGATCCGAAACATGGTCGCTAAGGAATTTATACATGGTGCTAATACCACAGCGTTCGGGAAGCTTCGAGATGTCTTTTTATCCAAAATCTTATGAGGACTAGTCTTTGGAGTGTATGTTGCAACTTGCAAATGATGACTTATGGATCCGAAACATGGTCGCTAAAGAATTTATACATGGTGCTAATACCACAGCGTTCGGGAAGCTTCGAGATGTCTTTTTATCCAAAATCTTATGAGGACTAGTCTTTGGAGTGTATGTTACAACTTGCAAATGATGACTTATGGATCCGAAACATGGTCGCTAAATAATTTATACATGGTGCTAATACCACAGCGTTCGGGAAGCTTCGACGTGTCTTTTTATCCAAAATCTTATGAGGACTAGTCTTTGGAGTGTATGTTGCAACTTGCAAATGATGACTTATGGATCCGAAACATGGTCGCTAAAGAATTTATACATGGTGCTAATACCACAGCGTTCGGGAAGCTTCGAGATGTCTTTTTATCCAAAATCTTATGAGGACTAGTCTTTGGAGTGTATGTTACAACTTGCAAATGATGACTTATGGATCCGAAACATGGTCGCTAAATAATTTATACATGGTGCTAATACCACAGCGTTCGGGAAGCTTCGACGTGTCTTTTTCTCCAAACTCTTATGAGGACTTGTCTTTGGAGTGTATGTTGCAACTTGCAAGTGATGACTTATGGATCCGAAACATGGTCGCTAAAGAATTTATACATGGTGCTAATACCACAGCGTTCGGGAAGCTTCGACGTGTCTTTTTCTCCAAACTCTTATGAGGACTAGTCTTTGGAGTGTATGTTGCAACTTGCAAATGATGACTTATGGATCCGAAACATGGTCGCTAAGGAATTTATACATGGTGCTAATACCACAGCGTTCGGGAAGCTTCGAGATGTCTTTTTATCCAAAATCTTATGAGGACTAGTCTTTGGAGTGTATGTTGCAACTTGCAAATGATGACTTATGGATCCGAAACATGGTCGCTAAAGAATTTATACATGGTGCTAATACCACAGCGTTCGGGAAGCTTCGAGATGTCTTTTTATCCAAAATCTTATGAGGACTAGTCTTTGGAGTGTATGTTGCAACTTGCAAATGATGACTTATGGATCCGAAACATGGTCGCTAAAGAATTTATACATGGTGCTAATACCACAGCGTTCGGGAAGCTTCGAGATGTCTTTTTATCCAAAATCTTATGAGGACTAGTCTTTGGAGTGTATGTTACAACTTGCAAATGATGACTTATGGATCCGAAACATGGTCGCTAAATAATTTATACATGGTGCTAATACCACAGCGTTCGGGAAGCTTCGAGATGTCTTTTTATCCAAAATCTTATGAGGACTAGTCTTTGGAGTGTATGTTACAACTTGCAAATGATGACTTATGGATCCGAAACATGGTCGCTAAATAATTTATACATGGTGCTAATACCACAGCGTTCGGGAAGCTTCGACGTGTCTTTTTCTCCAAACTCTTATGAGGACTTGTCTTTGGAGTGTATGTTGCAACTTGCAAGTGATGACTTATGGATCCGAAACATGGTCGCTAAAGAATTTATTCATGGTGCTAATACCACAGCGTTCGGGAAGCTTCGACGTGTCTTTTTCTCCAAACTCTTATGAGGACTTGTCTTTGGAGTGTATGTTGCAACTTGCAAGTGATGACTTATGGATCCGAAACATGGTCGCTAAAGAATTTATTCATGGTGCTAATACCACAGCGTTCGGGAAGCTTCGACGTGTCTTTTTCTCCAAACTCTTATGAGGACTTGTCTTTGGAGTGTATGTTGCAACTTGCAAGTGATGACTTATGGATCCGAAACATGGTCGCTAACGAAGGAGCTCATAAGAAGACTTAAGGTAACTCAGCGGTCGATAGAAAAAGCTATGCTTGGAATGTCTAAGCGGGATGAAATCACAAATGGGGAGATCTGTAAGAGAACCGTTGTCGATATACCTACTTCATCGAGTAGCAAAATTAAAGTGGCAATGATACTTTTGAATCGTCAATAGAATCTACCACTGGTTCGGAATGCCGTTCCTACCAAAGAACTGATAGACGTTGGGGTCTCGAGGTGCTCGAGCGGCGACCTCGCACAGGGAAACACATCATTGGAAGACACAAGCGAGTCGCTGGTTGGATAAAATCGAACAAGTTCGGTCTGTGGTGATCCTTGCAAGAGACCTATGTCCAACTGTCTGTCGGTTGAAACAACGACGCTAATACCACAGCTAAACTGTCTGGAGATAATATGACTTCTGCGTTTCAATCACACTAATATTATAAAGGCGAAAGTTTGTTTGTGTGCGTCTGTGTGTGCGCGCGTGCATGCGTGCGTGCGTGTGTGTATGTGTGTGTGCGTGTGTGTGTGTATGTGCATGTGCGTGTGTGTGTGTCTGTGTGTGTGTGTGTGTGTGTGTAGACCGAAATGTATAGGTACAGCTATAGGTAGATTACTATAGCAAACTTGAAGAGGAAGGTGAAAAAGGGTGCGGGAACGGGAACCGGAAATCGACGATTCCCTCGGGATTTGTGAAAAACTGAAATTCACGCAGGCGAAGCTAGTCTATGTTAATACTTGCTTCTTCTGACGACAAAAAAGCTTCATTTTTTTCCGCAAAATATTAGCTTGCCTGTTCTGTATGGAAATGCAGCCAGTTAGGACGCCATGTACATTGTACAGCAATCAGGTTTCGATACATTTAACTTTTAAAAAAGTTACCTGAACGCAATGTTGTACAAGCAGCCCAAACTTGGTAATTGGCATAACCTTCGTCTTTAGATTTTGGCTATAACGTCTGCATAAAAGTATCGACAAAAACTCAAACAAATCCCTAGAGGTTAACCTAATACAATAATATTATGTAAAACAAAGTGGATTTATTTGCGCGGTGCCGGCATATCAGCATAAACTTGCGGCGGGGGATGAATTATCCCACAAATTTATGAAGGCACTAGAATTTGGAGTACAAAAGGTACTTAGGCGTAATAAAATCAATTTATGAGGGTCCAACTTTTAACGCTCGACTAGATTATGTGGAAGTGTCGAACGCTTTTGAAAATATGCTGCTTTTACGAGTGACAGTTTCCTTTAGCAGGGAAGGCTTTAAGGTGTTTCACCTAGTCTACTGACCTCGATCGTCATGTTTATTGATACTATATAAGTATACAATACTAGCGGTCCGCCCCGGCTTCGCCCATTGTACATATTATAGCCTATAGCACTCAAGGATCGCGTACATATCCAACGATGAAAGAATTTTTGAAATCGGTCCAGGAGTTCCTGAGATTAGCGCGTTCAAACAAACAAACTTCCGCTTTAATATATTAGTACAGATTGCTAGCGATCCGCCCCGGGTTTGCACGGGTAGTAACGGTCTAAGATGGCCGCCGCCACGAAATGGCGGATTACATATTTTTTCACAACTCCCTCAATACGGGTATCAAATGAAAGGGCTTGACTAGTAGAATTATTCTACGTATTCTACTGTAGAATACGTCTCTATGATAAATTTCAAATCCAAGATGGATGGAAGGATGTATGCAGGGGTTGTTTAAATTTTTAATTTAAACTTGAAGTAAAGACACTTTAAATCATTAACTAATGTACGACTCCGCGTTGTTAGTTTTGCTGTTTTATCTACATATTACGAGAAGTTTGCTAACGCAAGAAGTTGCCACAAAGTTTGCCCTTAAATAGAAATGTTTCAAGGGTCATAACTTTCAAAACTATTGTAATTTATCGTGTTGTTTGCAATAAGGGATAGATAACGAATAGACAAATCGATATTAGACATAGTTTAAGATCTAGTAAAATTTAAAATAGAATAATTCAAGTAATACTTTTTTGTAGGAAGAAGCTTTAACGATTTTTATGAGATGTTGTTAGTACTGGCATAGTTAATCGAGTCGCGACACTAAAGTACCAATGGAAGGTGTTCAAATGGTAACCTCGTATCAGCAAACGCAGCATTGGACGACCCCTCAGAAGCAAGTCGCTGGCAGCCTCTGGAAACAAGTGGCACAAGGTCGTGTTCTGTGGTGATCCTTGTGAGAGACCTATGTCCAGCGGCGGACGATTATCGGTTTAGACGATAAAGTGGTAATAGCTTAACGTGCTCTCCGAGGCACGATGATATACTCTACATACTCTGTATAAATCATATTCGAAATCAAATAACACGACCCGCCTGTTAATAATAGACACGATATCAAAATAGTCGATAATCGGATGGCGGTTTGCTCGCGTATAATTTATATGGGTCCGGTCGCATTGCAGTTATTTGAACGTTAATTTTGACGGACGGTTTATGGTCGTACGAGACTATGCCCAATGAGCCCGTTGTGAGAACGGCACAGGGTACATCCATAGAATTAATATCGGTCTCCGCTGCGCTACGACCTAGAAGGAGCAGCGCGTACCAGCGAAGTGCGGCAACAAAAGGTACGCCATATTGGCGTACACGAGTCAGTCTCGTTGTCAAGTCATGCGGCATACACGAGTCAGTCTCGTTATAAAGTCTGAAGTCATGCATGTATATTTATGTAAGCAACATTCTAGACATATAAAATATTTTTTTCCATTAATCGGGTAAAAGTTACGAGTCTGGCGTCATTATTCTAACACGCACACAAGTTTCGTTGCATGTTGCCAATAGGTACACACTTCGGTATTGCGTTGCCGCATTCAGCGAGCTACTCTTCTTAGATAGTGCTCCGTCTTTAATGTCTATGGGTACATAAATGGTACCAGAGAATAAAGAATAAGAACGGAGAAACCTTAACCTCAATGCCTCGAAGCGCGCCCGGCGGGCACACGCTCGCGCAGCCCGTAGTTTGACCTGTGGCGCGCCGCGTGCTCATAATTAAGGACCCGAGATAGGTTTGAAAGTATATATATAGTTTTGAAAGGTTTGAAAGTATATGTATATATAGTTGGGCTCACTCCGGAGTCCACTCATGTGAGTCCAGCCGCATTATGCAATCACGATAGTTTCAACGCTAAAACAATCATTTTATATATTTTTTACAAGCGATGATAGCCTGGTGGTTAAGACTTCGGCCTCCCTTTCGGGGTACCGAGTTCAAGACACGTACTTCTTACTTTTCAGAGTTATGCGAGTTTTAAGCAATTAAATATCACTCGCTTTAACGTAAGGAAACCTGCATCCCTGAGAGTTCTCCATCATGTTCCCAAAAGCGTGCAGTGAAGTATACAAATCGGCACTTGGCCAGCGTGGTGGATTACAATCTATACCCTTCTTATTCTGAGAGGAGACCCGTGCCCTGTAGTGGGACGGTAATCACAATAATATTATAAAGGCGAAAGTTTGTGTGTGTGTGTGTGTGTGTGCGTGCGTGCGTGCGTGCGTGCGTGCGTGCGTGCGTGCGTGCGTGCGTGCGTGCGTGCGTGCGTGCGTGCGTGCGTGCGTGCGTGCGTGCGTGCGTGCGTGCGTGCGTGCGTGCGTGCGTGCGTGCGTGCGTGCGTGCGTGCGTGCGTGCGTGCGTGCGTGCGTGCGTGCGTGCGTGCGTGCGTGTGTGTGTGTGTGTGTGCGTGTTCCTCTTCTTCACCGCAACTACTGAACCGATTTGGCTGAAATTTTGAAAGGAGATAGATCTAATATCTAGATCTATACTTTTAATCCCGGAGAAGCATTCCTGTGGTACTAAAATTGATATAAACTTCCAAAAGTGCCATAGAGGACGCTGACTGTTCTTAGGTAAATCACGCTCACATAACACATTATTGCAATACTTTGCTGTGTTGCATGCATTGGCAACACATAGTTGCCACTATCTTACTTACTTACTTTTTATCCTGGAAAAATGCACAGTTCCCACGGGATTTTCAAACACCCGAAATCTATAGCTATAGCTATAGGTAGATTACTATAGCAAACTTCCTTGAAAGTAGGTATAAAGGTTGGAAAGGGGAGTGGGAACGGGGACTGGAAATCCACGATTCCCTCGGGATTTGTTTAAAACCAAAATTCACGCGGACGAAGCCGCGAGCAGATGCTAGTGAGTTCATAATTATGATGATGATAACACCTTACAAACAAAATGTAGACGTACATATGCGTTGTGGGAACAGCGTCATCTTCCCCCGATCTTGCCGGAATTACCATAAACCAATATCCCGTTTGTATCTCCATACTTGATGCCTGTTCTCACTGGGTGGTGGTTGTTTGAGCGTTTCTTGATGTTTAGTTAGTTGTTCGCAAAACAAGCTTTAGGCAAAGTATGACGACCTCCCTGGCGCAATAGTGAGACAACGCTGTAGTCTTACAAGTGGGAGGTTTCGGCTTCGATTCCCGGCAGAGGCAATTTGGAAATTGATGCTTCAGTCGATTAAGCGCTCCGGTACGATGCTGCATAGAAACCGATCAAGGGTTGAGTCCAGGTATGTCCGCTTCCATCTTAGATTGCATCATCACTTACCATCAGGTGAGATCGCAGTCAATTGAAAACGATATCTCTAGAGCGAAATGGGATCAGCTAAGTCTCACGCCACCCGGACTGTAAGTGTGCCGCCAGCAGAATTCAGCGCTGATGTGATCTCTGCTTACACACTTTTATGGCGAGGTCGATGCTGCTGACGTCAGAACATTTTCTTCTACCTAATCCCTACTTCTCTTTTCTATCCCTACTAATATCTACTACAAACGTGAAAGTGTGTTTGTTTGATGAGTAGGTACCTATAGTTGAAAACTTGGAGCGTGACATGGGATACTTTTAATCCCGTGAAAAGCGGGATTCTTACCCGACTACGGCAAAACCAAAAGGTAGGGTTATTATTTTAGCAGTCTATGTATGTATGTATGTATGTATGTATGTATGTATGTATGTATGTGGCCGATTTTTGTATGAGTTTCTGTGTGAACCACCGTAGCGCCTAAACCACTGGACCGATTTTGATGAATGAGGTGTCTATTGACTCCTTGTTATGGTCCGGGTGACATAGGTTACATTTTATTTACGAAAAAAATCGAGAAGTGACCTTCGCGCGGCTTTCTACATTATTAATTATTAGTTTCGGATATACATAACAGATGGCACCACTAGCTGCTTGCCCCGCGAATTCGGGTTTCGCTTGCGTAGTCGGGTTTTAGTTTACGAACTTTATACTTGTTGAAGACCCTTTTTCTACGCCAACGAAGCCGCGGGAAAAGGATTGTACAATAAGTGACAAACCCAATGTAATACGCTCCCAATCAATGTAAGGGATAAGAACCCTCTCCCCTCTCTTTATCTTTAATTGCTCGTACGTAACAGGCGATTACACTTTGAAGTGAAATTCACCTGACTCATTGTTACCCCTAATTTCACCAGACCTGTATAATGGCACATAAATCTGTAATGACTTCCCTTTAAGGTTGCTCTCCTCACGCGCTTCTCCATACAAACGTATTACGCCTATTATTCTAATATTTGTCACAATAGATCTAAAGTTAAGCCAGATATCAATTTATATCTCCATTATCTATGCCATAAAATAAAAAAAATAGTAAAATTATATTTATTTTGAAAGTTATGACGCTTGAAAAATCACTATTTTTGGGCAAATTTTGAGGCAACTTCGTGCGTAAATAAACTATATAATAAACTAGAAAAATGAAAAACGACCGAAGTCTTGTCATACGTTACTTCATAATAATTTTAAATGTCTTTAGTTCATGTAAAAAATTGCTAAATATTTGCTAAAATAGGCGTAATTCCAAACCTAGATTTGCATCTTTTTACTTTGCCGTTTTTCACTAAAAATCATGATATCTCAAGCAAAATTTATTTATTTGATTAATTTATTATTTATTTATGTATATATTTTTAGTAGTCTTCTTTACTGAAGACGTCTCACTCTCTAAATGCATAAATCACTGTTTTAGACTCCACTCACCAACGATTTGTCGCACCCATGGAGAGGGCTCTTAAGCACTCGTATATCTATCTATACTAATGGGACCGTTAGCGGAAACAAAGACACGTAATAAGTAGTAGTGATTTACAAACAAGATACTACAAAATAAAACGCGAAAAAAAGTTAAAATATTTCCTTTATTTTTAAAAGTTTGCAATGTTATACAACCAGTTCATGAGTAAATACCTGAAGTTGTGCCCGATCGTTCGCCACTCACAGGCATTGACCCCGATTTGTGCACGCTGTACATTGCCGGTTTATCATCTAATATCGTATCTAGGTCATACTAAAACACTAATACTACAATAGGACAAATGTTTACTGGTATTGGGTTGCGTTTAACTAGTATACTATTATTATACTAGTTAAACGCAACCTAAGTTTTCCATAGCGGTCCCGTTACACCGTGTATAGATGTGTAAGATTAGCAATAACCCATCGATGTATAAAACCACTTGTCGATCACATCAGGCGAATCGAAGCAAACAACACTTGTCGCATAATTCGTACATATCATAATTTCTAAGCAGGTTTTATGGCTTCAAGGCATAGCTGCAATGAATTTTAGGGCTCCGTACCCAAAGGGTGTCAACTCGCTATTATAACTCGCTGTCCGTCTGTCCACCCGTCCGCTATAAACAAGTTTCCTTTCTTCTAATCACAAAACATTTCTATCCGCACCTATCCTTCACTAAAACAGTTCTTTGTGTTTACGAAATCAATGTCCATTTTCCCATTTTTTTCCATGTTTTCCCCTTTTTGTTGCGAATGGTTGCGTTTCCCGAACAACGGGAAAGAAACCCCTGTTCCACTCATTCGATCACGATAAAATAGGAAACAAGCGACCCTAAAATAAATATGATTGATAGCTCCTTGGGCCCGAGAGTGGTCCATTGTATCGTTTATGAATTATTTAATATTGGACTCCTTTTGTGCGTTTTTTCTTGGACCTTTTCGCTACATCTCTTCGCCTCGTATTCCTTTTATGAAGACCTGAGACCTTACAATGGAGGCGGTTTCCTAGAGGTGATAAACCTCCAAGATCCTGTCGACTCGACTAGAGTGTGGCATTTACAGATGTCGTCGATCCAACAAACAGACGTCCACAGGTCTCTTGCGAGGATCAAAATACAAAAATTCAAAATTCATTTATTCAAAGTAGGTACACTGTACACTTTTTGAACGTCAATATATAAAGTACATGTTAAGTGATGTAATGGTGATAATTACTACGGAAACTTAAAACTAAAACTACGAGGGTTCCAAACGCGCCCTGGTCTGAGAAGAGCCTCGCCAGATCGCCTCAGAAATGATCTTGTGCCTCTTGTACTCAGCGGTTGTCGGTGTTACGCTTGAGATCCTCCGTCTACCTAGCGGGAGGTCTTTCAACGCGAGATCGCCTCTCGAACATCTTGGGACCCCGATATCTATCACAGGCTGACATAATGATGATGCCTGATCCAGACTCTCGCGAGGCGCCTCCTGGAGGCTTTTTGCACGAGTCTTGGCGAGTGGAGGCTGCAGGAGTACTAGCCATCCAGGCTCTCAACCCCCGCGTCCTTTGATTCGCGCGCGAAAAATCGCTCGCCTCGCTGTCGCTCCACATGGACCGAGGCGAGGAAAGACGAGGGGACACGAGCGCCTTGCCTCGTGTAGACTCGTGGAGAGTCTAGATCGGGCATGAAAGTTTGTTTAGTGGGAACACAACAGGAGGGAGAGTTGGTTACTCAATTCAACGGTTTATAATTCATCATACAAGTATAAATTAAAAATTAAAAAAACTCTCGACATTCGTCATTTTGTGGCGGCGGCCATCTTGGATTTGCATAGTGCTATTCTACTAGTCAAGCCCTTTCATTTGATACCCATATTAAGGGAGTTGTGAAATAAGATGTACCTAATCCGCCATTTTGTAATGGCGGCCATCTTGGATCGATTTTCATCAAACATAGCTAATAACACTCTCGACTAATTCACCTTTCAAACAAAAAAACTGCATTCAAATCGGTTCACCCGTTTGAGCGCTACAGGGGAACAGATAGACACACACACACACACATACAGACACGTCAAACTTATAACACCCCGTCGTTTTTGCGACGGGGGTTAAAAATTGATGATAATTAAAATGCTATATAGGACGTCCACAGTCTCATATGATGATGGTGATGATGAAAAGAGTATTGACGCGACTTGAATTTATGTATAATACGTTGTAGTATATTGGTGGTCAAACACTGGACATTACCACAGCGATATATCAAATATTCGTAATGAAATAGCTCCCAATGCCACCCTTTAGATAAATCTGGTGAAACAACATAAATATGTGATGTTATTTACACAGAAATAGACACTGGCAAGCGTCCAGTGGGACCCGCATTGCGTAGATATCCCCTTCGATTACATCGCGGGTTGACATGGAGTCGCGCAGTTTGTGGGCCGTCCTGGTTGCAACGTCGCGTCGGGTCAAGGTTAAACATATTATAGCAGTGTCGTTTGATTTATATCTTCTTCTATCTATCACTAGGTTTAAAACAAAGTCGCTTTCTCTGTCCCTATATATGTATGCTTAAATCTTTAAAACTACGCAACGGATTTTGATGCGGTTTTTTTAATAGATAGAGTGATTCAAGAGGAAGGTTTATAAGTAGAAAAATTGGACCCGGTAGGTGGCGCTAATAGCGGGCAGGACGACGTCTGCCGGGTCCGCTAGTATCTATATAACGTGGTGTCGCCAGGTATGGACCAGGCACCAGTAGCTGACCACCTTCACCGTTTTTAACAAAAATAAGAGCTAGATTAGAGTTTTACCGCTGGCAACATTTAAACCATGTAGAATAGGGATCTGTTTGTCATATTGACAAATATCATATGAAACGGCTATTTTGTTTTAAAATGGCAAGGCGAACAAAATGTTGTGTGCAAATATCTTTCGATTTCAATAGTTTTCTTAAGCAAATCGCTAAGAAGGTAAATAAACGTTTTGGTCGATGGATTCTCGTTTCTGATTAAAATGTAAATTTACAATGATTAAATCACTTAGATATAAACTTTAAAACATGCTTGTGAAGGAATAAATACGACATAGAGTTATTTTCAAATTTTAGAGGGGATGTCCATTACTGGATCAGAAACACATCAAAAATCCAGTCATGGACCTATCTATTCTTATCATTTAAACACAATTACAAGTCAAAATTAAACTTGTATAGTTTAACTAGCTTCTGCCCGAGTGAATTTCGGTTTTTTAACCCCCGACGCAAAAACGACGGGGTGTTATAAGTTTGACGTGTCTCTCTCTCTGTGTGTGTGTGTGTGTGTGTCTGTCTGTTCCCCTGTACCGCACAAACGGATGAACCGATTTGAATGCGGTTTTTTTGTTTGCAAGGTGAATTAGTCGAGAGTGTTGTTAGCTATGTTTGATGAAAATCAAGATGGCCGCCACCACAAAATGGCGAATGTCGGGGGTTTTTAAAATTTTTAATTTATACTTCTCACAAATCCCAAGGGAATCGTGGATTTCCGGTTTCTGTTCGCGCTCCCTTATGCAAATTTTATAGCTACTTTCAAGGAGGTTTGCTATAGTAATCTACCTATAACCGTAGCTATATATTTTGGTTTTTTCAAAATCCCATGGGAACTGTGGATTTTTTCAGGATAAAAAGTAGCCTATGTGTTAAGTCATGGCATAATCTATCTCCATCAAAATTTCAGCCAAAT
The DNA here is from genome assembly GCA_920104075.1 of Melanargia galathea. Lineage (NCBI taxonomy): Eukaryota > Metazoa > Arthropoda > Insecta > Lepidoptera > Nymphalidae > Melanargia > Melanargia galathea. Next base: position 12,461,926 of record OV049868.1, read on the forward strand.
CGGTTCAGTTCGGTATAGTAGAAGGATTGCATCTTAAAAATTTTTTCCTTCAAATCTTATCAAGTGGGGTGTCAAATTAAAGGGGTTGAAAAGGTGATTCCGAAAATACAATTTGTTTGACTAAAAATATTGTGATCAAAAGTGAAAGAGAAAAAAAAAATTATCACGCAGTGGATATTTTTTATTTTAACAATATTATACTTGTTTTAAAAAAATAATTATGGTTTCCATGCAAAAACAAAATCTGATGGGTGGGAAAGGGTTAAAAAATTAATACCTATTATTGTAGTTCCATTTAGATGCGCCACTTTTAACATTTTTTAGAAATGTAGGTATGAGCTCAAAGGAGCTTAGAAAAAACAAAGAGTTCCCGCGGGATTATAATAAACCTAAATCCACGTGGACGAAGTCACAGGCATCCGCTTGTATGCAATATGGGGCCTAGCTCTATATTAACACAAAATAAAGAAGTGTTAATAGTAAAACGTGTCATACGAGTAGCTATGAATGAGGAACCTTTCTTTCACCTAGAAAGAAGATTCTCCATAGCTAAGGATCACCTTTTGCCCTCTTGGACAGTGTCCAGGTAATTATTACGCAAGAAGAAAGGAAACCTTTTACAGGTAACAGGCCTAGAAAAACACTTATTCATCTTTTCAAAAACAGGCAAAAATTCCTCGCTGCTTATGTGAGCAATATCGTGCTGCATCAGGATTAAGGAGCTGGGACTCAGAGGTCCGACGTGAATCTAAGCTTGGTACCAAAAATATGAAGTCATAGTGGACAGTTCCCGAATCCCTTTAGTTTAGGTGGGTAGTACCCTACAGCATCAGGATTAAGAAGTTGAAGCAAATAAAAAATTATGGAATCATTTTGTAAACGTCCTCAAATAGACAAGTGTCAAATTGAAATGTGACGAACCTTGGTTGTTTCTACGTAACTTTGATATTTATATATTATTATTCGAAATAATCAAGGAGCGGATCAACAATTTCTTTAAAAGCCGGCAACGTATTAGTGGTTCCTTTGGTGATGCAAATGTTCATGGGCAGCGGTAATCACTCAACATCAGGTGACCCGCTTGCTCGTTTTCCCACAATCCATATAAAATAAAACAAGAGATAAAGTTCGTAAACTAAAACCCATCATCATCATCATCATCATCATCATGATCAACCCATTACCGGCTCACTACAGAGCACGGGTCTCCTCTCAGAGTGAGAAGGGTTTTGGCCATAGTCTACCACGCTGGCCAAGCGGATTGGCAGACTTCACACACCTTTGAGAACGTTATGGAGAACTCTCATACATGCAGGTTTCCTCAAGATGTTTTCCTTCACCGTTAAAGCAAGTGATATTTAAATATTTAAACTAAAACCCGACTACTCATAATAGTATACAAGTATAAATTTAAAATTTAAAAAACCCCTGACATTTGCCATTTTGTGGCGGCGGCCATTTTGGATTTGCATAGTGCTATTCTACTAGTCAAGTCCTTTCATTTGATACCCATATTAAGGCAGTTGTGATAAAATATGTAATCCGCCATTTTGTAGCGACGGCCATGTTGGTTCGATTTTCATCAAACATAGCTAACAACACTGTCGACTAATTCACCTTTCAAACGAAATAAAACTGCATTCAAATCGGTTCACCCGTTTGAGCACTACAGGGGAACAGACAGACACACACACACAGACACGTTAAACTTATAACACCCCTTCGTTTTGTGTCGGGGGTTAAAAATAATAATTTAGAAAAACGTGTATTCAATTGTGTACTAATGGAAGAAAAGGCGGGGCAAGCGGCTAGTGGCGCCATCTGTTATGTCTATCTAAAACTAACTTAATATTCCAATTTAGCTGTGCGAACGTCACTTCTCGATTTTTTCGCATATAAAATGTAGCCTATGTCACCCCCAAACTATAACAACGAATCAATTAACACCTCATTCATCAACATTGGCCCAGTAGTTTAGGTGCTTCGCTAGAACAAAAAATTGGATACAAACATACATACATAGACTACAAAAATCATAACCCTTCCTTTTGGCTTTGCAGTAATCGGATAAAAACGAACTGTCCATCACTGGGTGTCCATAACTGGATTTAGACTGTCCATCATAAAGATTTTTACATATTTCAGTTGATCGTTTTTAGGTTTCCATATTTCAAAACTCGTTCGACTATTTCTAAATTTTAGAAGTTAGTGAGAAGCTCTGTATATCTGAGTATATCATTGTAAAATTATAACACTCTAGATTAAATAATAAAAAAGTTATAGCTCCTCATGTTTGACTCGGCGCTTAACCCTGTCCATAACTGGTGCCACCACGTTACTTACTAATAAATGAAATTGAAGTGTCTGTCTGTAATTTCGAAATAACTACCACATATTAAGCTCATATGGTTATTTGAACGATACCATAACCGAATCACACGTTTTTAAAATTTTTGTCTGTCTGTCTGTTTGAACGGGCTAATCTTCGGAACGGCTGAACCGATTTTGACGGGACTTTCACAGACAAGTAGAGGATTAACCAAGGAGTAACATAGGCTGCTTTTTTAACCGACTTTCAAAAAAGGAGTTGTGTTGAAATCGGTAAGTACCTATGTTAAAAAACGCCTTGATAGGTATATTCGCTGCGCGCGACGGCCGACGCGACGCTCACGCTGCACGGAACTCCCCGCGCCGCGCCGCGCGGCGGGCGGGTGCGGTGAAGAGGGTGCATGCTCCAATCTCCATTTCGAACGAGGGAGCTAATGCGTGCGGATGTGTCCTGCGGTTTCGTAATTTTTATTTTGAATCGGAGATTTTGGGATTTGTGAAAAACCGAAATTCACGCGGGCGAAGCCGCGGGCACAAGCTAGTATATATATAAAAATCAATGCCACTTTTCGTTGTAATTTTATAACTCAAAGAACGGGCTCACCTATCCAAACGAAATGTTTAGGCTTTATTTGGACTATTTAGTAGATGGTTTATGTGAAGTTTGCACAAAATCGGTCGAGCGGTTCTTCATGTATCACATTTACCATTTACATTTAGGTGGCGATGATGTCGGTATGTCACCGGGCAGGACGAAGTCTGCCGGGTCTACTAGTATCACTACATAGTATAAAACAAAGTCGCTTTCTCCGTCCCTATATCCCTATGTCCCTATGTCCCTTTGTACGCTTAAATCTTTAAAACTACGCAACGGATTTTGATGCGGTTTTTTTTAATAGATAGAGTGATTCAAGAGGAAGGTTTATATGTATAATAACATCCATTAAATAGTGGAGAAATACTGTTATTTTTGAGGTTTCTAATGTGATGTCGTAAATAATTACATTTTTTCTGCTTACATTGCAAACGCAGGCTGAACCCTACGAGATTTATCAAAATAATGTACTAAGTATTGTACACTTTGATTATCCACATGGCCAGATTGATAATGTAACTCACGAGTGCGCCCTAAAAAATGTTCACTTAAATTGGTAGGATCGCTCTCACCTACTTCAGTGTCACTTAATAAACTACGCAGTAAACAGCTCCCGAAAAATAAAAAAATATGCCGGTTTGTGCGGTGAAATTATGTCGTAATTATCCTTCACAACAAAATAAGAGGTCGAAGATCTCATATCATCAGTAAGTTTTTACATTTGCGTATGTTTTTTTGAGAAAATAGGATTTTTAATTTCGATGTTTTATAGGTACGTCGAACTGGCCGGTGATACCAGCTGAGCATTGTGGTATTTTGCACATTATTGTGCAAAAATATATTGTTGTATGTTATACGTGTGTGAACATTAATAATTATTAATAAAATCAATTTGTTGCCAGTAGTGAGGTAATTTGCCACAAATATAGGGAAGTCCCGGAATATAGTAAATATTTATTATTAATATTATACTTACTGAATTTTGACCTTTAATAATTTTTTTAAATAATAATTATCCTACTAATATTATAAATGTGAAAGTGTGGATGTTTGGATGTTTAGATGTTTGGATGTTTGGATGTTTGTATGTTTGGATGTTTGTTACTCAATCACGCCGCAACTACTAAACCGATTTGGCTGAAATTTTGAATGGAGATAGAATATGCCCTGACTTAAAACATAGGCTACTTTTTATCCTGGAAAAATTCACAGTTCCCACGGGATTTTGAAAAACCCGAAATCTATAGCTACAGCTATAGGTAGATTAATATAGAGAACTTCCTTGATAGTAGGTATAAAGGTTGGAAAAGGGAGCGGGAACGGGAGCCGGAAATCCACGATTCCCTCGGGATTTGTTTAAAACCGAAATTCACGCGGGCGAAGCCGCGGGCATTTCCTAGTTCTAAATAATTATGATTATAAATATAAATTATATAAAAAAAAATTAAAAATAAATTTTCTAATTAGTTTATAATTATTATTAATACTTAACTAGTGTTGCGCTCGGTGCGCGAGCTGCAAGCAGCTCGCGGGCCTTGTAGTCTCTATATTCTATATATTCGTAAAATAAAGAAATGGGAGGCCATACCAAATACCAGAATATTCTGGAGAGTCTCTTGAAAGATAGAAATAAATATTGGTGTCACATTTCGTATCTTTTCTGAAAGGACACTAATCAGTTCTATGCATGCGTTTAGTGGAAAAAAAGGATCTACACAAAAATGTTCTGGAGAGCTACTTGAAAATTAAAAATAAATTTTGTATGGACACGATTTTTTTTTTGTTCCGTAGCTATCTTTTTTTACTGGCTCACCAAAGGGCCTTAGGTCTTGAACATTTTTAGTTTCAGGACCATGCCTCTACGATTGATAGTTTTTGAGGGCCGTTAGGGTACTCTGGTAATTTTTCCACATTCACTACGTTTTGTATTTTTTGTGAAAAAATCTTTGAGTTCTATTTACTTATACGTGTAGTGGGAGGATAAACTTTCATACAAAAATGTCTAAGAGAGCCTCTTAAAAAGAACCCAAAAAATTTGTATGGAGAGATTTTTTTTTGTTCGGCGGCCATCTTTTTTTTACCCATTCATCCAATGGCCCAAGGTCTCTAACAACATTTGTTTGGGACCATGCCTGTATGACTGGTAGTTTCGGAAGACCCATGAGGTACTCTGGTAAATTTTCCACAATCATGACGTTTCAGAATTTTTTTGGAAGAAGACTCATAAGTTCGACGTACATAAATAGTTAAGGGAAAAGGTTCCATACAAAATTGTTCTGGAGAGCCTCTTGAAAAGAACCCAAAAAATTTGTATGGAGAGAATTTTTTTTTGTTCGGCGGCCATCTTTTTTTTACCGGTTCACCTAATGGCCCAAGGTCTTTAATAATATTTGTTTGGGACCATGTCTGTATGACTGGTAGTTTTGGAGGACCCATGAGGTACTTTGGTAAATTTTCCACATTCATGATGTTTCATAATTTTCTGAAGGAAGACCCATAAGTTCTACGCACATAAATAGTGAAAGGAAAAAAGTTCCATACAAAATTGTTCTGGAGAGCCTCTTGAAAATTACCCAAAAAATTTGTATGGAGAGAATTTTTTTTGTTCGGCGGCCATCTTTTTTTTACCGGTTCACCTAATGGCCTAAGGTCTTTAATAACATTTGTTTGGGACCATGTCTGTATGACTGGTAGTTTTGGAGGAACCATGAGGTACTCTGGTAAATTTTCCACATTTATGACGTTTCATAATTTTCTGAAGGAAGACCCATAAGTTCTACGCACATAAGTAGTGAAGGGAAAAAAGTTCCATTCAAAATTGTTCTGGAGAGCCTATTGAAAATTAGGAAATTTTTTGTATGGAGACGACATTTTTTTTGTATGGTGGCCATATTTTTTTTACCGGTTCACCCAATGGCCCAAGGTTTTGAACATTTTTTGTTTGGAGACGGTACCACTCCGAGTGATAGTTTTCGAGATCCCCTAGGGCACTCTAGTCAGTTTTCCACGTCCAGCTCTCTCTATAATTTTGTAGACCTTATATTTTTGAATTTTACACATACAAAAAGTATGGTGAAAAAGTCCCATACAAAATTGTTCAGGAGAGGTGATCAGTACGTAACTTCAAGTAGCTTTATATATATAATTAATGTAGATTTCCAACGGATCCAATACTAAGACATCGCTGGACAGCTGTCATCAGAAGGACACGACATGACGACTGTTGGAAACGTATTATAAAAGTATTTGACTAAATCAAGAAATAATTTTTATTTAGTATCTAGTGTTACGAATTTGCAGCGCCACCTACCGGATTCAATTAGGTTATGAATCTAAACTCCCCAGGGACAAGAAACTTACAAAATTTCAACAAAATTTGTTCGTAATAAAAAAAATCCTAGAACATGACTGTAGCACCACCTACAGGGTCCAATTGTAGATACAAACTATCTTCTTACCCACACAAACACACACCAAAAATTCCATCATAATCGGTCCAACCGATATTTAAATAATGAGGTAGATACCTAATGAATATTCTGTAATCAAGTAATTACTAATGCTGTTTCCATGGCAAACTATTGATTTACATTAAACAAACAGTTTTACACACACGTAGATTAAAGATAAATAATTAATAAAAACAAAATTTTATCCTACACCATACTTGATTTATCTATAAAAATTGTGCAATTGTCCAAATAACCGGTATCCCTAGGCGCGCACACATTTGCGATTCGAGGTTGTATCGTACACGGCGCGATTACCGAGGTCACGCACACATTAGCAGTAGTCGCGGCCGTCTTGACGAGTAATAATATTTCGCGTTGCTCCCTCTTGGGAACTCTTTGATTGTACACATTGAAAAGGTCTACAGAAAAGTCCGCGATGGTATATGTCTATCTCTTATGGATATCCCACAATAAAATTTTTTTGTCATTTACTTTTTACGACAAATAATGGCTAATTTTAGAAGCGATTTCAACCAATACAGCATTAATCCTTATCTAATTAAATACCTTAAATACATTGTTGATTTGATATAAATCCATATGGCCCTTTACAGCATATGATTTAAATGAATACTTTCGAAGATATTACAGACTAGCGGTCCGCCCCGGCTTCGCCCGTGGTACATAATATATAGCCTATAGCACTCAGGGATTACGTACATATGCAACGGTGAAAGAATTTTTGAAATCGGTCCAGTAGTTCCTGAGATTAGCGCGTTCAAACAAACAAACTCTTCCGCTTTATTATATTATAGTATAGATTAAAAAAATTGCGGCGGCGGGAGCGTGCCTATAAGCGCGTCGGTGGCCGCGGTTCTCCCTATTATATAGCCCAGTGTCGATAATTTTTGAAACCAAAAAAAAAATCACAGTACGTAGGATGAAACCCATTGGAAAAGGAGGAGAATATTATAAAAATACAAGGAAAAATAACTTAAGGGCGATCTGAGCTCGGGAAAAAAGGGGGGGAGTTTTATGGGTAAAAAACGGTTTATCTCGATTTCCGGCAAAACTAGAAGTCCTATGGAAAAAAATCAAATAGCAAAGTTGTAGGTAATAAAAAGATCTACAACTTTTGTATTTACACTTTTTTCACATAACCTCAAAATTTATGTGAAAAGTTCAAAAAACCAAGTTTTTGGTTTTTTATTTTTATCTTTTAAAATAAATTTTTTTTTTCACGGAATCTGGTGAAAACTTACCTTTTTATGTCCCAAATACACTGTATTTTTTTGATTTGAAATATTTAGTTTTTCTCCTTATTTTTGACTTAATATCGACTTAATTCTGACAGCTGTCATTGTCATTTACAGGTGAGTTATATATATGGAAAACAGGGTTAACATCTACGAAGTACGATTTTACCCCAAACTACTTTAATTCCCTGTCAACATATAAAGCTCTAAGTCGCTTAATAATATTAATTGTTTTCCCTAAAATAGAAATTCCTAAGAATGGAAACTAGAAAGTGCTCACTAACAGCAATAGAAAACAAAAGAAGCACATTGAAAAAATTTATTCAAAAATGGAAATCGAATGACATTATCACCATGAAGTGTCTGTCAGGCATTTGTCATATCTACATGCAGCAGTTGATTTGTATTTGCATAAGTTTTGAATTTTTTATCTTTTTTGTGGGAATTGTTTTATCTCTGGTAACATTATGAAACGTCAGAATTCCACGGAATTAGTAATTCGGGTATAAGGTGAGATATAGTAAGTTCATTGTGGAAAATATCGTAAAAAGTCAAGCCGCCTGGGAGCTTTCATCGAAAACGCTGCCTAATCCCTGAGCGGGTAGTACCTAGATGCATAATATGCTCTACTACCCGTGCGAAGCCGGGGCGGGTCGCTAGTTGTATATAAATGACACAAATTTATTAAAAAGTATAAATTAAAAATTTAATAAACCCCCGACATTTGCCATTTTGTATCGGCGGCCATCTTGGATTTGAAATAGTGCTATTCTACTAGTCAAGCCCTTTCATTTCATACCCATATTTGGATCGATTTTCATCAAACATAGCTAACAACACTCTCGACTAATTCACCTTTCAAACAAAAAAAAACCGCATTCAAATCGGTCCACCCGTTTGAGCGCCACAGGGGAACACACACACACACACACACACACACCGATGTCGATGCCACAGACGGACACACATACAAACGAAGATTCAATCACAATATTCCTTTCTTCGGGGTTGAAAAAGACAAAAGGGGTACAAAGAGATGAGTCAGATTCTCAGCAGGTCGGTCCGAGGTAAACATTCGATTCTCCAAAACAATCTCTAGTTAGGGAGGGACAAGTCGCAAAGTTTCAAGCGATACTCCACTAAACAGTGGGGATATGTCGAGCTCGCAGATTGCGGCAACGTGGATCGAATTCGAATATCGAAAGTCGAAACACAATAACTTAAAAGTAACATAGACTTAAACTGGCTTGTTTTAAACCGACAAATCGACTTCGGTCCAAGAATCTCAGAGAAATCGGTGTATCAGTAAAAATATTAGTGACTTATGTGTAACTTCGTACATAAGAATAAAAACTAGGTGTGTTATACTAAAAGCTTTCTGAAAATATACAAATTATGATAGTGAAAAAATGATCAAAATTGGTTCAATAGTTTTTGAAAAAATTGCAAGCATGCATACGTAAATACGGATCGTTTGCCGAATGTCCTTTCTTGAAATCGGCTGGATATTAAAATTTTCGATATGCTAAATCTAGTAGCGTTGTCGAGGTGCCAACACACATTGGAGCAGCGTGGCGGGTCTAAGCTCTAAAATCCCCCTCTCCTATGAGAGAAGAGGCCTGTGCCCAGGAGTGGGACGTTAAAAAAGGCTGTAGCGTTGTCGAGGTTTGTCGAGTTAACTCGGCATAGGAGGTAAAACAGTAAGTTGCGCGAGTCGAAGTTTTATCTTACTTAAGGGACCGTTCAGATAGACCGGCGCGGAGAGCATCGGAGAGCATTTCTTTTTTCACACAGACCGGCCGATCAAATTTGCTCTGCTCTCCGCGCCGGTCTGTGTGAACGGACACGCGGATGCGTTCGGAGCCGAGTGTACGCTCTTGGGCCGGACGGCAGAGCAATTCGGCCTTGGTCGGCTGTGCGAGCATGAAAGAGCACGCGAACGGAGCCGGTCGGATGCTCGAGCGCGAAAGAGCACGAGCATGGAGCAGCCGACCGGCTTGACGAGCAGCCGAGCGGCTGCTCTTAATATTTCACACAGAGCGTATTGGGAGCATCCTCGAGCATCCTCTTATCATAAAAGAGATAAAATGTAAAAATAAAGCTTATTTCAATGTCTTAAGATTCTATTTTAAATGCGATTAAAAAGACATGGCCGGAATTTGCCCTGATTAGTCGAAAAAAAACTTACTTAAATAAACATAAATGGAGGTTAATTCTTCATATGTGAAAATTGCTTTTAAAATAAACTAAAATATATCGTGGCAATTACATTTCTCCAGCGCAGGCGTGGAAAAAACACAAAAAATAAGAATGTTAACTGTTATTTGTTTTTCTAACTTTTCTAAGGTCATATCCAAGAAGGTTATATATATCTATGTAGACACTGGAGACTGCACCTGAAACATTGTAGTTAAGACAAATTAGTCATTCAGCTAGGATATTTTTTCTCTCTAGTTTTTCTATACCTCATACACTTTATTTAGTAGTTGAGAACGAGACAAAGCATGTTCAAGGCTACATTTCTTTGCTTCAACATTTTCAGCTCAAAATCCACAGGTTCCGTGATTCTGGTCATATCAGTAAAGTGTTCTGACTTCTGTGGTAAGTTATTGTTTTTTTTTTTTCAAAATGGCGTTTTCGTTGTTGTGTGGTTGTTTCGTAACAATTAAAAATAATTATTGATTTCTTGCGAGCTTCTGTTCCTCTAGTTGTGTTTTGTACAGTTTTATAATTTAGTGCTATTTATATTTGAGACGTTGACTCTTTCTTGTTTCATTGAAACAAGACTCAAGAAGACAAGATGTTTTGTTTTTTAAAATATTTGACCTGACAGAAAACAAGGAGAAATGTTTTAAATGTGGCTCGCCGGTATAAAACAACATTAAGTTGATTCGATTTCCTAAACCTGCTATAAGGAATTTTGCGCGGTACGTAGGTATAACCTAACCTAACTTATGTAGATTTATACTAAAATTATTTCTCTATATTTTATCCATAAACAGATACAAGCACCCTTTTCATATATTTTATAGTGCATAAGTCTATAGTTTTCTGCTGAACATACTGATGTGTTACTGTCAACCATTTTCCAGACATTGTGGCCGATTCTGTTGTACACAATTCTCTAAACTAAACTAAAATGGCAGGTTTAAAAATAGTGCTATCCCCTTCAGCAGGGAGGATTGTGAAAGAGACAGGAATATATTTAGACCTGTCATTTTAGTTTAGATTTAGAGATTGTGTACAACAGAATCGGCCACATTGCAGATACCTACTACTAGTTATGAAAAAAATTATTGGTAGCCCACCCTTAGTGTTTACTATTTATTACCTATAGGGTAGTAAAAATACTTTCTTATATGTTATGGTGTGCTGTGGCGATCCTTGCAAGAGACCTATGTCCAGCAGTTGACGTCCATTGGTTGAAACGATATGTTATGGTATATATTATTTGTAATAATTAGTCCTACCAAGTACCAATTAATCAACAAAACTATTTCTTTTCAGATGTGAACTATGTGATATTCAGATGTGAAGATGAATTTAAACAGACAAGTTTTGCTGATTGTACTAAACAGAAGTTACAAAGAACTGTTGTTCCATGCCCGCCAACCCACATTGGAGCAGCGTGGTGGGTCTAAGCTCTAAATCCTCTCTCCTATGAGAGAGGAGGCCTGTGCCCAGCAGTGGGTCATTAAAAAGGCTGTAGTGGTGGTGGTGGTGGTGGCTGTTCCATGTGATGTAATTGAATATGAAAATATTAACAGCATTGTAAATAGCGTCTCATACATATTATGTTTAAAAAGATTTTGTATTTTGAAAAATAGATCATTTTCAGAAGAAGCATCAGCCACCACACTCAAAAAAAATCCTTACACATCTATACTAATCTATACTAATATAATAAAGGGGAAGAATTTGTTTGTTTGAACGCGCTAATCTCAGAAACTACTGGACCGATTTCAAAAATTCTTTCACCGTTGGATATGTATGTGATCCTTGAGTGCTATAGGCTATATTATATTATGTACCACGGGCGAAGCCGGGGCGGACCGCTAGTAATAATATAATAAAGCGGAAGAGTTTGTTTGTTTGAACGCGCTAATCTCAGGAACTACTAGACCGATTTCAAAAATTCTTGCACCGTTGGATATGTACGTGATCCTGGAGTGCTATAGGCTATATAATATGTACCACGGGCGAAGCCGGGGCGGACCGCTAGTAAATAAATATGCATTGTTAGAACAAAAACCTGTTGTTTTATTTTGAATCCTAACTAAAACTTTATTTATAAGGCATTTTGACTCGAAAGAGAACTTGGTGTATTTTATTAACCAGTTCTCTCTCGAGTCAAAATGCCTTATCTAAAAATATTATTTAGTCCACATTTGAATCTCCCGTCAAAGAGTTGTTGGAGGATCAATCTAGATGGCGCTGAACTGTTCTCAATTTTTTCGACATCCCTACGTCAAAATTAGGTACCTACTGAATAGATTAAAAATTAAAGACGTTCGGATATTATACACGCACACGACCATAAGTGCTAATTAATACAAAATATATCGTTAGTATTTATTATACGTGTATCCGAACGCAAATGTAATATGACAGTAAAATAAAAACAAAAACAAATAAAAGTAAACATTCTTATTTTTTGTGTTTTTTTCCACGCCTGCGGTGGAGAAATGTAATTACCGCGATATGTTTTAGTTTATTTTAAAAGCAATTTTCACATATGAATAATTAACCTCCATTTATGTTTATTTAAGTAAGTTTTGTTTTCGATTAATCGAGCAAATTCCGGCCATGTCCGAGGACACAGCTCCATACAAATTCCGGCCATGTCCTTTGCTCTGCTCTCCGCGCCGGTCTATCTGAAAGGTCCCTTGAGTGCTCAGCTGACTCTTGCCTTGTCTTGCTCTTAACCGCTGACCTCTGCGTATACAAGTACGCTGAATACAATTCTTGTGCCAATTCAATGTATTTAATGTAGGTATGTATGTTGTGTTGCTATTTTTAACCGGCTCCAAAAAAAGGTTATTAATTCGAGACGTATGTAGGTATATAATGTTATTGGATCTGCAACATATTCACATAATTATGATCACAAATCTATAAGGGCTTCCAAACAAATATACAAAATTTCATGTACGTATGTTTGTCCGCAGATTTCTCCGAAACTATGAACATTCGTTTTCGATTGGCTTACATTTACTTCAACTTAGAGAAAAGTTTAAGTTTCATTAAAATTGGTTCGGTAGTTTCTGAGATATATTAGTCCGTTAAGTGTGTGATGAAGTCGGTTTAAAAGACATGGCCGGAATTTGCCCTGATTAGTCGAAAAAAAACTTACTTAAATAAACATAAATGGAGGTTAATTATTCATATGTGAAAATTGCTTTTAAAATAAACTAAAATATATCGTGGCAATTACATTTCTCCAGCGCAGGCGTGGAAAAAACACAAAAAATAAGAATGTTAACTGTTATTTGTTTTTCTAACTTTTCTAAGGTCATATCCAAGAAGGTTATATATATCTATGTAGACACTGGAGACTGCACCTGAAACATTGTAGTTAAGACAAATTAGTCATTCAGCTAGGATATTTTTTCTCTCTAGTTTTTCTATACCTCACACACTTTATTTAGTAGTTGAGAACGAGACAAAGCATGTTCAAGGCTACATTTCTTTGCTTCAACATTTTCAGCTCAAAATCCATAGGTTCCGTGAAGAATCACGGAAGTCAGAAAATCAAGTCAGAACACTTTACTGATATGACCAGAAGGTCATATCAGTAAAGTGTTCTGACTTCTGTGGTAAGTTATTGTTTTTTTTTTTTTTTTCAAAATGGTGTTTTCGTTGTTGTGTGGTTGTTTCGTAACAATTTAAAAATAATTATTGATTTCTTGCGAGCTTCTGTTCCTCTAGTTGTGTTTTATACAGTTTTATAATTTAGTGCTATTTATATTTGAGACGTTGACTCTTTCTTGTTTCATTGAAACAAGACTCGTATGTTTTGTTTTTTAAAATATTTGACCTGACAGAAAACAAGGAGAAATGTTTTAAATGTGGCTCGCCGGTATAAAACAACATTAAGTTGATTCGATTTCCTAAACCTGCTATAAGGAATTTTGCGCGGTACGTAGGTATAACCTAACCTAACTTATGTAGATTTATACTAAAATTATTTCTCTATATTTTATCCATAAACAGATACAAGCACACCTTTTCATATATTTTATAGTGATATTAACAGGTGTGCATAAGTCTATAGTTTTCTGCTGAACATACTGATGTGTTACTGTCAAACATTTTCCAGACATTGTGGCCGATTCTGTTGTACACAATTCTCTAAACTAAACTAAAATGACAGGTTTAAAAATAGTGCTATCCCCTTCAGCAGGGAGGATTGTGAAAGAGACAGGAATATATTTAGACCTGTCATTTTAGTTTAGATTTAGAGATTGTGTACAACAGAATCGGCCACATTGCAGATACCTACTACTAGTTATGAAAAAAATTATTGGTAGCCCACCCTTAGTGTTTACTATTTATTACCTATAGGGTAGTAAAAATACTTTCTTATATGTTATGGTGTGCTGTGGCGATCCTTGCAAGAGACCTATGTCCAGCAGTTGACGTCCATTGGTTGAAACGATATGTTATGGTATATATTATTTGTAATAATTAGTCCTACCAAGTACCAATTAATCAACAAAACTATTTCTTTTCAGATGTGAACTATGTGATATTCAGATGTGAAGATGAATTTAAACAGACAAGTTTTGCTGATTGTACTAAACAGAAGTTACAAAGAACTGTTGTTCCATGCCCGCCAACCCACATTGGAGCAGCGTGGTGGGTCTAAGCTCTAAATCCTCTCTCCTATGAGAGAGGAGGCCTGTGCCCAGCAGTGGGTCATTAAAAAGGCTGTAGTGGTGGTGGTGGTGGTGGCTGTTCCATGTGATGTAATTGAATATGAAAATATTAACAGCATTGTAAATAGCGTCTCATACATATTATGTTTAAAAAGATTTTGTATTTTGAAAAATAGATCATTTTCAGAAGAAGCATCAGCCACCACACTCAAAAAAAATCCTTACACATCTATACTAATCTATACTAATATAATAAAGGGGAAGAATTTGTTTGTTTGAACGCGCTAATCTCAGAAACTACTGGACCGATTTCAAAAATTCTTTCACCGTTGGATATGTATGTGATCCTTGAGTGCTATAGGCTATATTATATTATGTACCATGGGCGAAGCCGGGGCGGACCGCTAGTAATAATATAATAAAGCGGAAGAGTTTGTTTGTTTGAACGCGCTAATCTCAGGAACTACTAGACCGATTTCAAAAATTCTTGCACCGTTGGATATGTACGTGATCCTGGAGTGCTATAGGCTATATAATATGTACCACGGGCGAAGCCGGGGCGGACCGCTAGTAAATAAATATGCATTGTTAGAACAAAAACCTGTTGTTTTATTTTGAATCCTAACTAAAACTTTATTTATAAGGCATTTTGACTCGAAAGAGAACTTGGTGTATTTTATTAACCAGTTCTCTCTCGAGTCAAAATGCCTTATCTAAAAATATTATTTAGTCCACATTTGAATCTCCCGTCAAAGAGTTGTTGGAGGATCAATCTAGATGGCGCTGAACTGTTCTCAATTTTTTCGACATCCCTACGTCAAAATTAGGTACCTACTGAATAGATTAAAAATTAAAGACGTTCGGATATTATACACGCACACGACCATAAGTGCTAATTAATACAAAATATATCGTTAGTATTTATTATACGTGTATCCGAACGCAAATGCAATATGACAGTAAAATAAAAACAAAAACAAATAAAAGTAAACATTCTTATTTTTTGTGTTTTTTTCCACGCCTGCGGTGGAGAAATGTAATTACCGCGATATGTTTTAGTTTATTTTAAAAGCAATTTTCACATATGAATAATTAACCTCCATTTATGTTTATTTAAGTAAGTTTTTTTTTCGATTAATCGAGCAAATTCCGGCCATGTCCGAGGACACAGCTCAATACAAATTCCGGCCATGTCCTTTCAATATTTTAGATTATTTATTACTTATTAAATTTTTTAATGTTGGTAGTATTTAACTACTGACGCATCCGGTAGAAACGCAAGCCTAGCACAACCAAAGTTAGGTTAACTATTATTAATTTGGTAATAATAGTTAGTACCTATTCTGCGCCTCAAACTTTTAAAATAATATAATCCTTATCGAAATTAAAATCTAAATCAATAAACAAGGCAATTTACCTACTTCAAATTTCATTTAAACTTTGAATTCCTGTACCGCAATGTCACCACGTAAAAGTAAATCGCTTTTAGAAAGCTACTTAACTATAATGTACAAATATAGCCGTACAAAGGTTCACACAACTAGGACCCCTATGTCTGACACATAAGGATTAGTGTCGCTTGAAGATTTCCGTCTTTTAGCATCGCACCAACCTGGTATCTAGGAGATTACACTCGTATCTCAGCTTACAGGAAGCGCTCGAAATGCTGGAAGGTAAAACAAGTGATGCCATTCTGTTATCCTTTTGTTAGGGCGAGATCGAAGAATTTACATGAGCAGTATACGAGAGATCGCCACTATCTATACTTCGTGTATACACGAAAGCCCTATAATCCACCACCACCACCACCACTACAGCCTTTTAACATCCCACTGCTGGGCACAGGCTTCCTCTCTCATAGGAGAGAGGGATTTAGAGCTTATAGACCCACCACGCTGCTCCAATGCGGGTTGGCGGGCTTTAACAACTTCCCGGTTATTATCACATGATGTGATAATAACCGACTGCTTAACGTGTTCTCCGAGGCACGGGGGTGAAACACCGCCAACTACCAACCGGGCTGGCACTGAGTATTTCTTGAGAGAAAAACCCATTACCTTACAATTATTTTATCCGACCAGGGAATCGAACCCAGGACCTCGTGATCTGCAGTCGAATACTCTAACCACTAGACCAACGAGGCAGTAAAGCCCTATAATGCCTCCTTATAATAGCAGAGAAGGAGATAAACCTTTGACCCGCCACGTTGCTCCGACACGGGTTCGCGGGTATTAATGGCTATTGTCACATGATAGTGATAACTGATAGCTCTACAGGGGTGGAACACCATCTACTAGATTCCGGGCTGGCAATGAGAATTTCTTAACTGACTTGAGAATTTTTGGGCCCCCGTGTTTGATACCCAGGACCAGAATAACCACTACCGAATAGTCACTACAGAATAGTCACCACCAGGTAACCACTAGGTTATTTATGAAATATATATATGTATAAAATTTAAAATAATATTAAACAAAACATTTTTCTTAAAAGAACAATAGGCGCATCAAATTGTGAAATTAAAAACAAAAAATACATGATACACATAATCGACTTGCTAGAAACCGTTCTACTCATATTATAAATTCGAAAGTAACTCTGTCTGTATGCTACGCTTTCACAGCTAAACCACTGAACCAATTTTGATGGAATTTGGTACAGAGATAGATTACACCTTGGAGAAGGACGTAGTAGACCTACTTTTTATCCCGAAATAATCATAGAGTTTCCAAGGAATTTTTTAAAAACCTAAATCCACGCTAACCAAGACGTGGGCATCAGCTAAGTAGTAAACTGTACAATTTAAGCTTACTATTTAACCGACCACAGTTATAACTGATGTGGTCCGTAAAGAAGGTCCCAAGTTAGATTCGGGATATTGCACTGTGCAATGCATTGCGCATTGCGGCCCTCGACACTTTTCTGTATGACGAACGCTTTTTGCAGCGAAATTAGCAAAATATTTAGAAGACACCTGAAAAGATCTCTTTGTGTCTCTCTGAGCACGTACTCTACACGCAAAGTAATGCAATTCCCTCGAGCGGCTTTCTTTGTCTCCCGTGAAAGCTGCGCTTCGCACAAACAAGACTGCTTGTCAGCTTTCTTTCAAAAATATGTTTTATAACGGCTCTAACTATGCCCGCGTGGATGTAGGTTTATTAAAAGTCTGTGAGGATTCTTTGTTTTCCCGGGATAAGGAGAAGTCCGTCTCCGGGACCTATCTTTTGACCAAAGTGGCACAGAGATTCGACGTAGAGTCCGACTCCCACTTGGCCGGTTTTTTTTTTAAGTTTGCAATGTAAAACTATCAGCTGACGTTGGAGTTCAACGCACGTTGGGTAAGTACCTAAGTAGTCGCCGTGGTTTGCACGATGTACCTACAATTGTACACTGCCGGTTTGAAAAATACTAAATAACTAATACTACTTATAATAAAATCCGATACCATTAAGGTATCGAATCGTATTTAGGTAGTATATAAATAATAATGAAGCTAAGTTTTCGATAACGGTCCCATTATTTAATGTAGGTACATAAAAATTTTGGGACAAAAATCGTAAGGTGTTGTGTTTTCTGGCGAAAATTCTCAGAGCCAGCCTGGAGTTGGTTGTTCGGAGAGCACGTTAAGTAACCGTCGTCAGTTACTTTTACTGTTGGTCTAAGATCCCGCTATACAACTACCTTCACCGAGATGTTTATTTGATGAAACCTATTTTATATTTAATTTAATATGTCAATAAATATTATATTGCATATGGGTTGCCTAACAAATTTCAGTCCAGGATATGATTAATTAATAATTAAAAAAAAAAATTTTTTTTTTCACATTTCACCGGTTTGATTATTAGACAAGTTCTATACCAATCGAAAGTATGAAGCCCATAGAATATGCAAACGTTAGGTCGCTTATTCTTTTCCGGTCACAACTCTCGGGTAGCCAGGTGTAAACAGGTAAATCGATACTAGCATTTTGCACCGGTCTGATTATTGAATTAAAACCAAATGAAAATAAAAATTATTTCATTATGAATTTGTCTAATAATCAAACCATAGAATGTTTAAAAAATGTTTTTTTTTTTTTCATTCTTAATGAATCATAATATCCTGGACTGAAATTTGTTAGGCAACCCATATGCAATATATTCATTGACATATTAAATTAAATATAAAATACGTTTCATCAAATAAACATCTCGGTGAAGGTCGTTGTATAGCGGGATCCTAGGATATGTCACTTTCATGTGACAATAGACGTTAAATCCCGACACCCGCTCTCTGCTATAAGAGAGGAGAGTTGTGCCCAGCTGTGGGACGTTACAGGGCTGTAGGGGTGGTGGTGAAAGCCGTAAACATGGTGCGAGTTATTGAATTTTAGAATTTTCGCATTACTAAAACACGTACACTACATTCCCCTCATCCATTCAGCTAATATCCATATCAGGGGGTGGAAAATACACACGCATTACCGCTAAAAGGATGTAAATCACACGCCCCTATGATGTAAGCTGATAATAGGGAAACTGCGTACATGCCCGCACTTGGGCTAAGTAATGATTTCTTTACTCCAATTCCAGTGGGTCTACCATCAACTATAATCGCGACTCAATTAAAGACCTAAACTGAACTGAATCGCTATTTCGTACCATGAACTCTTTTATCCGACCAATAATAGACGTCTATAATAGACGTCATGACGTCTATTATAGACGATATTATAGACGAAACAAAAACCTAGTATAAAAATATAGAAACAAATAGATACTTCATATTCAATGCGATTTATTTTAAGCGCCGATATTGAATAGCATCGGAATTGGATCGTTAGATTAAAGATTGTAGTAGGCCTTCTGTACTAGGTTTTCCCTTCAACTCCTGCTTATTACGATTTTAACCCCTAATTGTAATGCTAGTCAAAGCTAAAAAAAATAATATTACTGCATCCTACCTATCTAATCGCTTTTGTATTCCTCTACAAGTTTGCTCTTGGCTGCGAACTCATCTGATGGTAAGTGACGATGCAGCTATCCTGGAAGGGCTAATCAACTTTTATTTTGCAAAATTTAGGGCCCCTCCGACCCCCTTGTCACAGAATGTTACAATTCGTCGACCCCCTGCCCTCCCCTTTACGTGTGACGTAATTTATGGATGACCCCAAGACCGCAACGTTGTGCCAGGTAGGTCACCAAGAAACATCAACTGTTAGTGATGATAAAATTGGGACTCTCGCTTTGAGGTATTCTCGGTGGCACATGAAAAGCTTAAATCTATACTAATATAAAGAAGCTTGTCCTGACTGACTGACTGACTGACTGACTGACTGACTGACTGACTGACTGACTGACTGACTGACTGACTGACTGACTGACTGACTGACAATCACTGAAGCTAGAAACTTGAAATTTTCACAGTAGTTTTTTTATGATGTAGGCGCACACTAAGAAAGGATTATTGCGAATTCCATCCCTAAGGGGGTTAAATAGGGGATAAAAGTTTGTATGAAAGTCCGTCATTTTTCAAGTTATATCCATGAAAATTGGTATTTAGGTTTTTGGTTAAAAATAAATTACTACGTATATTTTAAGGAATTTCGGAAAAACCAACCCCAAGTGGGTAAATTGGGATATGAAAGTTTGTATGAAAGTCCGTCATTCTTAAAAAAGTTATATCAATGAAAATCGGTATTTGTATTTTCGGTAAAAAATAAAGAATTACGTGTTTCACGAATTTTGGAAATTCCACCCCCAAGTGGGTTAAATAGGGGATGAGCTTTAATAAGAATCCAAGCGGACGATGTCGCTGGCATCAGCTAGTAAAAAATAAAGACTTTTTTTTTTACTGAGGCAGATTCCGTGAAAAATCGCTTTCATGTCAAAATAATAAAGCAAAGAGTTGACGCGAATTTGACGCGAGTGTGGGATTCGGATCGTATAAATGACGGAGTCTCCTAATAAAAACATGAAATGCGATTTCGCGGATCGAGCCACAGTGATTTAGGGATGAATTCGTGATAGATTCCGATTATGTTATGATTTATGTTATGTTATGAGCTTTGATTTTTTGAAAGTTATTTATCTAACTACGTCGTATTCTTCAAACCTGTGCAAACACGCGGGCAAATCAGACGCAAAAAGCTAGTTTAAGCTTTTTTTGACGTGATAACGATGAACGCCGGCTACATGCACGAAAAAGCATGACTCATTGTCACGTAACTACCGCGGAACGTAGCGTGTAGCACGTAGCTCGTAGCGCGGTACGTAGCGCGTAGAGCGGAATTAAGACGGTACTCGAGTCGTGAGGAATTTGAAAAATAGGTATTTGAAGAAACTATTGCCATCGCTCTGGCCCCGACACCACGAGTACCAAGCGAGCTATCAATGTGTGCACGAGTAGTGTATTTGTGTGCCCGCCGCCGCCGCCCGCCGCGCCCGCGCGCGCCGCGCGCGCGCATCTCCCTCTATGCCCGTATAATATATTCATTCATTCATATTATTTCGAAATTTATGTTATTTTACTCTTTTCAGTGTTTTTATTTGATATTGTCCTTTTTGCGTCGGGGGTTAAAAAAAACAACAAATAAAAAAGATTCCAACGAATTGAGAACCTCTTCCTTTTTGAACTCGGTTAAAACACTTCTTCACTTTATTGGATTAAAAAAGTAAGTATTGATGTAAATCAACGACTCAAAAAAAAAAATTTAATCGCGATCATCTCAACCTGCTTCAACAATAAAAAATAATAGGGTTTTGTTACCGGTTATCGTCCATTTAGTGGAGTTACTGAGTTTGAGAGGGTGAAAATATAGGTAATATATATTAAAAAAAATTTAAAATGTACTAGTCTATTTGTATTTTATATTAGTTGTTTTAAGCTTAGGTACTTTTTTAAATCCAGCTTACTCTTTTAAATCCAGTTATCATCCACCTGTATACCTGTTATTGACCACTGATTTGTATGAGAAATTTTCTTTAGAAATGTATGCAAGTATAATTGAACGTGCGACATTGACGACCTCCCTGATGGCAGTTGTGAGCACTATAATCTTATAAGTGGGAGGTCCCGGGTTTGATTCCCGGCAGTGGCAATTTGGTATATTATCACACTAATATTATAAAGGCGAAAGTGTGTGTATGTGTGTGTAACTTAACCGATTTGGCTGAAATTTTGAATGGAGATAGATTATGCCCTACCTGACTTAACAAATATGCTACTTTTTATCCTGGAATAATCCACAGTTCTCACGGGATGTTGAAAAAACTGAAATCTATAGCTATAGGTAGATTACTTTTGTTAAGTCAGTAATACTTTTGTATACATCACTTTCAGACCACATCACTTTTTATAAGGTCTACCTGTCTGTGAAAGTTCTGAATAAAATAGGTTCAACTCTTTCCAAGAGTACAGATAGTGTAAATAGACGGACAAAAGAAAACCTTTTTTTTATAAATGTTTACGTGGCTTTACGTAATAAAAGCAAGATAGAATAGAATAGAAAAGTTTTTTATTCAAATAAACATTTACAAGTAAGTACTTTTGAATAGTCAATTGAATCTACCACTGGTTCGGAATGTCATTCCAACCGAGAAGAACCAGCAAGAAACTCGGCGGTTGCTCTTTTCCAAATTTTGTTAATTTGGAAAAGAGCAACCGCCGAGTTTCTATATAACAATTTTATGTTAAGTACATGATATTTCGAAATGACAGACAGACAGTTTCATTTTAATTTGTAAATACATAAAATTAACACTAGTATTTTGTTTTATTAATCACATGTTAGCCCTTGACTGCAACCTCACCTGAAGATGATGTGACGATGCAGTCTAAGGTAGAAGCGGGCTAACCTGGAAGAGATGGGTATATATGGCAGTTTTTATTTAACCCATATTAGAACGCTAAATCGCTTGGCGGCATGGCTTAGCTCGGAGGGTGGTATTCAGCCACGACTGAGGCCTCCGACCAGACCAGACCAGGAATAATTTAGAAATTACTAGCTTCTGCCCGTGTCTTCGCTCGCGTGAATTTCGGTTTTTTACAAATCCCGAGAGAATCGTGGATTTTCGGTTCCCGTTCCCGCTCCCTTTTCCAACCTTTATACCTACTTTCAAGGAAGTTTGTTAGAGTAATCTACCTACAGCTGTAGCTATAGATTTCGGATTTTTCAAAATCCCGTGGGAACTTGGCGGGCGAAAACTAAAATATTTATTCAGTGTAAAAGATTTCGGATTCGAATTAATAAACCTAATTTAAATTTTTTGCACACTTCATTGTATAACAGTACAGAGTACCTAAAATAAAATTTCTAAACCAGTGTTTGACCACCCGGACGATAATAGGATTTCTTAAGAAAATAGTGAACTAGTTCTTGTCTACTCCTTTTTTGTATTCTTATGTAATAAAAAGTAAAATAAACACTTTCATAGTATTTTATGAAACATAAATAAGTGCTACCAAGACTAACTGACTAAATCTTATAGTAAATTGATTAATAACTAACCGTGATAATTGCAGCATGCCACTATTTTTTTTGCTCTACACGACTCGTTTTCATTCATTAGGTGCAAGCTCAAAATTAGATCGCTTTGTTTTCAAAGAAACTTGAACGCAATAAACTTTTTTACTGCTCATGTCCTGATAAGATATTCAAATTGGCTCAGAGATGAATTTTATTTAATTCACACCCTTTTTCACCACCTTCTGATAAGTGTCGGATAGTCGTAAGTTTTGTCACTTTCTTACTTTACGTCAAGTGACAAAGACAAAAGCTACCAGACACTTATCAGAAGGTGATGAAACAGGCCCTGAGTCTTATAATACTTTTATTTTGTAAGCATTCCTGAGTGATTCGCTAGGTGTCCGAGAACAGGTACGATATCCTACTTACAATCACACGATTTAATAAATTTTAATTCAAATTTCATTTATTCAAAGTAGGTACACTATACACTTTTTGAACGTCAATATAATACAAAGTACATGAAAATGAGGTAATGGTGATAATTACTACGAAAACTTATAATTAAAATTACGAGGATTCCAAACGCGCCCTGGTCTGAGAAGAGCCCTCAACAAACTCAGCCGGGTTATTTTTTTTTATTATAACCATCTCAAATAATGTATAATTTCTAAATAATTTGAACTGTTGACTTTTAGAGCAATCTATGTTCATGGTTTTTTGTCATTAAAAACATCTTTTACGCTATAATAGGATTTTTCAATTATTTGCGTTTTATAAGAACCTTGAACTTACCTATTGAGAAACAAATCCAAAATATCCACCGGCAACCGATTATAAGAAAGTACCTACCTATTAGAATTACCAACAAAAGATTTACTAATTTTCCGCAGCCTAGTAGCGGGCGAATAAAGTCGGTAAACAATAAATAAAAATAATAATTGTATAGTGTAAATATTGAAAATATCCACTTCCCTATTAGTGTACGTGTAAGCCTTCCCCCCTCGCCACCAACCTGCCCCCGTAAAGTATGATAGGGACAACTGCAGCTCAGGCTGATTTTACCTACAAAAACGTTGGCGAAAAGACGTTTCGTATTCTGCTATTTCCTCCTTCAAAACTGAACAGATCTCAAAAATTCTGGTATCAAAATTTAGAGGAATAGTTTATCTATGCCTCTATTATTTTCTTTTTTGTTAAAAACTTATCAAATTTGTCTGATAGTCGTCTGAACACGGCAGTAAAAACGGGTATTTTTTTTGGGTTTTTGGATTGTCATATTTCTTGTAGTGATTATGTTTTGGAAAAAAGGAAATGATAGAGGCACGCATTAATTAGACATAGATTTTTTGGGAAAAAAACATTGCTCTAGAGGTATTATCCACGAAGGAAACAGCAGAATACGTTTGTATGGAGAAAGGTCCACTCGAGTCCCCTCTTAAGCGTTCGACTTGTGACACATCTCTTTTTGTTTTCTTATGACGTTATCACGTAAAATTATCGTCCGTAAATCGACTTTATCGATTCTCGACTGCGATCTTTCCTTATGGTAATATACCCCTGATCAGTTTCTACGCGGCATCGTACTGGAACGCTAAATCGCTGGGCGGCACCGTTTTTCCGGTAGAGTGGTAACCAGCCACGACTGAAGCCTCCCATCAGACTAGACCAGAGGTAATTTAGAAATTATATATTCCCAATATTGCCTCTGCCATGAATCGAACCCGGGACCTCCCCTTATATTTAAGACTACAGCGCTCACCACTGCGCCAGGGAGGTCGTCAAATATTTAAAAAAAAAAAATGTATAAAACAAAACTCTTCAGAGTGCTTAGTCTAAGATCGGAGCACTCGAAAACGAACTCGAAAACTATTGATCGATTTCAGAGTAAAATAGACCTAAAATGGCTTGTATTAAGGTTTGAGTTCGCCAATACATTCAGCATTGTTCGAATGCTATAGCTAATGCTATTTGCTTAAGGTACGTACTAAGTCCCTACTCTTACATACTTAGTTTTTATGGCAAAGAAAAGAGAGAGTTTTAATTTTAGCAGACTATTTTTGTACGTTAAGGTACCGGATTACTGTTTCCTCGAGAGCCATTTGATGTGAAGGATAAACCCTAGTTAGTTGCCTGAGGGGAGACTAAGATTTATGTGGTGTAAATTATAAACTTTGAGTGGATTATTAAGGCTTTATTTGTTAAATACCAACTTAATCGCTCCCTTATAAGTCTATGATATAAGTAAAATTATGTAGGGCTAACTCTATTTTACACTATCTCCAAACTAAACTAAATTTATTCCTATCTCTTTCACAATGCTCCCTGCGAGAAAAGATAGCACTATCTTTAAACTTGACAATTTAGTTTAATTTAGAGATTGTGTATAATAGAATTAGCCACATTATGTGTTAAATTATTGTACATTTAGTGTGTTATGAGACATGAAATCAGTGGCGTAGCGTACCTTGGCGGGGCCCCGTATAAAAATTTGTTTGGGGGCCCTAATGAAGGGTATGGATTTCTCAAAAAAGAAAAAAAAATGTTTGCATAAAATTATAAGCAATATGTATTCATCATAATTATTTATGCCTCTATGTACAACATTTTGGACAACATTTTTTGACTTTAGTTATTTCTGAAATAAACAAAAATTTGGGAAGTTTTTGTTAATTTTTGCTTACGCACGTTGGGGCCCCCGTGGCTTGGGGGCCCCGTATAATTGATACGGCATATACGGCGGTAGCTACGCCCCTGCATGAAATCTAAATACTTTTATTACTTATACTCTCTTTTCATTTTCTGGTATTAGAAATAAACCTATGCCTGAACAAATTAAATGCTGAGTGTGATGGAACGTCTTGCTATTATAAAATCATCAGGCGATCGATCCTTTGGAATATTACTAACTTTCACAAAACGGTTTCGAATAGTCAAAAGCATCTATCACTGTTAGGGCCAGAAACATATTAGACAAAATAAGGTTAACGTTGAATTTGACCACAAAAAAGCCACTTTAGGCACAAATCAAGGTTCTTTAACTTTTGTCAAATTTTTCCCTTAACCATAGAAATGACTTGCGTAACCCATTATGCTCTCATTTTTTGTTAAAAGTTTAACTTTAACGTTAACTTTATTCTAAATGTCTATCGTGCAACTGACTCTAGCTTAGCTTAACTGTGTTGCGCCAATATTTTCGCTCGACAAAACAACGTAGGTATAAGGAATGTATTCGCATTCTTCTATACACAAACTTATACCATACAAGAGAGTACTAACCATGCCCCAGGCTAGCTAAACTATTCGGTTTTCTAAACATTACAAGGCACTCAAAGTAAAGGCTTGGACAGACGAAACGCGCGACGGTATTTACACGCGATATCCAATTTGGCTCCTAGAATTTAAACACAAAAACTGCATAAACGCACACTGCAGAGATCATAAGACGCTTAGACCCGGTCCATCAAAGGGAAGATGGGCGAAGAAGATAAAATATGTTTCGTAAATAGCCAATCTGTTATCATTATTCCCACATCTCCTAGATGGAGAGCAGTGAAGATATTTCGCAAATAACCAAATGGTTATCGTTATTCCCACATCTCTTCAGTGGACATGTTCAAGCTATGAAGCAAGCTAAGCAAGAATTACAGAGCGCACCGGTGTTTACATACTTATAAACTACTAGCGGTCCGCCCTGGCTCGCCCGTGGTACATATATAGCCTATAGCACTCAAGGATCACGTACATATCCAACGGTAAAAGAATTTTTGAAATTAGTCCAGTAGTTCCTGAGATTAGCGCGTTCAAACAAACAAACTCTTCCGCTTTATTATATTAGTATAGATTATTTCATATTTATAATATTGTAGTAAGCTAATCTGCGTAAAAAAAAGCTGTGATAGCCTAGTGGTTAAGACAACCGACTTCTAATCGGAGGTCGTGGGTTCGATCCCGGGGCACGCACCTCTAACTTTTCGGAGTTATGTGCGTTTTAAGTATTTAAATATCACTTGCTTTAACGGTGAAGGAAAACATCGTGAGGAAACCTGCATGCCTCAGAGTTCTCCATAACGTTCTCAAAGGTGTGTGAAGTCTGCCAATCCGCTTGGCCAGCGTGGTAGATTATGGCCAAAACCCTTCTCACTCTGAGAGGAGACCCGTGCTCTGTAGTAATGGGTTGATGGTAATGGGTTGATCATGATGATGATGATGATGAATCTGCGTTGAGATTGGCCGTGGTCGAAATTCGGACAGAAGAACATTACACCCGTGCAGTTTGACATTCTCCTTTCCAACATGCTTCTTGTATGTCCAGGACTTTATACTGCTGCGCGGTATTTTACAAACGATTCCGGAGTTCGAGAAACTTTGAAAGTTGGCCAAAATTCTAAACGGAAGCAAGATCAAGTGAACCGAATTAATGGATACAAAATACGCAAACATACGCTTGCAAAATGTACAAAATAAATCTGAGTAAAGTTTGTGTCTGGTTCGCATGTTTTCAATACAATAAACGAGCGAGTTTATTCCAATGGCGGATTGGAGTGGTCATTGGTCTAAAAATTGTTGAATTTAAGGTAAGCATGTTTGACTGCGGATCACGAGGTCCCGAGTTCGATTCCAGTTTCAAATAGTCGATCAAAAATGAAAATTTCATCCACGCGGATGAAATCGTGGGTATCAACTAGTAGGATATTGACACAAATAAAAATAAGTTATAAGTATCTAATATGAGTTTGTGTCCATAACACAACATGGTTTGATTTCATAGAAACATAATTAACACGTACTTATATAATAATTATAATATAAAAAATAATTATATAATAATTATATAATAATTACTTAATATAAAAAATTATATAATCGAGACAATTAGTAATACCTATCGCAAAATCGTCCAAACAAGCAAATCTTCAGTGATTTAAGCAGCCTATTGCCTGGAGGGTTACTAAGAAAATATAGCTAGCGATAACGTCTAAACATTTGAGTATGACAAATAATTGTAGTTCTTTACAATATTGTTGTTATTATTAGTATAAGTTTAGCTCTCTTGACTTAAGCTTCAACTGCTGCACATAAGCAGTGGCATGCCGCGTGCATTTCATAAAGGCAGGAAAGCACGGCTTACCATGAGAAAAATAATCCTTAAGTAGTTACTCGTAGACGACAAAAAAAGGAGCAGTAGAAATTTTAATAATATCGATTGCATACAATGGCTTCGAACCTGTACATGTCTCTGCACAAAAGTTACGCAAGTTTTTGTAGGAAATTTAATGAGCTTTAATTTTGTAAAGACAAACGATTTGCAAAAGTTGATAGTTTGAGAGATATTGAGAAACAAGTATATATTGAAAATTTAAAAACCCCCGACATTCGCCATTCTGTGGCGGTGGCCATCTTGGATTTGCATAGTGCTATTCTATTAGTCAAACTCTTTCATTTGATACCCATATTAAGGGAGTTGTTGATAAAATATTATGTAATCCGCCATTTTGTAGCGGCGGCCATCTTGGACCGATTTTCATCAAACATAGCTAACAACACTCTCGACTAATTCACCTTTCAAACGAAAAAAACCGCATTAAAATTGGTCCACCCGTTTAAGCGCCACAGAGGAACAGACAGACACACACACACACACACATACACACACACACACACATACACACACACACACAGACACGTCAAACTTATAACACCCCGTCGTTTTTGCGTCGGGGGTTAAAAACCAAAAACCGGCCCACAACTTCAAAATGGCGGCCTGTTCCGCACCCCCCCGCACATGGAGTTTTTGGATATGTTCAAGAGAAAGGCCGAAAGAATAGTTTTGGTAAGATTTTTTTATTTTTATTTTACCGAGATTGACTGGGCTATAATTGGAAAAACATGTTAGGTAAGTACACGATTTTTTTTCAATCAACCTGTGCTATAACAAAACTATTACGTCACACGGGAGGTGGTAGAAAATGGTTCTATTGTTATCGAATCACATATCAAATGTGGCGATAAATTACTATAGATATAACCGGTAATTTATATCCTATATGTACGAGGATCGGGTCGTTTTTCCATCCAGTCATTTATATGTGATATTATCTTTCATACAATGTATTATTAATATCTAGCTAGTTTTCAAAGGATGATCATTCGATTTCATTTCTCATAATAATCCTACTGTGAAAACGGATGGATCTGCCAGTCTACACACGATCGTTTTCCCAATTCAATCGTCGTCGCAATCTATGTCGTGATCATGATTGGTAGTTAGAACGCAAAAAGCCCATTGTTGATCATGATCCTAATGTCATGATCATTGCGAAGATGGCAACAGGGATCGGATCGAGGTAAGGATTAGGTGTGGATACGACTTTAGGGAACTTGCGCGCCGAAAAGTGCAGTTTTGGCAGACCTCCACAAGGTAGACCGATGACATCAGAAGAGTCACAGAGAGCCGCAGTGGAGACAAGTGGCTCAAGACCGCGACGTTTGGAAGTTTCTACAAGCGACATAATATGACGAGCAGTGGACGTCTATCAGTCGATGACGACTATGATAAATCTACAAGTTCCCTAAAGTCGTATCTATACCTGAACCTCACCTCCATCCGATCCCTGGTGCGATCTTTGCAGTGATCATGATAGGATAGTGATCAACAATAGGCGTTTTGCGTTCTAACTACCACATCCAGGGAGCCACAAGCGGCAGAAGACCGCGGAGTGTGGAGTCCCTACAAGAGACCTATGTCCAGCTGTGAACGTTTTCATTCGTGATACACTAAGCTGCTTATGCAACAAAACCTTAAAGCAAAACTTATAGGCGCCTATTAAATATTCTTAAGAAACATTGCCGTATTTCGATACCAAGTTTTGAACAATGAGTTTCCGATCAAAGGTCCCCAGATGGTTCAGACAAGCTAATCTCGCAATTTGCGAAGTACAGATGATTTTATACTGGTATAAAAAATTAATATATTAATAATTCGTAAGTACTCTTATGTGGAACGTTTAAGCTCGGATTACATGATTCCTATTTGTACAATTTGTTTTTAACTCTACTGTTGTAATGTAGACACCATAATATGTCTGAATGACGGTTGTAGTAACTAGTAACAAGTATAAATTAAAAATTTAAAAAACCCCCGACATTCGCCATTTTGTGGTGGTGGCCATCTTGGATTTGCATAGTGCTATTCTACTAGTCAAGCCCTTTCATTTGATACCGATATCAAGGGAGTTGTGAAAAATATGTAATCCGCCATTTTGTAGCGGCGGCCATCTTGGACCGATTTTCATCAAACATAGCTAACAACACTCTCGACTAATGCACCTTTCAAACAAAATATCCGCATTCAAATCGGTTCACCCGTTTGAGCGCTACAGGGGAACAGACACACACACACACACACAGACACATCAAACTTATAACACCCCGTCGTTTTTGCGTCGGGGGTTAAAAAGCACTATAAATTAATTAAAGGTTGATTGCACACACGTCTGCAATATTATAAGGTCGTACAGGAAGAGACAGTGGCCAGACATAACAGTGTTGACGATACAACCTTTAAAGAAACATAAAAAGGTTTTTTTTTTTAATTTAAATTTTCATATTGTCATGGTACAAAATCATGCGCGCATCTACAAATAATGGTACTGAGTTTTTAAATTTGTTTTATTAGTACGTTTATTGATACTTATACGCGCTAAAGCTATTTTGAATTTTTCTCTCTCTATTATATTTCGCAGCCATGAGCAACCATCGGAGGCCATCGTTCTCCCCATCCGTTAATGCCCTTGCGGATGTTTAATTTACCGTGCTAGTTAACTGTAAGCTTTACGATTTGTTACTCAAGCTGACGATAGCAAGACAATGTTCTGTTCGTCATTTTATTCATTCGACTGAATACGCATTGTTGAATCCCTCAACCTTGAATTTTTCTCCGCGGGCCAGAGAAATAAATCAGTTACAGTGAATTTAACAAGTTTGAGTCACCTTCATCAAAATCGATCCCATCCAATGGACCCAGCGCGGCGTCATGTAGTCTGTCCCTAGAAGAGGCAATGGTAACTTTTCACAGTAACGTATTCGCTAGCATAATATCGGGCGATGGAGGGGCGGTAGGGGGAGGAGGGGATCGGGACAAAGGGCCCCAGATGACATCATGGTAATGCGAAGTTTTCTTTTTGTTGGCACCAAATTAATTCGCCCCGATCCGTCCCAAAAGTGTGAAAAGTATTTTTAATGTAGCCTATTTGAAAGTGTGAATTGTATGATTTTTGAAGCCATTTCTGTAACTAAATTCCAAAAAAAGGCGAAACACATTAGATTAATTATATTACATATTTATGTACATATATTGTACTAGCGGTCCGTCCCGGCTTCGCCCGTGGTACATAATATATAGCCTATAGCACTCAGGGATCACGTATGTACATGTCTAACGGTGAAAGAATTTTTGAAATCGGTCCAGTAGTAGTCGTGTGTCGGTCGATAACGAGTAAAACCCGGATAGATGCCGCAGTTGGATAGATGCCTCAGTGTCAAAAAACCTGACTTCCCAAACTCGCAACTAAAAATTGATAGTTTAAATAAGAAGCGCAGGCCCCCCAAACCTCAGGCCCCTACATACATTTGTATTAAAACAATTTGTTTCGCTTGTGCGTGTGATTATCTCCGCAGCGAACGCGGCAAATCCTTCAAAGTTTTAGAGGCGAGTATTTGCCGTTGTATAACTTTTGAAGTAGTAGAAGATTCTGTTATATTTTTTATTATGTCAATACACTGGTTC
The DNA here is from genome assembly GCA_920104075.1 of Melanargia galathea. NCBI lineage: Eukaryota > Metazoa > Arthropoda > Insecta > Lepidoptera > Nymphalidae > Melanargia > Melanargia galathea. The sequence goes on from OV049868.1 coordinate 12,493,672, forward strand.
AATTAGTGTACACTTAAGTGTAAATAATCGCTCTTTAGTTTTTAGTTTATTTAATAAATAAAAGGGCATCTATCCATATCAAAAAGGATAGTTGCCTCGATTTTTCGAGGTATAGGTGCCCTTACGGAGAGCGCTCACGGAGCGGTTTGGAATCGCGCCCGCCGCGGCTGCGGGAGAGAGGTTAGAGAGAGCGCGCTCACGAGCCCGCTTGTTTTTGCGGGCCCGCAGCCGCCGCGGCTGCGGGCGTCGCCCGCCGAGTTGGCGGGCGACGCCCGCAAGACCGGCGGTTATAGTTATACATATATGAAGAGCTGGCGAACAAAATGTTATATTTTTTAATCCGATGGTCTTTGGCTTGCTGAATAAGAATATCAACTTAATTTTACTTAAAACGGCCCGCAACTGTATCAAAATTGCATCCATAGGTCGTGGTTTCGATCATAACGGCATAATTACAATAAAGTTTCGAAAGATTTGAATAATCGAGCACGTTTTCGTTCAAAATGGATTAATTTCCATACTTTGTAAGATGTCAATCAAAATGATTATTTCTTTTTCAGAAGAAAAATTGTTTTTTTTTTACTAAGAATTTTTTTTTAATTAAAAAGTTTATCATTTAAAAACTTTATTCACTAATAAAGTTTTTAAACAATTTATGTTGAAATTGGCCTAAACTAACTTACAAATGTCAGACTGACTTACAAATGATAGATTATTGTTGAAAATTAATTAGAATTTTTAGAAATGGTTTACGAATTATTAATTTCATAATTGAAATAGGTTAGAATTAACTGACATTTGATTCATTCAGTGGCGCCGAACCGCCATCTTGAATTATTGGTATAAATACGGGTAATTCGAAGCCATGAATTGAGTCTCCTCCAAAGACTCAACCGACTATTAGATGCTTTAGCGTCTAGGTCGTGATATTTGATTGAGGGCTGCGATAGCAATCACACCCTCATCGAATAAATGCTGCCATTTTCGACTTGGCTGAGTGTAATTAATTAATTTGTATAAAATATATTTGAAAATAGATCTCAGTTAAACTAATCTCTGAGTTGATATAAATTGAGTTATGTGCGGGTGATAAACGCAGATATTTTAATAATAGTTTGATTTAGTTTTAATATTAATTGATAGTCTGCTTCTGGAGTTATGTGTTTACACAAACAAGTTATTGCTTGCAATATTAATTAATTATTGCTTCCGTTAACTTATATGAGATAGCAAACTGAATTTAACATATTATTATGTTCAATAAAGTCACAAACTACATATGGGTAAATAAAAATCCACGCCAAAGCTCACTGTAAGTATGTCATTCAGTTTAATATTAATATTTAATAATTAATAGGTTACCTGAATCAATACAGGCCATGCCTCTTCAAACTTTTAAAGTAAAACTAAAGAACTGGCTCATGGAGAAATGTTTTTACAATTTAAAAGAATATAGGTATGACATAAATTCTATTTATTGCAATTAATTTTATATTTATATCTTTAGAACGTTGACATGTATGCTACTTACGTCATTTTGTTTAGTCTTAAAATCAATAATTCAATTTGCACACTAATTTATTAGTTAAATGTGTTGGAAGACAATAAGCTTTAAGATCCATAATATGTGTACCACATTTTTGCAAATAAAGACTCTTACTCTTTAGTTTGATGCAACTATACCGTTTTGTTCGCCAGCTCCTATAAGAAAAATGCGATCGCGCCCGCCAAAAAACCGCAGAGCTTGCGGGCGACGCCCGCAAAGCTCGCGGGCGCCCGCTGCCCGCCGGTTCTGCGGGAGCCGCGAGCAACCGCCAACTCTGCGGGAGTAAATCGCGTCGTGAGTTTTGCACTCGACATTTGTATGAATTTCGAGTATTGCGGGCCCGCAACCGCGGCGGGCGCGGGTGCGAACCGCTCCGTGAGCGCTCTCTCTTAGAGGCATCTATCCCCTAATATATTATAGATATATCAAGTATTTTTTTTAATATTTTTAATGTTCTTTTATATTATTATTTCTTTTTTCAATAAATTCCTGATAGTTTTAATATACTTCGGGGCATCTATCTCTTTCAGCCCGATCTGTCCAGTGGTTTGAGCTGTGCGTTGATAGATCAGTCAGGCAGTCAGTCAGTCAGTCACCTTTTCCTTTTATATATTTAGATAATAAAACCTTATGAAACTATGCATTTTGCTTATTTTTTTTCATGGGGCATCTATCCTTTTTAGTATTTTCATAGTGGGGCATCTATCCACACAGGTAGGCATCTATCCCCAGAAAAAAGGGTCTGCGAAAAGTTAAATTCTGCAAAATCTGTAATCGTTAGGACAACAAAAACAAGTCATAATGGAACCCAAAAGATTAAACTAGCTATATTCATAAATATTATTTGTGATAAATTAATATTTTAAAAGTTATGAGGCCATTTCAAAAAGTGGGGCGTCTATCCGGGTTTTACCCTAACGATGATGATTGTAGTGGTAACATAGTCGGAAAAATAATATTTTAACCAACAAACTGAAGTCCAACACAACGGGTATAAGGGGACCGCTTTCGGAAACGAAGACCAGATTACTACTGACTAAGATACCACAAAAAAAAAAAACGCGAAAAAAATTAAAGTATGTACGTGTATATATCCTGTATTTTCGTAAAATCAGCTGATGCCTAAATACCTAAAGTTGTCGCCAGGTCAATGGTCGATTTGAAAAATACTAAATACTAAGCCACTAATACCTACTACAAGTATAAGACAAATGGTTATTGGTATTCGATTGTGTTTAGGTACTATAATAATAGCGCTGAGTTTTCGAAAGCGGTCTCCTTATACCATGTATAAAAAAGGACGGACGATATTTAATCCAGTTGGTAGGTACTAAATCCATCTATATATGTATGTGATAACTAGGTTAGCAATTTTTCTATCGCGCGACGCGCGTACCACGTAGGTACCTATATAAATACATACGTGTTCACGTATAATCCAATTTCAAAGATGTCGATAGCTGTGTGCTTAGTCTAAGATCGGAGCACTCGAAAACGAACTCGAAAACTATTGATCGAATCACAAGTGAATTCAGAGCAAAATGAACTCAAATACTCGTATTTTTAACCCCCGACGCAAAAACGACGGGGTGCTATAAGTTTGATGTGTCTGTGTGTGTGTGTGTGTGTGTGTGTGTGTGTGTGTGTGTGTCTGTCTGTTCCCCTATGGCGCTCAAACGGGTGGACCGATTTGAATGCGGTTTTTTTTGTTTGAAAGGTGAATTAGTTGAGAGTGTTGTTAGCTATGTTTGATGAAAATCGGTCCAAGATGGCCGCCGCTACAAAATGGCGGATTACATATTTTATCACAACGCCCTCAATATGGGTATCAAATGAAAGGGCTTGACTAGTAGAATAGCACTATGCAAATCAAAGATGGCCGCCACCACAAAATGGCGAATGTCGGGGGTTTTTTAAATTTTTAATTTATACTTGTACAGTCGTAATTCCATAGTATATTAACATACGAATATGTATTTTACAACATTTCTGCTTGGGGCGCTCGTTGTGTTCGAATGCTGAATGTATTGGCGAACTCAAACCTTAATACAAGCCATTTTAGGTCTATTTTACTCTGAAATCGATCAATAGTTTTCGAGTTCGTTTTCGAGTGCTCCGATCTTAGACTAAGCACTCTGTAGGAGTGTGAACTACGAGTATTTATACGCTGACAGTGTGAGCTTTTTAATCAAGTTTGCAAACTTCCATGGATTTCTACGCAGTTAATGGAATAGAATAGAAAATGAAGCATAAAGTATTACATATTAATAATATCCAAAAGCGTTTATATTCCAGAAGCGTGTCTGTTTTCTTTCTTACTTATTTTCACATTCAATACTTACCCTATTTCAGTGTAATTTGACAACACAATCTTCTTTGCAATAAAGTATTGGATAATAGCAGACGTTATTAGCGAAAGTTAAAGGTACACAAGGAATAGACGCTTAGGTTCGGGACGCTAGCGTAGAGTCGAAACGCGTCGAAGTGTCAACATGGGGTGTAAGTGGACCAAATTCCACCTATGTGGCCAAAGTCAACCTTACCTGCGCGCGGTGCACCCTGCCAATATGCTAACGAGGCCCTGACGCTCTCAGTCCCCTTTACGGGTCGTTGTGCCTGATACCACACAACGTAATCTGGATGGTATCACCGCTTTGTGGTAGGATCCTACCCCGAATCCGCTTGGCTAGCGACCACACTTCAGCCATAATCTGCCGCAAAGCATCCGTGTGTTCCGGCAAGAGCCAGTCCCTTTCCTCAAAAGCCGGTAACGCATTAGTGGTTCCTCAAGTGCTGCTAATGTTCATGGATGTAATCACTTAACATCAGGTGACCCGCTTGCTCAGTTGCCCGCTATTCCTATGAAAAAAAAATCCCGTCGTATAGGCACCTATCTCTACAAAACAAGGCATTGTTGTCATATATAAATGTCATAGGTGCCAATATGCCATGAACATTTTTTTTAGGTTGACACATCAATGCGCTTCGACTCTGTGGTAGTATCATCATGATCAACCCATTACCGGCTCACTACAGAGCACGGGTCTCCTCTCCGAGTGAGAAGGGTTTTGGCCATAGTCTACCACGCTGGCCAAGCGGATTGGCAGACTTCACACACCTTTGAGAACGTTATGGAGAACTCTCAGGCATGCAGGTTTCCTCACGATGTTTTCCTTCACCGTTAAAGCAAGTGATATTTAAATACTTAAAACGCACATAACTCCGAAAAGTTAGAGGTGCGTGCCCCGGGATCGAACCCACGACCTCCGATTAGAAGTCGGTCGTCCTAACCACTAGGCTATCACAGCTTTTTAGTAGTATACCCCGACACTTATTTTGTTACAATTCGATACTTAAAGCAGATAAATTTGCATGGTGCATTTGCTTGGCTCCGCCCGTAGCTCTCTCGCTACTGCATATGCAAGAAAAGCAAGCACGTCAGCATGCAATACGTACCACCATCGCATTTTACATCGCATATTGACCTCTACACCCACCGCGTATTGCACAAACTAGTGAGATAGAAATAAAAACGCGCGTACGTAAACGTAACTTTTTAGGGTTCCGTACCCAAAGGGCAAAAACGGAGCCCTATTAATGTCACTCTGCTGTCTGTATGTCTGTCCGTCTGTCCGCCGGTCACAGGTCTCCAGCTCGCAGACGAAATGAGTTACAAACTTGAAATTTTGGAATTTGGTGTAAAACGTTGACCCAAAATTAAATATTGAATTAAAATTGAATTAAATTATTTTTCAGGGGGGCTCCCATGTATGAGGAGTCCCATAAATTTTTCTTACCCTAGCTTGTGGGGTATTTCAAATTACCTGTAAGAAATTGGGCACTACGTTGTGGAGATAGAATGTCGATATGCTCTGAAAAAAAATTAGATTGTCGCTTCGATCAACATCGTCAACTCTGCGTCAGTAAGAATCGACCCTAAGAAGCCGGGGTTAAAATTCTATGGTCATGATAACCAAAAGAATTTTAAAGCGATCGCCCCATAGTCGAGCTAATGCACAAAAGGTATTTTCACTTAACAAAGCCCTGAGCTCATCAATAATGGCTTTTATTACCCCCATGTCTCTTCATTCAAGGTGGGGGCATTGTTTGGACGTTTAATATTTCGTTTTATTATCTAGTATAATGATGACTTTGAAATATTTTGGAATCTGGATGATTTTTATTGATTATAATAAACGATACTTATTTGTGTGTGACGTATTGTAAAAATTGGTGAGTCACTTTTATTTAAACTCTACTTGTTTGCTTTAAAAAATACGAAATAATGTTCGTCATTCTTTTACGTTCAGATCTTTGAGGATTTATTAAGTAAAACTAGCGGACCCAGCAGACGTTGTCCTGCCCAGTGATATACCAACATCAGCGCCACCTACTGAGACCCGGTAGGTTACCTGTGCCTACCCGGTAATGGTTTTTTCAAACCATCCAGGAACCCATTTAAATATAGGTACACACAAAGTTTCAGCAAACGGTCCAGCCCTTTAGGAGGAGTAAGGTTACAAACACTTAACACACGTACAGAAGAATTATATAGGTACGGGTGAGAGAGTTTACCGTATCGACGGGATGAACATTATATGTTTTACAGTTTACGTTTTTTGTTTGTTTTGTGTAGTTACGAAACCCATGAACATTGAAAAATGGGAAAATATTTTTTCTTTTATTTTATTTTTTCGTCAATTTTACAATGTTTTAACAGTTATTCTCTGTATAGTATGTATGTTATATACTCTGTATGTATAGTTATATACACTATACTAGATGAATTAAAATAATTTTATCCTCACGAACAAAGTCGCGCGCAAAAGCTAATATATGATACGTGTAGGAGTTGACCCCCGGAATTAGATACAAATTAGCAGAGTTGGGAACAGATTGAGAAAATCAAACTTGCAGGAAGCGATTAGGGGCGAGCGTCGATTAGTGTTAATTGATGTTACGTTTAACTTGGCGCTAATTCACGTTACGTGTTATTATAATTAGTCTTCGTGTGTTTCAACAACTCGGAATTATTTTACCGCTTGTCTGATTCCTGTTAATATTGAAAGATGGATGTATTATAGTAGGTAAGTATATGGCCTCAACATTATGGAAATACAAAAAATATTTTTTCTTATAATAAAAATAGGACTTTTTTAAACCGACTTAAAAAAGGAGGTTATAAATTCAAAACGTATGTATGTATGTATGTATGTATGTATGTAGTTCGTGATAATTTCAAAAAGCAATGAACCGATTTTGATGATTTTTTCACTATCGATCGTAATGTAATAGTATGATCGTGATGAGTATTCAATAAGTACTTGTAGTTTTAGTGGTTTAGTAGGTATTTAGTATTTTTCAAACCGGCTTTGAAAAGCGTGCAAACCGCGGCGACAATTTTAGATATTTACCCAACTTGTTGACCTCTAGCATCAGCTGATTGCATTACATTGCGAACTTATAAAAAATACAGGAAATATTTTAATTTTTTATTGAGTGTTTTTTGTGGTATGTTGTCGGTAGGTAATCATCAGTACTATTACCTGTCTTCGTTTCCGAGAGCGGTCCCTTTACACCCGTTATAACGGAAACACTTAGTGCAGGCAGACTGACAGTTTTGGCACACGAGTAGTAAATCTACAGAGGGGAAGCTTCCACAAGCGGCCCGCTGTAGGTACTCTGTGGATTTGGCATCGGAAAGTTGATCTTTATATTGCGGAACTAAGAATCAGCATTTTTAACCCCCGACGCAAAAACGACGGGGTGTTATAAGTTTAACATGTCTGTGTGTGTGTGTGTGTGTCTGTATGTTCCCCCGTAACGCTCAAATGGCGATTTGAATGCGGTTTTTTTTTGTTTGAAAGGCGAATTAATCGGGAGTGTTCTTAGTTATGTTTGATGAAAATCAGTCCAAGATGGCCGCCACCGCAAAATGGCGAATGTTATGGGTTTTTTAAATTTTTAATTTATACTTACTTGTTGGAGCTTAATACCGTGACCTCTGTGACTATCAGTTTAGCGCAAGATCATAATTATCGATAGAAAACTTATTGAGGTTAAATAAGATGAAAATATAAGATCGAAGAGTTTCAATAGTCATAAATCCGACCACAGTAAAGCTGGTGCTCGTAAAACGCCGGTTAATTTTAAACGGTCGGTTAACTTTAACGCTTTGAATGCTTTTCCGAGATTAGATACTCCGGGTTATCCCTAAATGTTTGAGATGATTGGACACTATCAGCCAAATTTCCTTCGACAAACAATTCCTCGGTTATGATCTATGCATATAATAAAATCGTAGACTTGCCATGTCTGTACATTAAAGATATTTGCAAAAACATAACTGGGAGACTTTTTGTGAAGTTTTTGTCTGTTTGTCTGGACACTGGACTAAAGACGCGATTAAAATCTCGTGGCAACAAATCGCTGATGTGACCTTGGAATAAGACGTTCCCCCTTCCCCCCCCCCCCCCCTATAAAATATACGTAGCGTTTCATCCTGACAGATCACGTTCGGTAACAACACGTCAACACCAACAACACAATAAATTTCACGGTCAAGTTCACGACCTACTTCTTGGCAGTGCGCCAACTTTGTTTCTGTAGGGCGCCCGTTAGATGATAGGTTCTGAGCATCAGTCAATTTTGTCAGTCATGAGTGATAATGAGAAAATATGTCAGATTTTTGTCAACCAAAAATAAAACATCAAGTAAGGTTTGAATAAAGTTCCGTCAGTAATCACTCGATCATGATTGTCGAACTCGCTCGAAAAACCGATACCAAACGGCAAAGTGCAAATGTGTGTTCAAACTTTGAACAAATACCAAAGACCCTTGCCACTCAAGTGTGCAAGCAAATGTTCAAATAAGTGTTCAAATGTTTATGCTGTGTTAGGTCCCGGAGTGAGATATTCCCCCTTTCGTCCCCTCTCGTAAAATATACGTAGCGTTTCATCCTGACAGATCACGCTCGGTGACAACACCAACAACACAATAAATTCGCAGTCAAGTTCAAGGCCTACTTCTTGGCAGTGCGCCAATTTAGTTTTTGTAGGGCGCCCGTTAGATGATAGGATCTGAGTTGATTCCGTCAGTCATGATTGATGAATGACTGATTGAGAGAATATGTCACATTTTTGTCAAGCAAACGTAAAACATCCGAATTTAAATCGGTAGGTAATGTAGCAAAAGATACTTATAGTAGGTAAAACATATATAATAGGGTTTATATATTATATAAACCCTATTACCCTAATATATATAAAAATCCTATATAAACCCTATAGGATTCCGGCTAAAGAAATTCTGATTTAAAACAAGCTTTATTTTAGGAAAAATTAAACCGACTTCGATTTACGAAAAAAAAAAATCCAAATCAGAACAGCAATCTCGGAGAAATCGTTGTATCAATCAGAAATATTATGTGTACAAATGCGTGTAACTTCATGCATAAGAATGATAACTAGATATTTAAACCTACTAAAATCTTTCTGAAAGCATGTAGATTATAATAGTGAAAAAAAAATCATCAAATTCGGGTCATTGGTTTTTAAAATAATCGCGAACATACATACGTCATCATCATCATCATGATCAACCCATTACCGGCTCACTACAGAGCACGGGTCTCCTCTCAGAGTGAGAAGGGTTTTGGCCATAGTCTACCACGCTGGCCAAGCGGATTGGCAGACTTCACACACCTTTGAGAACGTTATGGAGAACTCTCAGGCGTGCAGGTTTCCTCACGATGTTTTCCTTCACCGTTAAAGCAAGTGATAAGTATTTAAATACTTAAAACGCACATAACTCCGAAAAGTTAGAGGTGCGTGCCCGGGATCGAACCCACGACCTCCGATTAGAAGTCGGTCGTCCTAACCACTAGGCTATCACAGCTATATTACATACATACGTATACGGGTCGAATACAGAACCTCCTTTTTTGAAGTCGGTTAAAAATGCACGTAGGAGGAAGTCGTATAAATCTATGTACCTACTTTACTTACGTTATCAATCTGCAAAGTGCATTCGAAATGAACTTATATGCATTGAACGTTTATTGGGAAAGGTAGGAGATTGGCAATTTTAGAATTCCCTTTAATACATTTTCGTTCGCTGCTGTAATTAAATTCGAAATCGTTAAGTGCGAGTTCGCTTTGAGTGATTTGCAACTTTCTTGCTGCAATATAAATTAAGTGAAATAAATAAAAAGCTCGGCCAGTTGCGAATCGAGTCTCATTTCTATTGGAGTTCTGTACACATGACCAACTAAAAATGTTCATTTGTTTTAATAACAGCTTACGAAATAGGTACATTATGAATCGGTGTTTTCAGTATTATTATTTTTTTCTAACTAGTGTAGCTTTTGAACAAATGAGTATCTTGCGAGTATCGTCACAGAACGTGATCTTGTGCCGCTTGTATTCTCATCCATCCACCTAGTGGGGGAGGGGGTCTTCCTGAGTGTTTGCTATCTATCTTCTATCTAGCTTTATCTATCTGTCTATCGGTTCTTTGAGCAATGTGCCCCGCCCATTGCCAATTCAGTTTCGCGACTCGACGAGCTACGTCGGTACTGGTTCTTCTACGGATCTGGGTATCACCACCACTATAGTCTTTTAACGTCCCACGCTAGGCACAAGCCTTCTCTCTCAAGCAGAGGGATTTAGAGCTTAGACCCGCCACACTGCTCCAATGCAGCAAAAAAAAAATGTGGGTTAACGGGCTTTGTCCTGGGTAGGTGCAGAACACTAAAAATTACAGAAGATTTGCTCATCTGTCAATTTTGTCTATGTTATTGTGACGTAAGTAATAATGATAAAAAGAAAACTACATTTTTGAGAAGAAAATAACGATTCAATAGAGCCCGCCCAAAGCCTCTCAAATCGGTTATTGTTGAGGATTTTACACAAGTATGCGTCAAATTTATTATTTCCCTAAAAATCCGCTCCGCTCCATACAAAAAGAATTTCACGGTTAGTGGTGTAAGTTATAAGAGGTTGCGATTACATGTAATTTTGAGTAATAATATGGGAAAATAGAACCCCTATAGGCCCTATAGGATCACACTTTTGCCTCAGGGCCCTTTTTCAGAGAAACGACTTGAGGTATCAAGCTGAAATCTTTACTTGTATACAAATCTTTTATTCGACAAAAATTTGCATCTTTGTAAGAAATTTTTTATTCGATTATATTCTTTCTAAAATCTTCACTCACGGAGCGACCGTCCACGTCATCGAAACGTCTGATGCCCTTTCCACTGGACTGAAATTTTGAGATTTGTCATTTAAGAACAAGAAAAATGAATAAATATATAATATTATATCAGGTCAATATATGCCCATAACCAATAACCATACACTGTACATACAATCAAAGTAAATTCATAAAATGAAATCCAATTACACACAAATTCAAATAAATATTATTTATTTTCGATTCGAACTGCAATGCTATAACGATCAAAATACTTACGCACTGAATACCTTACCCAATAAAAAAAGACTTTTAGCTTTTTTACGACCTTTTATTGTTTGCTGCTGCATAAGCTGGATAAGAATGTCAAATTGTACGCAGTATTTACGCACAACATATTGTACCAATTTTTTTATTAATGCATTATATTATGTTGGCTCGCCATGGACCACCAGCGTTAATTGCACGGACCCCTCATGGGTCCATGGGCCACAGTTTAAGAAAGCCTGCACTAGACCAATGAGGCGTTTGAAATTGTCTCACTAGCGCAACAGTCGTCGGGCGCGCATCAAAAACCGTAAGGTCGATGGTTATAGTATTTATAGGAGGAAAGGCATCGATTATGGAATACGTTCCTAATATGGAATACCGTAATATTTCTTAAACTAAGCGCCACGAGTATTCCAGACGTGTGTCATGTTACCCCTCTCGCTACCCTCGTTCGACGGCCAGACCGTGTGCGACGTCAGCGGCACTAATCGCGAGTAAGAGTGGATAACTCTGTTGACGCAAAATCAATCGGATATTTACGTTTTTTACTTACTTATATGCAGAACAAGTAGTTTTACTTATATGTTCACTTATTATTCTTACTGAAATATCTCAAAATAAGTTGATAAGTATCTAACCAAAGTATTTAATTTTTAAATGGTATTGTTATTTTAGGAATATTTAATAATAATAAAAAGTTACTTTTAGTTTTCTCCCACCATCACATTGTTCGTAATATAGAATATCGCTGAGCTCCTAATATGGAATATAGTAGTAGTACTAGAGTATTCCATATTAGGACCTCAAAGTAATTTTTTAAGTAAGTTTTTAATGTGGTGAGTGATTACTATTTCTCTCTTTTACAAATATATTTGCAATCAACATGGCTCCGCCAGTAATAAAATGAAAAACATGGTACAAAATCAATATAAAAATACCCAATTCCATAATAGGGTCACATTTTTGAGAGGCGTGTTTTTGGCTGATTTATTTTAGTTAGTAATATTACGGAAATTGTTTATTATTTATTGATTTAATTATTATTTTTCAAGAGTGATTAAGCCTGCATTTAACTGTAACCCATGAGATTGATTAAAACAAAACTTTTTTATAGATTTTTTAAGAATTTCTTTAAGTATTCCATATTCGGTCCCTTTCCTCTACTATTGAATACGTTATACTATTGTCGTATACTCCTAGTACAAGTTGTCGCTTAATTGGAGGAGAAAGGGGAATATTAGTCATGTTCATCATGGCTAATATTCTATAAAAAAAAAAACATATATTATGTATTCAGTTTATCAGCATTATATTTCGGATTCTTTTAGCCAATCCCATACACTCAGTTCATTCGCTTACCCCACACATCAGCCTGTCTATTATTCCGCCCTCCCATACAGCATTATACAATATCGGCGACATCTGTGACCCGCTTTCCAAAAAATGGCGCCTCGCGAGCTCTTATTTTTAGTTATTTCACCAATTACGGTGAATTGTTCGAATTTATGCGTCTTTAGGGTGTGAGTGGGGTGATTTAGAGTAGCAATAAAAGTGTCACACCACTCACTAGAATTTAGATGATTTTCTTTCGTGACAAGATATACCTACTTACTTAAAGCGAAGAAAATTTGTTTCATTTTAATGCGCTATTTCGAACTGTAAATAAGAAATTCAGAAATAAATCCCAATAACTTAGAGTTATTTCTTATCAAGTGTTTATTTTGGCACGCGTGAATTCTTAGTAAACAGTGATGATTGCCGTACCCTGATCTACTCTATATAATACGTCTGTGATTCAAATAGGTATATGAACAAGTACCTATAAATTAAAAATTTTAAAAAACTCCCGACATTCGCCATTTTGTGGCGGCGGCCATCTTGAATTTGCATAATGCTATTCTAGTAGTCAAGCCCTTTCATTTGATACCCATATTAAGGGAGTTGTAAAAAAATATGTAATCCGCCATTTTGTAGCGGCGGCCATCTTGGATCGATTTTCATCAAGCATAGCTAACATCAATCTCGACGAATTCACCGTTCAAACAAAAAAATTGCATTCAAATCGGTTCACCCGTTTGAGCGCTACGGTGGAACAGACAGACACACACAACCACGTCAAACTTATATATTTGCGTCGAGGGTTAAAAACGCCTGCTACAGGTTATGGTGGCTTTGCAACTAGGTCGCGCCAAGTTTCCTGCAAATATAATTCATTAATTACAGCCCTTTGTGAGTGTGAAATTACACCCGCCTCCGATGACGCGTGTAATACGGCGCTACTGTGTTCACTCATAGCTTTTCATCCAAATAATATTTATATTAAATTAATTTTCTATACATAACTAGCGACCCGCCCCGGCTTCGCACGGGCAATGATTACCCACTACTATCCACCTTATATTATTTTTAACCCCCGACGCAAAAACGACGGGGTGTTATAAGTTTGACGTATCTGTGTGTGTATGTGTGTGTCTGTCTGTTCCCCTGTAGCGCTCAAACGGGTGGACCGATTTGAATGCGGTTATTTTTATTTGAAAGGTGAATTAGTTGAGTGTTGTTAGCTATGATTGGTGAAAATCGATTCAAGATGGCCGCCGCTACAAAATGGTGGATTACATATTTTTTCACAACTCCCTTAATATGGGTAACAAATGAAAGGGCTTGACTAGTCGAATAGCACTATGCAAATCCAAGATGGCCGCCGCCACAAAATGGCGAATGTCGGGGGTTTTTTAAATTTGTAATTTATACTTGTGTTTTAAAGGGATTAGGCAGCGTTTTCGAGCTCCCAGACGGCTTGACTTTTTCCTACATTTTCAACAACTATGGTCATATTTCATCCAGTTTACACAAAACCTTAATTAACAAATTATACACCTAAACCTTTCTCATGAATCACTCTGTCTATTGGTGAAAATCGCATGAAAATATGTTCATTAGTTTTTGAGTTTATCGCGAACAGACAGATAGGCAGACGAGGCGTGGATTTTGTTTTATAACATGTAATGATCATAGAAAGCATTGTCCTGACTGACTGACTGATTGTTCTGCACAGCCTAAGTCGGTTGGGTTGAACTTGAAATTCTGTAAAGAGGTACCTTTTATAACGCAGGCAATCACTAAGAAAGGATTCTGTTGATCGGTGTAGACTACGCCTTACGATATGCTAGCAAAATGTAGCAGCCATTTTCGATAGAAGAAAATTTTAATTAACAAAACGGCAAAACAATTGAAAATTAAGTTCAGAACAGATTCAAAATGAAAGGGTCTCAAATAAAGGCCCTCTTAAATTGAAGACAGGGAAGAAGCCCTCAAGGTCATTTTACTGAATAACCCGAAAAGGAAAGCCTGCTATTTTGGAACCTGTCAAAATTAATTTCTCTCCGGGAACATCGGAGGCTTCGTGGCAATAAATTGTGCTACAGTACAATAATTCAACATTTTCGAAGTTCGTGATGATTTTCAAATGAAACTAATGTTATACATAACAATAGTTTAGACGAATTAGATATTTGCAATTTCGCTCACGTAGATTTAGGTTTATCAATGCATGCCGTGGGAACTCGTTAATTTTCGGGATTAAATGTATCCTATATCTGTGTCCAACATGCAAGCTGTATTTACCCGACTACGGTAAAGCCAAAAGGAAGGGTTATGATTTTAGCAGTCTATGTATGTATGTATGTATGTGGCCGATTTTAGCATGGTATTTCTGTGTGTACCACCGTAGGGCCTAAGCTACTGGGCCGATTTTGATGAATGAGGTGTCTATTAATTCTTTGTTATGGTCCGGGTGACATAGGCTATACATTTTACCTATATACGAAAAAAATCAAGAAGCGACGTGCGAGCGGCAAAAAGTTTATTATTATTTAGTTTCGGATATACATAATAGATGGCGCCAGTAGTTGCTTGCCCCGCGTTCTGCAACCTAAATTATTATTTTATTTTATTTTTTAAAATAAATTATTACTAAGCGTAGTCGGGTTTTAGTTTACAAACTTTATCTCTTGTTGTGGTTTGGTGTCGTCATGATCTTCTTGAAATAAATACCTACGTACATAATATGTATAGGGGCACTCTCTGTTCTCTCACTCTCATAGTGTGATAGGATGACAATACGACACGACGGAAGAGAGACTTACTCTTCGAGGCACGTGAGTGTAACACCGCTTCTTCCTAACTCCAGATTGCTACTGAAAATTTCTTGACAGAAAAAACCCATTAATTTAAATTTTTTTGGCCCGACTCGGAATTCGAAGCCATAACCTCTTGATCCGCAGCCAAAAAAAAAAACAGTCACTAGACAAATGAAGCAATTAAACGCAGTAAAACTTAGATGAAGGCGCACGCGGTTTATATGCTCGAAAGTTAAACTGATGTATCACAAACGATATACTGACTACTAAAGTTACTTATTTTGAAAAAAAAAATTAAGAGTTCTTTTATTGTAACAAAATTCAACGAAAATGCGACAGCATAATAATATAGTTACCTGTTTGTTTTGTTCAACAAACGAACGCTGAACTAAATATTAATTATGTATTATATTTGGTGACATAGACAACCCTTTATAAAACATGATACTCCCAAAGGAACTCAGAAATTCCACACATATCTATAAAGTCGCGAGACGAAACAGCTTAAAAATATTTCGATTTTACTTTCAGTGCAGTAGATAATATGTCTTTCCCTGCTTTTATAAGAGTATTTTCTATTCTATACATCAAACAAATCCGGGAAAGGAAACTGCATCGAGATTGGATGCATATTTGTTTTCCATCTGAAATGGTATCACGTACCATTTGAATCGACAAATTTTAAATTCATTGGAATTTTATTTATCTCTGCGCCATACATCTACGTTCGGTGTTCTTTGTCTTTCGGAGTTTTAAATTAAAACGTTTCATACTTACCTATACAAAGATTTAGGTACGTGATTGCAATGAGAGTTATGGTATTATTTTCTGGAACATTCCTCTAACATCATAATTTAAAATAAAAGTTACCTTTGGTTAAGGCCGCTCTCTTCACGCGCTTTTCCATACAAACGTATTACGCCTATTATTCTAATATTTGTCGCAATAGGTCTAAAGTTAAGCCAGATATCAATTTATATCTCCATTACCTATGCCATAATATAAAAATATTAGTAAAATTATATTTATTTTGAAAGTTATGACGCTTGAAAAAATCACTATTTTTGGGCTTTTGGGGCAACTTCGTGCGTAAATAAACTATATAAGAAACTAGAAAATTGAAAAACGACCGAAGTCTTATCATAGGTTACTTCATAATAATTACAAATGTCTTTAGTTCATATAAAAAATTGCCAAATATTTGCTAAAATAGGCGAAATTCCAAACCTTGATTTGCATCTTTTTACTTTGCCGTTTTTCACTAAAAATCATGATATCTCAAGCAAAATTTATTTAAATAAATGCAGAAATCACTGTTTTAGACTCCACTCACCAACGATTTGTCGCTCCCATGGAGAGGGCTCTTAAGTACCTAGTTTAAGTACCTAAACTGATCTTATAGACCTGTTTTTGGGTGACCGCGTTACTATACATTGTATAATATCTACTATACAGCAGTTAAACTGGGTAACTGTATACTTAGTTACCCAGTTGATTGATTTTTGCGCGTCTGTGTATCATAGTATATGTAATTCGATATTCGAAAGACAAAGAGTTCCCACAGAATTTTTAAAAATCGAACAGATCTTAACGAAACTTAAGCACCGAGATAAATTGCATTTCGAAGACAGAAACAAGATACTTCTTATCCCGTAAAATAAAATAGTTCGGACCACGGGATGAAAACCTTAATCCACGCGGATGAAGTCATGGGCAACGTCTAGTTACAGTTAGACATAACTTAGGTATATATATCTGACTTTAATAAATTGAATGAAATCTTAATGGAAATCTTTATTAAACTTTAATTTACATTTATAAACTTATTACTCTTTCATCTTATATGACTTTCAAAATGTGTATAGTAATACCTACTCGTAGTTTCAAAGAAATATTTGACTTTGACTAACTTTAGTCCTCTTCACTGAGCCAGCGAAGCAAGGGATTCATTTGATATTACGTCGTAATAATTATGTTAGTAAAGAAACGAATTTCACTTTGAACTGCCTTCTATACAAGACCCTTTGCAACAACAGTTACCTTACTATAAATTATTTACTAGCAACTGCCTGTGACTTCGTTTGTCTTTGTTAAGGGGTTTCAATAAACATTTTTCATATGTTTCGCTATTTTACGTTTCAGTAGATTGGGTATTCCAAACAAACAAACTCTCAACAACAGACATATATATGAGTAGATCGGCGATCTCTGTTTAGAATTTACGCGTGCCAAAATAAACACTTAGGTATAACCCGCGGCACGTAAGTCGAGCGGTGACTGAAGGTCACCGCTCGACCTAGAGCTCGCAGCGTCGTACGAGTGAGCGGGACACAATACGATTGGAGAGCCAATCAGCGCTTACGAGGGATCCGCGAGAGATAATCAGTGCTTTCGAACGATCCCCACGCCCTCCCCGCGACCCCCTCACACCCCGAGATACCTCATTTTTGACTTCTACGCATTGAAGGTCACCGCTCGACTTACGTGCCGCGTGTTATACGTTTGATAGAAAAAACCTCCTTTTTGCGATTTATTTCTCAACTTGTGTTTACAGTATGCTTAGTCTAACTTTGCACAGCTTGAAAACTTTACTAAATACTGATCGAAACACAATGACTTCAGAGTAGAATGGACCTAAACTACATAGCTTATTTTAAGGTTTGAGTTCGCCAATACATTCAGCATTCGAAAACAGCCAGCGCGGCGCCCAGAAGTATTGAATTACGATTTTAAAATAAGGGTCTTTGGGTTCATTTCGCATTATAAATTAGTTTCTTGATACATAGTATTTGGTAAAGTTTTGGAGGTGCGCAAACTCAGAATACCTGTATAGGTATTCTGAGTTTGCGCACCTTCAAAACTTTACATACATTTCGAAATAGCAAAATGGTATATTCGCGATTATTCTATAAATAAACTAGTAGGGCGCGTGGGTGCGCGGCCCGCAAGCGGACCGCGAGGTTTCGCTTTCGGGTATTTTGGTTTGAGCAGCCTCCACCTATCTCTCCCATATTCCTAATCCTCGATCATTATCACTCTCCATATTTTTTCTTCGAATCATTCTGCTCATCAAGTAGAACTTAAGGTCTTAATCATCTTTTGGCAAAAACCACTCTTCCATCTTTTATACTTGGTGAGATAGACACCGATGTTTGTATGGCCGCCATCTTGAATCCGCCATTTTGGACTTTTTTTCAGCTCACTGCCAATTGGATGATGTTTCGAGTAATTTTTGTTTGAGCACCTCCTACCTATCTTCAATACCCTGCCCGGGCTCCTCAACCAACTTCCAAACCCTCAATCATCATGTCTTCCCATATTTTTCTTTGAGAGTTCTCCAAAAAACCGCATTAAAGCCTTGCATAGTTCACAACTTGTAGTCTCTTCAATATTCGCCATACATTTTCTATGGAAAAATAAATTCCGCCATTTTGAATTTTTTTTCAATTCATCAAGTAGACCTTTGGATCCTCATCATCTTTTGCTAAGAAACAACTCTTCCATCTTTTATACCCTTCGAGATGGACACCGACGAAATTTGTATGGCGGCCATCTTTTTTTCGCCATTTTGAATTTTTTTTCGGCTCCCTGCCAATTGGATGACGTTTCGAGTGACATTTGTTCGAGCACCCCCCACCTATCTTCAATACCTTAAGCGTGCTCTTCAACCGTCTCCGAAATCCTCAATCATCAGCTCTCTCCATATTTTTCCTCTTAATGAATTTTTGTCCTCTATACGAAACCATTTGTGAAAAAAAAATTTTTCATACAAAATTTTACAGGAGAGGCGATGAATGAGTCAGTGAATCAGAACGAACAGCTATATATATATTAATTACGTCGAAATCTCGGTGCGTATACTGAGTGTGATTTTGGTTTATGCTCGACCGCGAATCAATTTGTCACGCGTTTTCCTCCCATATCGCACGTCGTTCTATCTATGATGATATTTCAATGCTGCCAACTCAAAAAACTTACCTTTATAATATCAGTGTAGATTACTTACCATATAAGAAAAATAGTTTTCCCCATTAATAAAGTAATAAATCAACTGCTCATAACCAACACTATGTCGTTTCCGGTGAAAAACTCGGACCGGATGAAGTTACCGTATCCGGCCGCGTTCACGTTAATGACTACTTCCGGTGGGAATTCATTTGTGGAACGATTGCCTTCACGTTTATTGTTCACTAGCCGACCCCCGCGACTTCGTCCGCCTGGATATAGGTTTTATATAGGATCGGATTGGATCCCATAATCCTTTTTTGCACCTAAACTAAATGTAGCCTAAGTTACTCCTTATAACATCACCTATCTGCCATTGAAAGTTCCATCAAAATTGATCCAGCCGTTTCGGTAATTAGCTGGAACAAATAGACAGATCGACAAACATAAATTTAAACGCACACCAGTTTAAAATAAGCCGTACGTTCAAAGATCCGGGTCCCAAGTTATTTGAACCCAATAAATGTCTGTCATTTCTAAACCAAAATACCTATGACCTTGAAATATTTACGGGACAATACTTAAAGTACTACCTTTCTAACAAAAAAAGAATGAGTTAAATCGAACTACGCGTTAATGAATTACAGCTAAATACATGTTTTAACTTTCTTCCCCTCTCCCTAGGGAACCGTGCTGAATTTCGGGATAAAAAGTATCCTATAACCTACCTCGGAGTATAAACTCAAATCGTACCAAGTTTTATTCGAATCCATTCAGTAGTTTCGGCGTGATGCGCGGCCAAGATACAGACAGACAGACAGACAGACAGACAGACAGACAGACAGACAGACAGACAGACAAAAATGAAACAAATTGCAGTTTTGGCTTCAGTATCGATTATATAGTGCCCTCCAACAAAAATTTTCAAAATATCTTCAATGTACAGAATTGGATCTGTTACAGTTTTATTATATTATAGATTCGAATTACTTGCCGGCTCACGATTTTGGGTTTATAAAATAAATATCATGAAATATGACAGTTTTGAAACATAAAAATTACTTATAATTACCCACCTACTAAGTTGTTACAAACTTTATAACTATTTATCTACCCTAAAAAATAACAGATTGCCGATTAAAAAAATACAGGGTATAAGGAGACCGCTTCGAAAACTTAACGCTACCTAAATAAAGATCGACCAGAATCTCATGAAAAATAGGGAAATGAAATTCCAAGGTTAGCAACACTACGGCTTCCCTAGCGATAAACAAAGTAACTGACATTTTTTGTGAAATTGACTTTTTGCATTAACAAAAGTTTTATGTCGAGTAGTTTTTTACCACAGTGTAATATTTCAAATAACTTGAACCTTTTACTGAAATTTAAATTGCCCAAACAAAGTAACTGCACTCACTAACCCGGAATATATATGCAAAAACCAAGTAAACAACAAGCACAACACAAAAACAAAGTAATTGGATGTTGATTACTTTGTTTTTGTATTTAAAATGCAGTTGCTGGATTTTTCGTTTCGTGAAACGATCCCAGGTAAGGTGTTCTGAATGTTATTACTTTGTTTATCACTAGGGCAGCCGAGTTAACCTAGTGTTGCTTACTACAAAATTTAATTTCCCTATTTTTCATGAGATTCTGGTCGATCTATACAATCTTATGAGATAAGTATCGGCCTTGGCGCGCGCGATAGTTTGTAGGTACCTAACGATTGGTCAAAATATATATTTTATAAATTGCTATTAAAATGCCTTCACATAAGAACAAACAAATAGCTTTCATTTATTCAAACAGTATTACTTTGAAGAACTTTGAACTTCCATCTCAACTCACTATCTCAAAACACGAATTAAAACAGAATCCCAAGTTCAAGTTATGAGCCAAATATTAAGCTCTATCAAACTCTACTAATTAGGGTGTTAAAAACTTTCAACCCTATTGAAACACATTTAGTGTAGAAGATACATTTATCTTCCTTTATTGGTCGAAGTTTTACTTTAATTTAGCAGTCATAAAAAGAAACTAAATTATTCATCATGCACTCTCATTTGATAATTCAAATTCATTCTCTGCCATGTATTCAACCCCTTATTCCATATTTCAATATTGAATTGAATTTCATTCAATTGTCTTGCTATCGATTCGTCCCCTGAGGCAAAGTTTGTGGCGTTGCTCCTTTTGACCCTTTTTCCCCTGTTTATCCCCTTTCTCCGCTATTCTCGTACGGTGAACTAATTCAATAATTTAAACCCATCCAGTATCATTTTGGGTCAACGTTATTAAACCAGCCAAACCAAATGATATGTAAAAGGAAATTTCATCAATCACTGAAATCAATTCACTCATTTGATCCCAATCATTCAAATCAAATTCATTCCCTCCCATGGTATAGATCCCTTAATTGAATTACAACCATATTCCGATATTGAATTGAATTTCAATTGTCTTGCTATCGATTCATTCCCTGTGGCAATGTTAGCGGTTTTGCCCCTTTTTGTCCCTTTTTTCGCCCCGTTTTGCCTCTTTTTCCTCTCTTCTTGTGCGGAGCATTAATTCATTTCGTACGAAGCAGTAAGATTTATGGGCTCTCACGAACTCTCGCGAAATCTTTCCTCTAAAAGAACGAACGTGAAAATATCAACTTTTTATTTATAGACTAGTTTTTAGTCGCGGCTTCGTATGCGTGAGTTTAAGATGATTCAGGATTTAAGTATGTGATTTTTGGTTAGCCACAACTTGAAAATATTCAAATATGAAAGTCAGCTTTCATACTTGAATGTTTGCTTTTAAGGGCTCCAAGGGCTCTGCGGTCTGACTGTAAGTCTGTGTGTCCGTCCTCATGTCATGGATCTCTAGCTTGTACCCGGAATGACCCTTTAGTCCTATAATACTTAGATAATAGGTTTAGAATGTTAAACCAAACCAAATATGAAGTTAAAAATTCAATTGATTTATTTTTCAGGCGGTCGCATAAAAGAGTCAAAAAATGTTTTTTTTTCTTACTGTGAATTAATGAGTGCTATTGTCTAAAACTTATTGAGTAGAGAACAAAAATTATTTTCTTTTAAGAAATTATGTTTATTGAGGGAGTCTATCTTAAAAAGTAGACTATGGTTAGAAATATAGAATTTGTGTATATTATGTACTCATAATGTATTTGAACAATAAAATACTGGAAACACCGATTCATAATATACTTAGTTTGTAATATGTGATCAAACTAAACGAACATTTTTTAGTTGGTTAATAATAATTATGTACGGAACCATCTCGTAATTTGCCGATTTTTAGATCGAATGCCACTAAGAAACGTAAATTAAATGTTTCCTAAAAAGTTTCACGATTTCGGATATACGTAACGTAACCGTTCTCATTTCCTGTAATAAAGGGCTTTTTTACCTAATACTTTTTCTTTTAGGCATTGTACTTAATATGAAACGAACATCGTATTTCTTACACGCAAAATATACACGATACGATAAATGAAAAGAAAGGGACGGCAAGATGGCGTGATATGAAAGCGGGAAAGGGAGGAAAACATTTTTTTCTCACATCATTTAATACAGGACCGGCCGCGAACGTGCTACGAAAATACATTAGGCGGGGCTCTCTATCACACCGTGATCCTTTTGACATGACAGTCATCGGTGTGCTTTATGGCTCTCAAATTTTAAAATAGATTACTCGTAACTGTATCGCAAAAAGCACACGATGGTCTTATAGTAAGACGATTATGTAGTAGTACGATGGGGTAATTTCTTCGGTGATAAATACTCCCTAATTTAGTCGCCAGCCCTTAACGTCAGAGGATTAGCGTAGACCGATAAAAGTTTTTTCCCTAAAAATAAACTAGCCTTTCACAATGGAAATTTCTGGCATACAATCGTGATCAATGATTATGAATTGCAGAAATTTGCGTGAACTGTTGAATACTGTTTATGTGTTCAGCATAACTTTTCCGTTGCACATTTAAATTGTGCGTGTGTGTGGTGGGCGAACAAAAAATTTATCAAAAGATTTATTCATACGTCTAGGGCGGAATTACATCTCTTTTTACTGGATTACATAATATTATAAAAGTTTGTTAATTATATTTTTAGTTTTTGCGGCGCATTTAAAACTTGATTGACTCCTCAATGAATGACTCTCCAATGAATTCGTGAAATAACTGTGCCACAGATAAAGTATTTTAGAATTGAGCGACTAGCGACAACCATCCAAAACAACAAAGCTACATATGCGTTGCTCCGTTTATATAAGATTTTTAAAATGTCATGATTGTAACAAATATATTTTAAGATTATAGTTACAGTTCGGTGCAACAAGCGTCCACATTAAAATGTAAAATCGTCTGGAAGCCTGGAGGATTAAATTTCCTAAGGAGCCCTTTTCCTTTAACAACGACCATTGTTCGATTGCCAGTAACGTTGTTACCTCGTAATGGGAACGGCCTTTGATCGTTTACCTGTAACAGAGGAAATTGTGTTAGATACCTACTGAATAACTGAGCATGTTTTGACTAATAGATGTCCACTGCTGGATATTAACTGTTTATACTCGAAGTAAAAAGAAGCACGCAAGTCATAGAGCCTTTTTTTTGACATGGTGGAAAAGCTTTATAGCTACCCCTGTTCTTTGGGCAGAACGCGGGTTATGCGGGACTCCCCCAGAGTGGGGGTATACCCTAACTAAAAACCACCACGGCTGTTCCCTCTTGCTGACTGTGCCGGACGCCTGGGGAACCCGTTGTATACGTCCCAGGCGTCTGTCAGCCGCCCCGGCCACCTGCCGGGGCTCCCGCGCTAAAGAGGAGGGGATCGGGACAGCTTGATCCCCCCCTCAGACAGTGAGGAGACTACGAGTGACGGGTAGCTAGCCCAATAGCTACCCAAGTTATAGATGCCTACCTCCTGTCTGAGGTGATTTTAATTTATTCAGGAGTCTCCCATTAGCACATTGAAACGCCAACGTCTATTAGTTCTTTAAACAATGTGAGAATTTATCAACAGAAAAACCCAACAACATTTGTGACACGACTCGGGACTTGAACCCAGGACCCTCATGATCCACACTCCACTAGAGCCTTTTTTTTTACGTCCCACTGCTGGGCACATGCCTCCTCTCTCATAGGAGAGAGGGATTTAGAGCTTAGACCCGCCACGCTGCTCCAATGCGGGTTGGCGGGCTGATGATCCACGTCCGAGTAATTAGACCTAGAGATAGTAAAACTTGCTATAATCATAATCACTGTCATATTAAAAAACAAATTCCCGCGTCTGTCTGTCTGGTCACAATAACCTCAAAAACTACTGAACAGATTTTCATGCAGTATTCACCAATAGACAGTGTGATTCATGAGGAAGGTTTCAGTGCATAATTTATTTGTTAAGGTTTTGTGTAAATTGGTTAAAATATGAGGATAAATGTTGAAAATGTCGGGAAAAGTCAATCCGCTTTGGAGCTTCATCGAAAACACTGCTTAATCCCCTTGAGATATAACAAAACAATGTATGATGGGGATTACCCCATCATACCCCATCATTCGTTTTACCCTTTGGGTATGGAACTAAAAATGAGGTCTAGCTTTTGGATTCTAATTTGGATATTAAAATCCAAACTATATCTATTTTGGGCAAAGCCAAGTCTTATTATAATTACCAGTCAGTACAATAATAATTATACATTAATAAGTAATAACCTTTGATTTAGCAGTTATTTGCATAATACATAAGCTCTGAATCGTTTCATTACCCCTCAAAAGATAAAGGCGGCTGAATTCATAAATAATGATTCATTAATATCCATCTTTTGTTGTCTGGAACGTTAAGACCTTATACGGGATCTAAAGCTGAGATCTAAAGAGCGTACTACGACTTAGCTCAAACTTTTGACCTCTCTGGCGTTGTGGTCCCGGGAGGTCCCGAATTAGATTCCCGGCAGGGGCAAATGTGGGAATTTATAATTTATAAATTGTTTCAACCACCGCATCTAGCTCGGCTGGATGTGGATGATGATGATGATGGAGCGTTCTGGAAACTTCGAGATGTCTTTTCGTCCTCAGTGTCTGAAGACGAAAGTGTTCGAACAGTGCGTGTTGCCAGTGATGACTTACGGATCTGAGATATGGTCGCTAACAATGGGCCTCATAAGAAGGCTCAGGGTCACACGATACATATCAGAAGGCGGTGAAACACCGCCTTCTGATATGTATCGGATATAGCTATCTACAACTTTTGTCTTAGTCACTTGACGTAAAGTAAGAAAGTGACAAAACTTACGTTTATAAGCTATCCGATACTTATCAGAAGGTGGTAAAACAGGCCATAAGTCTTGTGAATAAGCTATCCGACACTTAGGTTCACTTAAGATCCAGGTTTAACACACATTACACACTTATCGCAGAAACTCTTTTTTTTTTTGAAGTCGGTTAAAAACAGAGAAGATGCCAAGTTTTATTGACGTCATTTATTTGATTTCCTTCTAAAATCGATGTTGGGTGAAACTTTCTTTGCAAGCGTCGCTAAGTTTAATGTGAGGCAGTTGGAGTGTTTCTGGAAGGTTCCGCGGCTCGTAACGACCGCTGTTAAGTCGTTCGGGTTATTTTCTTTGCTATTGCACGCCATTGTCACTGTATGGCGGTTTTATTGGATGTACTTAAAAGCGAACGTCTTTCCTTGATGTAATTTTGAGTGTAAAACGGAACCGATAGAAAAAAGGAAGAGGTTCTCAATTCGTCGGAATCTTTTTAACCCCCGACGCAAAAACGACGGGGTGCTATAAGTTTGACGTGTCTGTGTGTGTGAGTGTGTGTGTGCGCGTGTGCGTGTGCGCATGCGCGTGCATGTGTGTGTGAGAGTGTGTCTGTCTGTGGCATCGTAGCTCGCTTTTGATTTTGATTTTGTTTTTTGTTTGCAAGGTGTGTTCTTAGTTATGTATGTTTGATGAAAATCGGTCCAAGATGGCCGCCGCCAAAATATAGCGGATTATTTTTTCACAACTCAAATGAAAGGGCTTGATTAGTACAACTCAACAGGGAATCGAACCAAGACCACTTCAATTACAGTAAAAAAGTCGTCGAAACTCCAGAGCGACGTATACATCGACCTTCGTCTCGCTTTTGCTTTCCTCGACCTACTTCTTGCTAGTCATAATACTTCGGTGTTCCCGAAACTTATATTAGTAAAGTTTTTAACTAAAGGTATTGTGATATAATAAGTAACTATGAATATATATTTTTTTTATATTTAGTGACAAGTTAGCTTTTGACTGCGATCCCATCTGAGCAGCACATGAGCAGCACAAAGCCTGAGCAGCACATGAGCAGCACAAAGCCAGCGGTCCAGACGTGACACCAACTATCGTCTGGAAAACGTGCGCCCCTGAGTTTTCTCCTGTTCTTACATCGCCTTTCTCTTAAATCCAAAGGTTTGCTAACTTACAACCAGTACTTATGAAGGGAAGTTGTTCCGATCTTGCCAATTACAGCGATGACCTCCCTGGCGCAGTGGTGAGCGCTGTGGTCTTATAAGTGGGAGGTTCCGGGTTCGATTCCCGGCAGGGGCAATTTGAGATTTTATAATTTCTAAATTGTCTCTGGTCAGGTGTGAGCCTTAAGCCGTGGCTGGTTACCCTCCTACCGGCAAAGCCGTGCCGCCAAGCGATTTAGCGTTCCGGTACGATGCCGTGTATAAACCGTATGCATACCTCTTCCACGTTAGCCCGCTTCCATCTTAGACTGCATCATCATATACCATCAGGTGAGATTGCAGTCAAGGGCTAA
The DNA here is from genome assembly GCA_920104075.1 of Melanargia galathea. NCBI lineage: Eukaryota > Metazoa > Arthropoda > Insecta > Lepidoptera > Nymphalidae > Melanargia > Melanargia galathea. Next base: position 12,520,562 of record OV049868.1, read on the forward strand.
CTTGTAGTTGAAAAAAAAATACAGACCTATCGCAATCACCTCCATACTATGTAAAATTCTGGAGAACTTATTGAACGACAAGCTCTTGGTCCTCAAGATGAATGACCTTCTGTCTCTCTCTCTTTCTGGTTCAACGCATTGAATTGACCTTGAGCAGGGTGTCCGACTGGTCCGACGGCGGGTGACGCCAACCATGTCAAAAATTCTAACAAAACAAAACGCAAGCGTATTTTTCACCGCTAAATGGAGTCCATTCCCCCCGACTGCGACTTTCCGAAATATATATGTACAGATTACTGATAATATTGAGTTCATCATCATGATCCACCCATTACCGGCTCACTACAGAGCGCGGGCCTCCTCTCAGAGTGAGAAGAGTTTTGGCCATAGTCTACCACGCTGGCCAAGCGGATTGGCAGACTTCACACACCTTTGAGAACGTTATGGAGAACTCTCAGGCATGCAGGTTTCCTCACGATGTTTTCCTTCACCGTTAAAGCAAGTGATATTTAAATACTTAATCTAACAAAACAAAACGCAAGCGTATTTTTCACCGCTAAATGGAGTCCATTCCCCCCGACTGCGACTTTCCGAAATATATATGCACAGATTACTGATAATATTGAGTTATGAGAATCAAATATTTTATCGTTCAATTGTACACTTAAAAATATAATATTATCCAATTGGACAAAATGTACAATGCATCGAATCCAAGGCAAAAACTGTCAAGTCAAATTCAAAGTAAGTATATATTTATTCAAAGAACGTGTTACATGAAAGTGAGATAATGGTGATAATTACTGCTGACAAGAAATTTTTCATCTTCAGTAAGGTCACGCGGTACCTACTTCATGTCTGAACACTTCCCAACCATGTTCGTACCAAGCCCAGGTTCGATCGTACATGGAAGATTTCAGCTATTTATGGGATGTTCAAGGCGGAACAACTTCTTACCTTGCACCGAGCCCAGGTTCGATCGTATACATGGAAGATTTCAGCTATTTATGAGATGTTCAAGCCGAAATAACTTCTTACCTTGCACCGAGCCCAGGTTCGATCGTATACATGGAAGATTTCAGCTATTTATGGGATGTTCAAGCCGGAACAACTTCTTACCTTGCACCAAGCCCAGGTTCGATCGTACATGGAAGATTTCAGCTATTTATGGGATGTTCAAGCCGGAACAACTTCTTACCTTGCACCAAGCCCAGGTCCGATCGCGTATGAAAAACTGATCCATTTATGGGATCGCTCTGCTACCTTGCTACATTGGATTCGGTGGATCGACGTGCCAGAAGACACAGGTGACGAAGTACCTCCAAACTTCAAAAATTGCAGCATCGGCGCAAAATTGCCTGTCTGTCGGTGTTCTACAAAATATATTGGGGATAGGTAGTATGCTCAAAAGCTATTCGACTTAGTTCTTCAGTCACCCTTTAACCACCGAGATGTAATGTTCAGGGGTTTTTTTTTAATGGAAAGTTTTTGTAATGGGACCGATTTTGTGAATCCCAAATGACATAAATAATATGTTTATGTTTTAAGGCTCCTAGAATCGAATTCTATAGTTTTGAAGTGGATGCCAGTATCTGCGTATGTGCGTAGGTATACCTATCGGTTTGAAATATTTTTCATCTCGATTATCACGCGTACGAAACAGATATTGACATGGGATAGTTTATTCGACGCATAATTACGTAAAAGCTGTGATAGCCTAGTGGTTAGGACGAACGACTTCTAATCGGAGGTCGTGGGTTCGATCCCGGGCACGCACCTCTAACTTTTCGGAGTTATGTGCGTTTTAAGTATTTAAATATCACTTGCTTTTACGGTGAAGGAAAACATCGTGAGGAAACCTGCATGCCTGAGAGTTCTTCATAATGTTCTTAAAGGTGTGTGAAGTCTGCCAATCCGCTTGGCCAGCGTGGTAGACTATGGCCAAAACCCTTCTCACTCTGAGAGGAGACCCGTGCTCTGTAGTGAGCCGGTAATGGGTTGATCATGATGATGATGATGATGATAATTACGTAACTTGAAACTGATTAGATTTGCAGCAAAATCGGTGCAGCCATTTTTTTCCGCTGGGACTCGTGTGGACCTCGAGGGTTGCACCCAGGGCTCGGACACTATCCGAAAAAAAATCCACTCGAAAACCTCTTTCTTTTTACGTTGGTAAAATAATAACTGATCTTGTGCCGATTCTAAGCTCTGTAGTTAAGTATATTTTGTGCAATGCCTCTACATACTTCGCGTTTCCTTGAATCACATCGTGTATTTAAATTTTATGGCATTTTAAAACAGCCATTTCAAATAGTTTTATAATTTTTTGTATAAAAAAATATTAAGAATTTAAAGAAATCGAGGAACAAAAGTTGTTTAGTTTATTACTATTTTACTATTTTAAAAGTTGTTTACCATAGTTGTTAAATTGCAGGTTGTGTGAAGGTTGTTGGTATTTTTAAAACTCTGTATACCTTACGATTTTTTTACTGCTTTTATTTTGAAAGTAACTTTAAACAGGATGCAAACAAGCGGATGTTAGCATAATATACGAAGTTGTAACAACTTTAACAAGAGTCTAGGAGTACTTTTAGTGTTTTGGCTTATGGTAAAGTAGGTTAAGAAGTCTAGTTTTTACGCGAGAGAGAGAATTATATTTATTATATTATTATGGTTTTTACGATCTCCCTGGCGCATCCCGCTTATAAGATCAGAGCGCTCAGCTCTGATCTTATAAGCGGGATGCTCCAGGTTCGATTCCCGACAGCGCCAATAATTTCTAACTGGCTCAATGGGTCGCTTCGGCCGTGGCTAGTTACCAACCTATCGGCAAAGTCATACCCATACTACCTAATAGAAACCAATTAGGGGTATGAGTTTAATTAAACAACCATACCTACCCCTTGTATGTAGGTTAGCTTTAATAGGTACAAGTAATTATGTTCGTCATACAAAGCCAAGTCATCAAGTACTAGCTAACAAAGTCACCTAACAAGCAACTCTATTAAAATGGGAGCTCGATGAAATGTACACTTAATTTCTCTTTCATGGTTTGAGGTGTTAATTGTAGTTTAAGATCCGGCGGAAGATATTGAGAAGGCAATTAAAGCTTATAATTAGTGTTGTAGTAGAGAGTGTAGCAATTATACTTCATTATAGTGCTATTGTTACTGAGCTATATTGTAGATATTTAACTTTTTTTCTTAACTAGCATATGCCCATCCGTCATTAGTCCGGGTGGATTTAGGTTTTGAAAATCCCGTGGGGTCTCGTTTATTTTACGGGATGAAAGTATCCGTATTCGTCTCCAAGATGTAAGCTATATCTGTGCCGCAGTTCATCAGGATCGTACGGATCCTGATGAGCCGTAGATTTCTTTTAACATACAATTAAAACATACACAGTTTGAACATATAATTTCATAATAATACCTAATTATTTCATAATCTATACTATATACTAAGTACAAAAGAAGACGAACAAGGCGTATATTATCTGCAAAAACTAGTACTTAGCTAAAATTTAAATTAAACTAAAATTCAATTATCAACAACGGTGAAGTTTATTTTTTATCTTATAGTAAGGTAGAAGAATAAATTAAAAGTTACTATCAGATTTCCACTGCAACCACCATAATACTTTAGCGTCCCACCGCTGGGCACAGCTCTTCTCTCTTAAAATAGAAAAGGATTTAGAGCTTAGAACCGCCACGCTCCTCCAATGGTGGCAGGCGGCCTTTTATTACATGATAGCAATAGTGACCGAAACCGACGGCTTAACGTGCTCTTCTAGACACGGTGGTGAATTACCACCAACTACCAACTCCGGGCTGGCACTGAGAATTTCTTGACAGAAAAACCCAATACCTAACAATTATTTGCCCGACCCGGGAATAGAACCTGGAACCTCATGATCTGAAGTCAAACATGCTCACCGCTAGACCAACGGGACTGTATCATATATCAAATCGCTTTCTCAAAACTTCCCACCATCTCGTGGACTACAATCTCTCTTTTGGTTCGAGGTGTTAATTATATTCGCGCGAAAACGTTTCGTTCTAAAATTGTTGAAACACACTGAAAATTATTGAGGGCTTTGTGGCGTTCATATAATATGCTGTTAGTCAATATTCTCTCGCTTTCAGAGGTGGTTGGCTAGGTAGGGAATTAATTAAAATGTACCCGTGCTACCTCGTTGGTGTAGCGCTTAGATTCGACTGCGGATCACGATGTCCTGGATTCGATTAATGGGTCAGTCAAGAAATGGGTTGGTCATTCATTCATTCATTCATTCAGTCAAGAAATTCTCACTGTCAGCCCGGTGTTGGTTACTGGCGGTGTTTCATCCCCGTGGTACGTAGAGCACGTTGCGCTATCGGTCCCGGTTATTATCACTATCGTGTGACAATAGATATTAAAGCCCGCCAACCCGCATTGCAGCAGCGCGACGGGTATAAGCTCTGATCCCTCTCTCCTATAAGAGAGGACGCTATGGGACCTTAAAAGGAGTGGTGATGGTAGTTGCAACAGCGCATATCAATAATTAATCAACATTGATCCAAGTTGTCAACATGATGGGTGACTTATTTAGGAGGTTCTGCCTCATTTATAATCACTAATACCTGATAATAGAATAGAATGGAATAGAAAAGTTTTTTATTCAAATAAACTTTTACAAGTACCTACTTTTGAATAGCCAATTGAAAAGGTTCTGAATGCCGTTCTTATTGAGAAGAATCAGCAAGAAAATCGGCTAATATAAAAAAACTTACTAAGCGAATTTTTGTAGTCCGTAATTGCTTAATTGATTCGTGTACGGAAGGGTCTGCAAACCCACCGCATTATTATCTCAAGAAAACTCCTACCATTATGGGAAGGGGCCATGAACCCTAGGAAGGTATGACCCAATGAGGAATACGACGTGAGACAGAGAGACTGAACGCACAGAACAATCCGATCCGTACTTTTATTCATTTGTATCTACTGTAACCTTGACCTGACCTATCTCTATGACCTTGAAAATGTTTTCCTTTTCCGCGGACCTCGAAATTATCAAGAATATACAATAATATTATTATTAGAAAACTGTAAGTATGTAGGCACCTACCGACCTACATTAATAGTATATAATAGTAGTAGGAATATTAATGGGGATATAAATGTGGATGTTAATGGGGATCTTTATAGAGATACTAGCTTTTGCCCGCGGCTTCGCCCGCGTTAATTTCGGTTTTTCACAAATCCTGAGGGATAAGTAGATTTCTGGTCCACCCGCCCCCCGCCGCGCGGCGGCGTACCGCGGTACCGCGTACGGCGCGCAGCGCGGCGGCGCGGGGAGTTCCGTGCAGCGTGAGCGTCGGCCGTTGCGCGCAGCGAAAATACCTATCAGGGCGTTTTTTAACATAGCAACTCCTTTTTTGAAAGTCGGTTAAAAAAGTAGCCTATGTTACTCCTTGGTTAATCCTCTACTTGTCTGTGAAAGTCCCGTCAAAATCGGTTCAGCCGTTCCGAAGATTAGCCCGTTCAAACAGACAGACAGACAGACAAAAATTTTGAAAACGTGTGATTCGGTTATGGTATCGTTCAAATAACCATATGAGCTTAATATGTGGTAGTTATTTCGAAATTACAGACAGACACTTCAATTTTATTTATTAGTATAGATTATTGCGGATATTAATAGGGATAGGAAATAAGACACCCATGCACATTACGTCAATCCGTAGCTCTGTTCAAAAACAAAATACTTTCGCATTTATATTAATATAATATAATACAGACATTAATGAGTATATAAATGGGGATATTAGTAGGGATGTTAATGGCGATATTTGTAGTGATATTAATGCGGATATTAGAAAATTTAGAAACTACCTTTAAAGTGTTGCCAGTGTTTTAAGTCATTAAAAGTTAGATCACTAATAAATTGTCTGTGTCTACTAGAAAAACCGCCGGTCGGTCTGTGAGTGCAACAACCGGGTTATAGAGTACGAGGAATATTAAAGTTCGAAGAGCACGTCGAGACCGAATGCCGACTTATATTTAAGTCCGGAGACGGGATAAATGATAAGCGATAGCCGTCGGTTGAAGTTTTACTGTCTGTAGATGATCGTTTGACGACTGTAGCATATCTCGATGGTTGTAACATTTTGACCACTTTACAACGTAAGTTCTTTTGATTTTTTTTTACGTCTTTTAAGATTTGCGAAAATTCCTCTTTTTCCATGAAATTAAATTTTATGTTAAAAATTACATTTGTATTGGGAATCCTGAATAAAACTTAGGATACCTACTTGTATTTCAGCGTCGCCGCTCTTCTTTCTCCATGCACAATTTACGTAAGTATATTATATTTATCAATAAGAACAAAATACAAAACAAGCATGCTATGTGTATTATGTATGCAATGCATTTTGTGTATATTGAGGCAGTAACCATTTCAGCTTATACAATGAATATAAAATTATTTTGCTATAATCCGCTAACAGTGACAAATTTGTAGGCACAACACCACACAATCTTGTAGGCACAACACCACACAATCTTGTAGGCACAACACCAAACAAATTCACCACAAAACAAACTCGACGATCGTTTCGCTCCGACACCGGAGCATCTTCAGGAGATGTCGACTTCACAACGGACGATTGCAAAGTGAGTTCGTGTCGAATGAGCGGTCTTATATATACTATCCCCGCTTAGTCATCTACCCTCCTTTCTCTTTCTCTCTGGCCACGCCCCCTAAATATGTTGAGCAACGGTGAAGATGACACATTTATTTGCTCATTCAGCAATTCGACACTTCTACCGCTGTGCCCAACTATTTCCAATTGTTCCAACACGCACAGTCTTAAACTTTTACAGCATGTGTGTAAAATTGTATGTTGGTCAAACTGGGCGCAATTTTGTAACTCGATATAAAGAACATATGGCTGCCTTTAGAAACAACCAGCCTCAAAGATCTCATTTCGCAAAACATCTTTTGGATAGTGGACATAGGATAGACGAGGGTCATACATTTGAAATTTTACACACATGCTGTAAAAGTTTAAGACTGTGCGTGTTGGAACAATTGGAAATAGTTGGGCACAGCGGTAGAAGTGTCGAATTGCTGAATGAGCAAATAAATGTGTCATCTTCACCGTTGCTCAACATATTTAGGGGGCGTGGCCAGAGAGAAAGAGAAAGGAGGGTAGATGACTAAGCGGGGATAGTATATATAAGACCGCTCATTCGACACGAACTCACTTTGCAATCGTCCGTTGTGAAGTCGACATCTCCTGAAGATGCTCCGGTGTCGGAGCGAAACGATCGTCGAGTTTGTTTTGTGGTGAATTTGTTTGGTGTTGTGCCTACAAGATTGTGTGGTGTTGTGCCTACAAGATTGTGTGGTGTTGTGCCTACAAATTTGTCACTGTTAGCGGATTATAGCAAAATAATTTTATATTCATTGTATATCATGGAATTCCGCAAAGTAACGCCTGCTTCCATTCAACATTTCAGCTTAAACATTAGTCATAAACTTTTATGTTACTTACTTTATTTTTTATATAAAATATGTTTAAGCTGAATAATAATAGTTTAATACTGCTTTTTATATATTACTGGCTGATGCTCGTGACTTTGCCTGCATGGATTCATACAAATCTTATACAACTTACTTCCCCTATTTAACCAACTCGGGGGTAGTTTCTTAAACACGTAATTCTTTATTTTTGACCAATTTTCATAGACAGATCACAGAACTTGATAAATGACGTGAAAAATGACGGACTTACATTTAAACTTTCATCTCCTATTTAGGAGTACTCCTTGGGGTAGAATTTTTTAAAATCTTAAAATAAGTATTTTCATTTTTTATCGAAAGCCCAAATACCGATTTTCATAGATATAACTTGAAAAATGTCAGACTTTCATACACACTTTCATCCCCTATTTAACCCCCTTAGGGGTGGAATTCGCGATAATCCTTTCTTAGTGTGCGCCTACGTCATAAAAGGAAGCTACTGTGAAAGTTTCTAGTTTCAGTTTCTGCTGTGCGTTGATGACGATTCGGTCAGTTAGGACAAGCGATCTTTATGTTATTACAAACTTACAAAACTTCGGATTATAATTGTTTTCCTTTTACCATCGAGTTTTCGAGCACTTAGCATTGTCCGGGCATTTTTCCTTTAAGCTCTAGCACACCGTTGATTTGGTAGCACAAAGCTATTTTTCTAAATCGCTCACGCTTGTGACTTACGCAACGCTGTAATAAAACAAGGAATGCGGGCAAGTATGCCCCTCTCAGGCGTTAGGGTAACTCGTGACGTCAATATCGCATTTCAACGAACAACCACCGCCGAATTATTATTTGTACGCCATTTTATTTTTCGAACGACTTCCTAAAGGAATCTTTATCTTGTGTTGTGAAAAATTCGCTAACCTAGCCAACGTGTGGCACGTTAAGAACATGAAATTATCTTCTCTTAGCACTCTTAGACTTGCGTTTACACAAGTTTAAGAACTCTATTAAAAGTATGCTCTTAAAAAAACATATTATACATTTGAAGATTATATAAATGATACAAAACCATGGATTTAACTCGTTCTATCTAATCTCTTAAGAAGGCTCAAGGCTGAGCGAGCTACGGAGAGAGAGCTATGCTCGGAGAATCCCTTCGGGATCGAAACAGAATTGCATAACTCATTGAGTAGTGAAATTGAAGTGGCAATGGGCGGGGCGGATAGCTCGAAGAACCGATAGACCTTGGGGTCTCAATGTGCTAGAGTGACGAGCCCGTACCGGGAACCTCATGCGATGACCTCCCTGGCACAGTGGCGAGCGCTGTGGTCTTATAAGTGGAAGGTCCCTGGTTCAATCGTAGTCAAGATTTTATAATTTCTAAATTGTCTCTGGTTTAGTCTGGCGGGAGGCCGTGACTAGTTACCACCCTACCGACAAAACCATGCCGCGAAGCGATTTAGCGTTCCGGTACGATGTCGCGTAAAAACCGGTCATGGTATGGGTTTAATAAAAACTGTCACACCTCTTCCATTTTAGACTGCATCGTTACTTACCATCCGGGTTCGATAATAACCGGGACCGACTGCTTAAGGTGCTCTCCGTGGCACGGGGGTGAAAAACCGCCAACTACCTACCAACTCCGGACTGGCACTGAGAATTTCATGACAGAAAAACCCAACACCTAATAAAATTATTTGCCCGACCCGGAAATCGAACCCGCGGTCTCGTGATCTGCAGTCTAATATGCTAACCACTAGACCGACAAGGCAACTAACTAACACTCAATAATAATTTCCACCGCGCGCCGCCAAAAGGTCCCGCGTTTCTTCAAATGTTAATGACGCAAAACGTCTTAACGAGCATTTTCACACGACATTCCCAAAAGTTAATTTGCTAATGGTTTAACATTGAGGACATTACGCTCCAAGAAAGTTTGTTGATAGGGGACCGTTTAAGAACATTGAGAGTTCTCTTTCTTAATGTACTTAAGTGGATTTTTAAATAAAATAAATGCAAAGAGCTAAATATACGCGAGAGTTGAGCGCTACGGTGGAACAGACACACACACACACAGAAACGTCTAAACACGTTTAAAAAACAAGTACGAGTAAGCGTAGTTTTAACATTCTCTATCAGCTACAATGGACTTTTCTCCCCTTGATCGGTGTCTACGCGTACATCGTACCGGAACGCTATTTCGCCTCGCACCACAGTGGTGACTGACCATGGCTAAAGTCTCCCACCAGACCCAGACCAGAGACAATTTAGGAATTAGGGACATAATCTCAAATTGCAACTGCTGTACCGATGCTTTGGACCAATTCCAGTAACTGGACAGATCAAAATGGCATTTAGTGAACAAAGTTATACTCGTAGTAAGTGGCTACGTAGGGGACTTACAATCGGAAAGTTTGTTCAAACACTAAGATTACATTTTAATCTTGAACGAACGTAAACGTTTCCGAGGGATTAGTTCGAACCGAGACTTGGAAAACCAGTTATTGTGATACGAAATTTGAAACAACAATCTCTTCGTTATCTACTTGTATAACAATATTATCCTAATTGAGAGATGTTTGCTCGGTGTTCCTCTACGTGATCAAATCTAAAATGAAAAGATCCGTTGAAGAACCAGTGTGCCTCGCCAGACGTTTAGTCTCAAGATTTTTTGAAGTGAAACTTTTTTAGGATCACAGCGATCCTAAAAAAGTTTCACTTCAAAAAATTGAAATTTTGAAATTCGAATATTTGAAAATTCGATAAAACGAAAAAGTTAAAGTTAAAGTTAAGCTTAAGATTACTTTCCTGAAGTTTCACTTCTGCTGTGTGTTAATTAATTGCACACACACACTTTTTTTTATTCAACTACAAGTTCTTTGATGCGATCTCACCTCATGGTAAGCGACGATGCAGTCTTCTGATAACTGGGTTAACTTGGACGAGGTATGGCAGCACTTTCTAACTCCCGACGAAAAAACGACGGGGTGTTATAAGTTTGACGTGTCTGTGTGTGTGTGTGTGTCTGTCTGTTCTCCTGTGGCGCTCAAACGGCTGGACCGATTTGAATGCGTTTTTTTTTTGTTTGAAAGGTAAATTAGTCGAGAGTGTTGTTAGCTATGTTTAATAAAAATCGGACCAAGATGGCCGCCGCTACAAAATGGCGGATTACATATTTTATCACAACGCCCTCAATATGGGTATCAAATGAAAGGGCTTGACTAGTAGAATAGCACTATGCAAATCCATGATGGCCGCCTTATTTATTTTTAAACGCCGCGGTTTTTATTAAACCCATACATACACCTGGCCGGTTTCTACGCGACATCGTACCGGAACGCTAAATCGCTTGGCGGCACGGTTTTGTCGGTAGGGTGGTAACTAGCCACGACTGAAGCTTTCCACCAGACCAGAGACGATTTAGAACAAATATAAAATCCCAAATTGCCACTCCCGGAATCTAACACGGGACCTCCCACTCATAAGACCACAGCGCTCACCACTGCTCCACGGGGGTCGTCGGAGGTATTGGAATAGCAACCTCGCACTGGCAAGTGCAGTTTTATTAGACCTCCCAAATAAGTGGACAAAACACATAGAACCAATTGCAAATACGGCCATAATGTACGGAACCCTAATAGAGCGACGCGACGCCCGACTTGCTCTCTCCTTTTTTCTACGGGCAATGTAGGTAAAGTTTATTCTTTTTAACCCCCGACGCAAAAAAGACGGGGTGTTATAAGTTTGACGTGTCTGTGTGTGTGTGTGTATGTGTGTGTGTGTCTGTCTGTTCCCCTGTGGCGCTCAAACGGGTGGACCGATTTGAATGCGGTTTTTTTTGTTTCAAAGGTGAATTAGTCGAAAGTGTTGTTAGCTATGTTTGAAGAAAATCGGTTCAAGATGGCCGCCGGTACAAAATGGCGGATTACATATATTTGTTCACAACTCCCTATCAAATGAAAGGGCTTGACTAGTAGAATAGAGCACTATTTCAAATCCAAGATGGCCGCTGCCACAAAATGGCGAATGTCGGGGGTTGTTTAAATTTTTAATTTAAACTTGTGTAACGAAAATAAGACACCTACAAAGGAATAACGAAAGCCATAAACATCTTAAGTAAGCAAAGTATAGAACCTGAGAAACGGCACTTAAAATCTAAAGTGAGAGGCGAACAGCGAGAGAGGCAGAAACATTAAAATAAACTTTTGTTTTTGATTAAAGAATTTATTGTCCTCTAAATTTGTATTATACTTACTGCAGACCCGCAGTTTTTCAGCTTTTAATCTTCAAGAGTACGACACGACTACAAATAAATAAAAATAATTGAAATGCAGAAGTTATGTGGTTGACGTGCAAACTACCTCACGAATCTATTGCACGTCAAACGTAAATAGGTATTTTCTAGGCAGGCACGCTCTAATCTAGATTTCATCATTGGCATTCCGAACCAGTGGTAGATTCAACTGACTATTCAAAAGTACTTGTAAAAGTTTATTTGAATAAAAAACGTTTCTATTCTATTCTATTCTATTCTATTCATTGCTTTCCTTTATGTATTATTGTCGTCAAGCACAATTTCGCAATAAAAAAAACTTCAAATAACCATCACTACATAGTATAAAACAAAGTCGCTTTTTCTGTCCCTATATCCCTATGTATGCTTAAATCTTTAAAACTACGCAACGGATTTTGATGCGGTTTTTTTTAATAGATAGAGTGATTCAAGAGAAAGGTTTATAAGTAGAAAAATTGGACCCGGTAGGTGGCACTAATAGCGGGCAGGACGACGTCTGCCGGGTCCGCTAGTGAGATAATAAATTATTTAACATATTTTGAAAGTCGCGGTCTTGCGATAGACGTGTGTTATCCGTTGTTTTAGGTGAACGAGAAACGCGAGAACGCGACATAATACGACGCGACGCGAAAATATCAAACAGTAGCTGAGCCTTCACGTGGCTTACGTTGTCGCGTAGAGAAGTTTGTCATTTTCTATGGAGTCGTATCGCGTTGTGTTTGTTTTTCACCTGGGACACCTGGGACAAATCAATGCGATGGTAGATCCATTTCACCGCCCACCGCGTCGCGTCGGTGCGCGGCACCCTTTGGTAGTCGCCTTACAATTGACACGATATGTCGTATCGAAATCGTGCAATATAAATCATCTTCATGATCTAAATCGCTTTTGATTTTCCGTTACAATTATTTATGAATTAGCTTTAACAAGCGGACAAAATTAATTGTTCTTTTATAGTACTTTTTGTTCGCCACTTAGTTGCTTAGCCGTTCCGTAAACATTTTTTTGCGATTTTTTTATCGCTCAAAACAACTAACTTCGATTAATCTTCTCTATACAATAAGCATACTCCCGGCTCTGCTTGGGTAGGGTAGTACTAGGGTCTGCTTATTATTCCATTTCGATTTGACAGAATATTAGGTAGGAAACGTTATATTTATTTTTAACCCCCGACGCAAAAACGACGGGGTGTTATAAGTTTGACGTGTCTGTGTGTGTATGTGTGTGTGTGTGTGTATGTGTGTCTGTACTCTGTTCCCCTGTGGCGCTCAAACGGGTGGACCGATTTGATTTTTTTTTTGTTTGAAAGGTGAATTAGTCGAGAGTGTTGTTAGTTATGTTTGATGAAAATTGATCCAAGATGGCCGCCGCTACAAAATGGCGGACTACATATTTTTCCACAACTCCCTTAAAATGGGTATCAAATGAAAGGGCTTGACTAGTAGAATAGCACTATGTAAATCCAAGATGGCCGCCACCACAAAATGGCGAATATCGGGGGTTTTTTAAATTTTTAATTTATACTTGTGATTTTATATAGAACATAGACTCACTCAGCGGGCGATGGAGAGAGATACGAGTACGATTGGAGTTTCTCTGCGTGATTAAATTAGAAATAAGGAGATGCATAAAAGTACCAGAATCTTTGACATTGCTCAGTGCTGAGAAACGCAGTATTAGACGACCTCATACACTGGATGGACGACCTCAAGCGAGTCGCTGGCATTTGCTAGACTCAAGCAAGGAAACCTATGTCCAGCGGTGGACATTAAAAACATAATATAACGATGGATAGGATGATGGATGGATAAGACTGCCTCGTTGGTCTAGTGGTTAGCATATTCGACTGCAGATCACGAGGTCCCGGGTTCGATTCCCGAGTCGGGCAAATTATTGTTAGGTGTTGGGGTTTTCTGACAAGAAATTCTCAGTGCCAGCCCGGAGCTGGTAGTTCGCGGTGTTTCACTCCCGTGCCTCGGGGAGCACGTTAGACAGTCCAGGTTATTATCACTATAATGTGACAATAGTCGTTACAGCCCGCCGCGTTGGAGCAACGTGGCGGGTCTAAGCTCTGAATCACTCTATCCCTGGAGAGGAGGCCTGTGCCCAGCAATCATCATGATCAACCCATTACCGGCTCACGACAGAGCACGGGTCTCCTCTCAGAGTGAGAAGGGTTTTGGCCATAGTCTACCACGCTGGCCAAGCGGATTGGCAGACTTCACACACCTTTGAGAACGTTATGGAGAACTCTCAGGCATGCAGGTTTCCTCACGATGTTTTCCTTCACCGTTAAAGCAAGTGATATTTAAATACTTAAAACGCACATAACTCCGAAAAGTTAGAGGTGCGTGCCCGGGCTCGAACCCAGCAGTGGGACGTTAAAAGGCTGTAGTCGTGGTCGTGGAAGTATAATATCTTCAAGTTTAGCACCTGCAAAGCCGTGGCTGGTCAACTAGTCTAATATAAAGCACTGAAGTTTTGTACAAAACTTATTATGAAACCCGGCGTTTAAAAAATATATATTGTGCAAATATTAAGACAGGACAAAGGACGTTAAATTTTAGTTTAAATACACAATCACTGTCATTTTTGGGGACCAAAGTGGACTTTTATAGTGGGTTGAATGAAAATTTATAATTTTTAGCGAGGACTCTCTTGCGATAAAATTTCACAATTTCACAAATTCTCCTTCTGTTTTAACGATATAAAATGGCCTTTGTAGTGGGTGTATTAAGTATGTAAATCAAGAACGTGATTATGTGAGTATGATTTCCTAGAGTGCTATGAGCTGTCTCTTCTGCGGAGTAAGCAAAACGAAAACAAAAACAACGCGCTAACATAAAAGTAGGACATAATATAGAAATAGACAAGTATAAATGAAAAATTAAAAAAAACCCCCGACATTCGACATATTGTGGTGGCGGCCATCTTGGATCTGAAATTTATCATAGTGTATAGTTTTTCTTTAATTCGCAAGCACACATGACACACACACACACACACATACACGCACACACTTACACATGTGTATGTACCAAACATATAAACCCCGTTGTTTTTGCGTAGGGGTTTGAAATATTATGTCCTACTCACTTGATTGTTAATAATTATCACATTTATCAGATAACGCTTCATAAATCAATGCTCACAATTTCATTCCCGGGATATTTTTGCCCGACTATGGCAAAGCCAAAAGGAAGTGTTATTATTTTAGCAGTCTTATGTATGTGTTTGTATTCGATTTTTTTCCACCGTAGCGCCTAAACTACTGGGCCGATTTTGATGAATAAGGTGCCCATTGATTCGTTGTTATGGTCCGGGTGACAAAAGCTACATTTTATATGCGAAAAAAGGGTAAATAACGCGCACAGTGGTGCTTCTTCCGCTGATGTTGCGTCTTGCGCCGCAGGATTCGAACTACGAAAGATCGAGGCGTGTGAGAGACCAACGTCCAGCAGTTGGCATACCTACCTACAATGCCGAGTGAGCCTGGCCTGGTATTAGCCACAAAACCCTATTCGCAATTGACAGTCTGTCTTGTCACACCACAATTTCAAGTAAACGGGCACGTAAAAACGTCAGTACCTTCTTTACTTTTACGCCATTTTCATCGACACTTAAACACGGAAACTTCTCTCACCTTAATTACCAAATCCCTTTCAATTCGCCTCGCAAAATAGTCCTATTACAATCAATAACAGAGTCCCCTTTACGATAAAACGAGCCCCGATCCGCGCTGAATTTAGGGGCCTCCTAAATAGCGAGTATCTAATTATTTGCTGTTTCACCGCAATACCTTTGTTACACTAACCCATAAATAAGCCCGGCGAATGACGTATTGTTCGGCGAACGTGATCTATGGATCCTTTGTTGTTGCGGGCTCTATTGGTTAATTTTCTCAATTTCACTCAAATATAATATTTTTCGAACCAACTCAATACCTAATAATGTCCTCCCGACAGAACTTCTACCACATCGGCAATCTCAACCGAGGCGGAGACTAGCCTCAAAACTAGACTCAGGAGATATTATAGTGCACAAGTGTGTGCGCATACACAGGTGTACTCTATATTCCCTCACTCTCATAGTCCAATGGGACACCATGATGCGACACGACCGGAGGAGATCAGGCGCAGGACCGACGGCTTTACGTGCTCTCCGAGGCACGGGCGTTTATCCAACTGTTAGAATAGAAAAAAATTACAAACAGTAAAAAAATTATAAAAATAAACGCAGAATACTAAGAGCACCTGCGCCTGTACCGACACTATGTTACCGAACGGACTTTACCGCTGTACCAAATTATATCAAAATCAGTTAAACTGTTGGGCCGTGAAAAGCTATCAGATAGAGAGACACGCTTTCATATTTATAATATTGGTATGGATTTCGGAATAAATTGAAGTCAATTTAATTTTTCTCAAATTAAGTAATAGCTTGTTAAAATTTTTGTAACGGAGCTCTGAAATGATACCTTCTTATATCTCGGTTTCACGGAAATATTTACCCTTTCACAGCGTAGCTAGCGAAATTTGAGTTTGGACACAAAATCCTCAGATTAAAATATTCGTCACGTTTTTCCCCGGACAGGGTACATTACATCGCGGGGCGCGCGAATTATTCATAAAAATGAGGTTTTAAAAACTGGCCAAGTGCGAGTTGGCCTTCGCTCATTTAGGGTTCCATATATAATTATGAACAACATAATATGTATTTTGGGCGCAAGAAATATTTCATTTCCGAGCTAGACACATCGCAACAAACTGTGAAAGAAAAACCCATAAAATGTTCGTTTGTTTTAATCACAGCTTACAAACTACTTTATAAATCGTTGTTTTTAGTATTTGTTGTTTAAATACAGAATATGGTACATAATATATCAAAGTTTCATATTCCTAACTGGTTTAGTTTTTGAGATAGCCCCCGTCACAAAAAATGGCCTAAAACTGACAACTTTGATGGCCCCCCATTTCCTTATTTTTTAAGCAAAAAATTAAAAAAAATATATGTGTATTCGTACTCTACTCAATAAGTTCTAAGCAATGATATCCTACAAACTAGGGTAAGAAAAAAAAATTTTTTTTCGGCTCCTTTTTCATGTCTGGGAACCCCCTTGAGAAGTAATTTAATTCAATTTCTAATTCAATATTTTAGTAGTCTTGGGTTAATTTTCTACACCAAAATATACCAAAACTTTAGGTTTGCAACTCATTTAGTCTACGAGCTAGAGACCTGTGACCGGCGGACGGACAGACAGACAGACAGACAGCTGACAGACAGACAGACGGACAGACAGCCGAGTGACATTAATAGGGTTCCGTTTTTACCCTTTGGGTACGGAACCCTAAAAAGTGGTTTTTAGAACGGAAACCAGTCGCGTAAACGGGTAGATCTTTTATTAGGTTTTTGTGTTTGGGTCTTCGGAAATTAAACATTTTACATATTTAAAGCTTACGTTACGAGGTTGTCTGGGTTTTTAACCCCCGACGGAAAAACGACGGGGTGTTATAAGTTTGACGTGTCTGTGTGTGTGTGTGTGTGTCTGTCTGTTCCCCTGTGGCGCTCAAACGGGTGGACCGATTTGAATGCGGTTTTTTTTGTTTGAAAGGTGAATTAGTCGAGAGTGTTGTTAGCTATGTTTGATGAAAATCGGTCCAAGATGGCCGCCGCTACAAAATGGCGGATTACATATTTTTTCACAACTCCCTTAATATGGGTATCAAATGAAAGGGCTTGACTAGTAGAACATGCTATGCAAATCCAAGATGGCCGCCGCCACAAAATGGTGAATGTCGGGGGTTTTTTAAATTTTCAATTTATACTTGTTAGACGCTTTGATGCGTTTCGTCTCTGTGTTAGTAGGTATGCCCCGACCCGTAATGTTGGCAAAAAAAAAATACTTATACTTATGAAAAAAAATCTTATTTTGTTCTCTTTCGCAACAGCCATTATAAGTTTAACTTGGTCATAACAGAATCCATTTGAGATTTGAAGCGGAGTCGTAAATATGGCGGGCAAATGAAAAATTGCCCACGGAAACTTTTCGTCGGTTTTTGAGGAAATAAAAAAAAATATAAAATTGCCTCCATGCGTTTAAGGCCTTGGGTAATTTAGATAAAAATCTAGGTCAATTATTTATGTTTTTTGTTTCAATTTGGGTCCGATTAATATCTAGAACATAAATTGTTGACGATCTTGATTTCTATCAAAAATGTGAGAAGGATAGATTTATTTATTTTGACTGGCCCGTTGGCGTGGTTGGCAGTGACCCTGCCTTCCGCTCCGGGGTCGCGGGTTCGATTCCCGCCCCGAGTCTGGGTGTATTTATAATATGTATGTATGTATACCTTTATTAAAATATATATGTATTTATATGTAAATATGTCTATCAGTCGGCTGTTACCTATAACACAGGCATTAAGTTGCCTACTTTAGGAACAGACGACTGTGTGTGTATGTGTGAGTATTTATTTATTTATACTGTTGTCATAGATTAAAAAGTAAGCTGTCGTGAAAAAACAAACAGACATGCTTTCGCAATGTTAGTATTAAGTTAGATTCATAACATATCATGTAGGGTATACCGGATGTAAGGGAATGATTACTGACAAGAAACCACAAAAAAAAAACCGCGAAAAAATGTTTAAAATATCTATTTCCTACATTTTTAAAAGTTCGCAAAATAATGCAATCAGCTGGGGCAAGCAGCAGACCACTCGCAGGCAACTGACCCTGAGTTGTGCACGCTACACTTTGCCGTTTTGAAAAATACTAAACCATTAATACTACAAGTATATTATGACAAAATATGGTTATTGGTATTCGATTGCGTTTAAGTAGTATAATAAAAGCGCTACGTTTTCCATAGCGGGGCCCCTGATACTCTAGATCATGTATGGGCAACGCCCGGCCCGCGGGCCGGAAGCGGCCCGCTTCGGCGTTAGGTCCGGCCCGCGGAACATTTTGAAAGTGCAACCTACCGGAAACCTATAAAGGGGAACGCCAAGTTTTGGCCCAGCGTGCACAACAAATTCATATTATGAAAAAATAATATAATATTTGTTTAAAATTTTTCACACTATTAACTAATGACTTAAAGATAGAAATTATTTAATTTAAATAAAAAATACTGAAACGATCGCCAAGATCAATAAATACGGCAACATAACAATAATTGCTACGTAGTTGCTACGCGACACAGACTTGCTCTTACCATAGATAAAGGAAAACGTATAATTAATCGTAAAATCGATTAATCTTAATCTAAACAATCAAATAGGTATCGTGTGTCATCTTATTTTTATGGATACTGTTGATCATTTATTTTGAACTTGACCAATATGATTTGTTTATTGTTCATTCATTAAAGTTTTCAACAAAAAATGTATGTAATGAACATCGCGTAGCGCTTGGTAGATATGACTGTTGTACATACGCTAAACTTAGCACAAACTGACAATCTTATCTTGAACTTTTCAAAAATCTTTTCTCACAAGATATGAAATTCTGATAAACAATCATTGACTATTACTAATTACAATTAAACAAAAATCTTAAATCGATTCATATGTATCGGTCTTAATCGACTTAATTATTATCTACGAAATGGGAAACCATAAAAAAACATGAGCCAGCTGACAATATTGACAGCTCTCGTATGAGAGTATTGTATTATTTGACTGGTTGACAGTTGAAAAGTCAAACATTTCTTTCCTGGCGTTTGTGTTTCCCACAGTTATTGTTTGTGTTCTTTTTGCGGATTTAATAAGATAAAGCATGAATATTGAATACTGACTCTGACGATGCCTCTATTTACGACGACCACGGGCGGGTCTGAATATGGATTCCGTTCCTGCTTTACACTACAACCCCAGCAACGACTCTGATTTGACAATAACAATGACCGACGATCCCGACATTGACTCTGGTCATAGTTCGTCACAAAAATCATCCTCAACTGCTGTAAGCGGAGATTTACGCTGTTATTTATGTGTTGATTGTGAATTACGGAAATGTTTCCAGAATAACCTTACTGTGTGTGAATAAGGATGCGTGTGTACAATTTAAAAATTGATCCTATGGAAAATAAAAATTATTTATTATAACATTGAAACCGTAACTTTTTTTTAAAACCATATTTTTACCAATTAATTGTTGTATTATACACTGTTGATTCCATATAGTTTCATATGTGTGCACCTAAGGCCTAATTTACTAGGGCCACCTGGCATTCCCCTTTCTGCTGAATTTTCAGTTTAATTAAGTAAAAACTTAATCACATGATAAATTGATTATGTAACTTTAGTATTTACACTTTATATATTAAGTATGATGTATAAAATAAAACAAACCGCATGTTTTTTCACAACAAAAAAAATATGTTGTATCTACGGCCCGCAACTTCTGTTTCCATCCACAAGTTTAGCCCGCAACTTTCCAAAGGTTGCCCATACCTGCTCTAGATATTAGAGCTCGACATGAGGGCAAAAGCTAAATAGAAAATACAATAATGGAAGGAGAATGTACTGTAATACTGAGAGAAGGTAATGTGTTCAAACACTCTAAGGTAAGAAGGTATATACGTAGGTACTGGGTACGTATTATTTACTCCGGCGACACAATGCTCCGGATTACGTATTACTCTCTCTTAAAAATTCAACAGATCTCAAATCTTTGCTACGTGCATAGAATAAAAATGTTGTTCTTATGTATCTGGAACGTAGGTTTAACAAGAAACAAGAACAAAGTTACAGACAGACACATCAATCTCATTTATTTGTACATACAGGCTATAAAGGACTGGCCCTTTTGACTGGCCCGTTGGCGCGGTTGGCAGTCACAGTGTGTGAGTATTTATCAAAAAAAAAAAAGGAAGCCTATCGAAAACTTAGAGCTGTTATTATATAACCTAAACGCAATCCAATACCAAGAACCATTTGCCTTATAGGTTTAGTAGGTATTTAGTATTTTTCAAAGTGGCAATATAAAAGTGCATAAATCGCGGTCAATGCCCCGAGAGTGGTGCGCAGGCGGCGACAGCTTTAGTATGATTCACACGGGATTTAGACGTCATCTGATTGCATTACATTGCGAACTTTTAAAAAAATACATGAATTTTTTTCTGGCGTTTGTCAGTAATCATTGTTACACGTTTCCGTTTCCGACAGCAGCCCCCTTACACTTGTTATTAATTTTAATTGCACTGTCCTATATAGAACATTGTATTTTCTGAGATCAAATAATTCTTGGACACAAATAAAAGATGGATATTCCAACATCAGACATGACAGCAAATTCGTATCAAAAACTAATAAATCAGTGATATTGTCAATGCTCGTTTATCTAGCTGTAGTATATCATTGTCACACGCGTCGCCTTGTAGAGGATTCCTTTTGAGATCGTGACAAATTAAAGTGACACGAGAAACGTTTCTCCCGCGGATTTGGTATTTCTCTATATTCACTTCGGCTCGTTATACCTAAAATATTTATTACGTTCTTCTTTCTCTATGTTATAACTCCAGTACACAATGACCCAATGAATTCGGCGAGGTGTCGGCCAACGTAGAAATTCTGTTTGCAAATGCGCCAAGTTCATTTGGTGTATGTACATGATACGGGTACAAGCGGACCACTATCCAATATGTTCCTAAATTGACGTTCAAAAAGTGCACAGTGTACCAATCTATCTATATCTATATCTATCTATCTATCTATACATAATACATCTATACATAATATAATAAAATCGTAGACTTGCCGTATCTGTACATTAAAGATTTTTGCAAAATAATAACTGGGGGATGTTAGGGATAAGCAGTAGAACATAAAAAAGCTATTTTTGAAATTTTTGTCTGTTTATCTGTTTGTCTGTATGTTTGTGCGCGCATCACGCAAAAACTACTGAATGGATTTAAATGAAACTTGGTATGATTGAAGTTTATACTACGGAGTAACATATAGGATACTTTTATCCCGAAATTCAGCACGGTTCCCTTGGGACAGGGGATGAAAGTTAAAATGTGTACTTAGCTGTAATTCATTAACGCGTGGTCCGATTTCATTCATTCTTTTTTTTTGTTAGAAAGGAGATACTTTAAAGATTACCAGCTAATCTCAGAAAGGCTGGATCGATTTTGATGGGACTTTTACTGGCGGATGTTTGTACATTTTGATCTATCTAAACATCCGCCAGTGAACTTTTAACAGTTTTTAGCAAGGTATGAGCTTAAAGGAGCATAGGAAAACAAAATGATTCACACGGGATTTTCAAAAACCAATATCCACGCAAACGAAGTCGCGGGTGTCCGCTTGTTTTAAATAAATATACTTTGATTTTGACTTTGACTTACTTAGCTCTATTGTACTACCTAAACACAATTCAATACCATGTGTCTTATACTTGTAGTAAGTATATTAGTGGTTTAGTATTTAGTATTTCTCAAACCGGCAATGTATAGCGTCCAAAACGCGGCGACAACTTCAGGTATTTATCCAACATTCGTTGACCTGCTGCCGTCAGCTGATTGCATTACATTGCGAACTTTTAAAAAATCCAGGAATTATTGTATTTGTTTTGCGTTTCATTATGTGGTATCTTGTCAGTAATCATCATACTATTACCTGTCTTCGTTTCCGATAGCGGTCCCCTTACAACCCTTATACACGTATGATAACCCAAATAATTTTTTTCAAAGAAAAATGAACCGACTTCAAAAGATTCGAACTAAAAAGTTTAAAATAATTTTGTTATTCATTTAGATTGACGATTAAACTACCTAACTCAAATGATATATAATTTTTGAAGTCGGCGCCAAATGACTTCAAATTCACTTCAAGTCGAAAATATGCCCCCCGCGTCCCGGACAGCCTCCCTCTGCGACTATTAGTTCACCGCGCTCGCGTTCAAAAGTGGATACTCTGATTTTACTCACACGAATTGAATGTGGTTTGGCGCCGACTCCAAAAAATTATATATCATTTGAGTTAGGTAGTTTAATCGTCAATCTAAATGAATAACAAAATTATTTTAAACTTTTTAGTTCGAATCTTTTGAAGTCGGTTCATTTTTCTTTGAAAAAAATTATTTTATGTTTTTTAGTGTTTTTTTTTTTATAAATGGTAATAATATAAATGAGAACTATGTAAAATAGATTATGACCTATATATTATTAATTATTATCAATATTATCCTGTGACATATACATTTTATGTGTCATACTATAGGTGCATGGTTTTATAATGTTCTAACCCAACCTAACCTAACTTCCGATCTATACAAGATTAGTTTGTATGCGTACTACTCTTGTATAATTTGGAAGACCTTGATTAAAAATGTATTTACAATCTCTATGCGACTAGTTTCACATCCTTGCGGTTTGGCCTGGTATAGAATGGAAATACGCGTAACCATGCACAAACTCCAACTCCACTCTAAATGTAGCTGTTATTGACCTCGGTCCAATTTTTTTTTGCAAAAGGTCAATGTTACGTAGGCGTAGCAGAGTGAAGTTTTTGGACAGAATAGCTATATCGGACTTCAGCAACAGGTCTGGCAATCTCAGAGAACATATTAGTGACATATGTGTACATTTACGTTTATAACTTCGTATATAAGAATGATAACTTGATGTGTTATACACTAAAACCTTCTTGAAAGTATGTAGATTACGATAGTGAAAAAATCATCAAAATCGGTTCATTAGTTGTGGAGATAATCGCGAACATACTTACATACATACATACATACATACATACATACATACATACATACATACATACGGGTCGAATACAGAACCTCCTTTTTTTGAAGTCAGTTAATTTTTTGAAGTCGGTTAAAAAGTCGACCGCGTATTCATCCGCCGAATAAACTCTTTATACGCATTAGCATTAATTTATAAAGCACTTACGTTTATACATAAATGTATTATTGTATGTTAATATACCGTCGATAAATTTAGGACACTGTCTCGTCAGAATCCCCCAAGTTGGCCAAGTTTGTGAGTTGTTCAATTATTGTATTACGTGCTCAGGGATGGATAGCGTATCGAGACAATATCGATATAATTTCCCTTATTGTTTGTGACACTAATTTATTTACCACCCTATTAAAATGCTAACAACTTGCCAACTTCAGTCCCAAATGAAATAATGTTGTTAACATAACGAAGCTGTGAATGAAGTTAGTTAAAAGTTTACGTTTGCGCCAAACCGCGCCTGTTAATATTTGAATAGCTTAAATTATCTATCTATCTATATCTATCTATACATATAATAAAATCGTATACTTGCCGTATCTGTACATTAAAGATTTTCGCAAAATAATAACACGCGGATGTTAGGGATAAGTAATAGAACGTAAAAAAGCTATTTTTGAAATTTTTGTCTGTTTGTCTGTTTATCTGTTTGACTGTTTGTCTGTATGTTTGTGCGCGCATCACGCAATAACTACTGAATGGATTGAAATGAAACTTGGCATGATTTAAGTTCATACTACGGAGTAACATATAGGATACTTTTTATCCTGAAATTTACTATGCTACTACGTTAGAAAGGAGATACTTTAAAGATTACTGGCTAATCTCAGAAAGGCTGGATCGATTTTGGTGGGACTTTTACTGGCGGATGTCCACATTGTGTTCTACCTAAACATCCGCCAGTGAACTTTTACCAGTTTTTAGCAAGGTATGAGCTCAAAGGAGCTTAGAAAAACAAACTGATTCCTTGAAAAGACAGACTTTTATTTATTATTTTAAATTTTTACGATTATTACGAAATCGATCACTACAGCTTACAAGTACGCACCGCATGATTACAGAAGGTAATTAAATGGTCTGATGTTCTTACGCAAAAAATTAATCCGGACAGTAATGCAATCTATTTGATTACTGGCGAAAAATCTGGACGCAATTCCTTTCAGAACCAGATATGGTGAGTAGATAAACCATCATCACCTCAAACGATAGACGTCAACTGTTGGACATAGGACTTGCAATGATCGCCACAGAAGATGATCTTGTGCCACTTGTATCAGCGGCAGTTGTCTATCGTATTCTTCGAGCTATGTGTCCCGCCCATTGCCACTTCAGTCTTGCGACACGATGAGCTGTGTCGGTAACTTCGGTACATTATACATAACTTGTGAAATACTATCGATAACAAACAATCGTTCACGCGAACACCACTAGTCGCCTCGTGCAAACAACGATGCTAAACTCGGCGGTGTGAAATTAGTTACATACATAATAAACTTATCTTAATCCCCCGGGCGAGGGGCGAGGGGGCGAGGGGTCGAGGGGCGAGAGGGGTTGATAAGTATTTGGATTATTCAGAACGTATTTACCATCAGGTGGAATTGCCTAGTTAACAGTTTAACTATGTGTGCTGTGCTTAAAGTTGCATATTAAGTTCGCTTTGCACGAAATTGTTGAAAGTTACCGTGTTGGTTATAGACGTATTGGTAAGTGTATGAGCTGGATAATGGTTATAGCATTACGACCTGGCCACGGGTAGGGTAACGATGAGAGCGAGTTGTATTTAACAATGTAGTAAATGCTTGCATAGTAATTTTCTCGTTATTTGAAAATCGCATCTTTATTTCTTCCCAAAACCTCCTCCACCTAAACCACAGTTTATAACTTTGCGGGTGCGCCAAAGAGGTCGTCAAATAATAACTAGTGACCCGGTTTCGCACGGGTAGTAATTACCCGCTACTATCCCACCATACATTTTTTTGTTATATCTCAAACTGATTAGGCAGCGACTTTTTCCGACATTTGCAACAGTGATATATAATATATATTTAAACCAATTTACTCAAAATCTCAACTATTTATACATTTAAACCTTCCTCATGAATTACTCTATATATTGGTAAAACCCCCATGAACATCCGTTTCATCCGTTCGTATTAATACGTATAGGTATACACAGATATACGTATATAAGTATAATCCGTTTTTAATTTTATCGCGAACAGACAGACGGATGCGGTGTGTAGGACTTTATTTTATATGTAGTGATGCGGCAACACAAAAACAGGAGAAAAAGGTCTGATTGGCTGAAAAAATCCATTGGATCCATATTGGTGAAAACCGTATGAAAATCAGTTCAGTAGTTTTTGAGTTTATCGCGAACAGACACGGTATACACACCATTGCACTCATCACCCACACCGCGGCTATCATTAGTACTAATAATGTAAGAGCACACTGTACACACCTTGCACTGCGGGAACTGCTCGGGCGGCCTGGACACGCGCCAGCCCAGCAGCGGCGGTATACACACCACTGCACTCATCACCCACACCGCGGCTATCATTAGTACTAATAATGTAAGAGCACACTGTACACACCTTGCACTGCGGGAACTGCTCGGGCGGCCTGGACACGCGCCAGCCCAGCAGCGGCGGTATACACACCACTGCACTCATCACCCACACCGCGGCTATCATTAGTACTAATAATGTAAGAGCACACTGTACACACCTTGCACTGCGGGAACTGCTCGGGCGGCCTGGACACGCGCCAGCCCAGCAGCGGCGGTATACACACCACTGCACTCATCACCCACACCGCGGCTATCATTAGTACTAATAATGTAAGAGCACACTGTACACACCTTGCACTGCGGGAACTGCTCGGGCGGCCTGGACACGCGCCAGCCCAGCAGCGGCGGTATACACACCACTGCACTCATCACCCACACCGCGGCTATCATTAGTACTAATAATGTAAGAGCACACTGTACACACCTTGCACTGCGGGAACTGCTCGGGCGGCCTGGACACGCGCCAGCCCAGCAGCGGCGGTATACACACCACTGCACTCATCACCCACACCGCGGCTATCATTAGTACTAATAATGTAAGAGCACACTGTACACACCTTGCACTGCGGGAACTGCTCGGGCGGCCTGGACACGCGCCAGCCCAGCAGCGGCGGTATACACACCACTGCACTCATCACCCACACCGCGGCTATCATTAGTACTAATAATGTAAGAGCACACTGTACACACCTTGCACTGCGGGAACTGCTCGGGCGGCCTGGACACGCGCCAGCCCAGCAGCGGCGGTATACACACCACTGCACTCATCACCCACACCGCGGCTATCATTAGTACTAATAATGTAAGAGCACACTGTACACACCTTGCACTGCGGGAACTGCTCGGGCGGCCTGGACACGCGCCAGCCCAGCAGCGGCGGTATACACACCACTGCACTCATCACCCACACCGCGGCTATCATTAGTACTAATAATGTAACAGCACACTGTACACACCTTGCACTGCGGGAACTGCTCGGGCGGCCTGGACACGCGCCAGCCCAGCAGCGGCGGTATACACACCACTGCACTCATCACCCACACCGCGGCTATCATTAGTACTAATAATGTAAGAGCACACTGTACACACCTTGCACTGCGGGAACTGCTCGGGCGGCCTGGACACGCGCCAGCCCAGCAGCGGCGGTATACACACCACTGCACTCATCACCCACACCGCGGCTATCATTAGTACTAATAATGTAAGAGCACACTGTACACACCTTGTACTGCGGGAACTGCTCGGGCGGCCTGGACACGCGCCAGCCCAGCAGCGGCGGTATACACACCACTGCACTCATCACCCACACCGCGGCTATCATTAGTACTAATAATGTAACAGCACACTGTACACACCTTGCACTGCGGGAACTGCTCGGGCGGCCTGGACACGCGCCAGCCCAGCAGCGGCGGTATACACACCACTGCACTCATCACCCACACCGCGGCTATCATTAGCGCGGCGCGCGCTGGAGTCCGTTTTTTGAGGTAATCTACCGCCTGGAAAGAGAGAGAGAACAATTTAAAAATGAGTTACGGTTGCGACCCTCGAGATCACACAACTAAATTCCCAGATAGTTAATTTCTATTTGGCTGTGACGTCACCCGGGTCACAGCTGAAAATCAGCGCCCATGCACTGTTCGCGCACGCGCACATTGTGGGGCATACGCTGAGCTGTATACCCATTCTGATTTCTGGGTGGTGTCACAGACAAACATTACTTGTAATACTCTGTATCTACGAGTAAGTATAATTATTGTTTGTTTGTGATACCATACCTAGAATAAATTATTTTTCTTTCTTTCTTTCTTTCAGAGGGGAAAAACGAGCTATATTTAAAAAAAATTAAACTGACTTCGGTCCAGCAATCTCAGAGAAACCGGAGTACCTATTTACCATCGTCACGTTTGCGCATGATCACGCAGAATTCATCCACACGAGCATTCGCAGACATTGCAGACATTCGCAGACATTATAATAAGTATTATAGAGATTTTGTTAGTGGATTGCTACTGCACATTGCTGTATTGGATAGGTACGCGAGGCATAGTAGCATCGCAACGTAAAGTTAGTATAATGTCCTCCTGACCGAATTTCGGCCACGGCGGCCAATCTCAACCGAGGCAGAGACTAGCCATCTACGCAGGAGATATTATAGTGCACAAGTGTGTGCGCGTACACAGGTGCACTCTCTATTCCCTCACTCTCATAGTCCGATGGGACGCCAATGCGACACGACCGGAGAGAGATCAGGCGCAGGACCGACGGCTTTACGTGCTCTCCGAGGCACGGGGGTGTATCTAAACACCGCCAACTTCCAACTCCGGGCTGGCACTGAGAATTTCTTGACAGAAAAACCCAATATCTCGAATTTTTTTCTTGGCCCGACCCGGGAATCGAACCCAGGACCTCGTGATCTACAGTCGAACGTGCTAACCACGAGACCAACGAGGCAGATAAAGTAAAAATAGTATACGTGTAGGAGGATTGGCAGTCCTTGCCTCGGAGACCACGTTAAGCAGTCGGTCCCGGTTATTATCACTATCATGGTGACAACAGTCGTTAAAAGCCCGCCAAACCGAATTGGAGCAGCGTGGCGGGTCTAAGCTCTGAATCCCTCTCTCCTGAGAGAGGAGGCCTGTGCCCAGCAGTGGGACGTTAAAAGGCTGTAGTTGTGGTGGTGGATGTTCAGGTAAAACCGTTAAAATTAACTTTCATCTGACGCTATGCAGCTTTTAGTATTCCATTACTCGGCAACTATAATAATTTATAACGTTCCAAGTTTTAATTACTTCTTTTCTGCGCAGCGTAAATTCTATCACTTTTAATTACTTTTGGCGAAATTTCAACAGACAGGTATTAAATTTTAAATAGATTCCTGGATAATAAACATTAAAAACTGTTATATCTACCAGATTGTTCATTATACAGTCTGTAAGGGGCCTATCACAATATCACAATAATATTATGATAAAGGCGAAAGTTTGTGTGTATGTGTGTGTATGTTTGTTCCTCTTCTCCGCCGCAACTACTAAATCGATTTGGCTGAAATTTTGAAGATAGATTATGCCCTGACTTAACACATAGGCTACTTTTTATCCCGGAAAAGTATTCCTGTGGGACTAAAATAGATAAAGCCCAAAAACACCATAGAGGGCGCTGACTGTTCTTAGGTAAATCACGCTCACATAACACATTATTGTGTTACTAGAGAATGCCCGCGGCTTCGCCCGCGTGAATTTTGGTTTTTCACAAATCCCGAGGGAGTCGTGGATTTCCGGTTCCCATTCCCGCTCCCTTTTCTAACCTTTACACCTACTTTCAAGGAAGTTTGCTATAGTAATCTACCTATAGTTGTAGCTAGAGATTTCGGTTTTTTTCAAAATCCCGTGGGAACTGTGGATTTTTCCGGGATAAAAAGTAGCCTATGTTTTAAGTCAGGGTATAATCTATCTCCTTTCAAAATTTCAGCCAAATCGGTTTAGTAATTGCGGCGTGATTGAGTAACAAACATCCAAACATCTAAACATCCAAACATCCACACTTTCACATTTATGATATTAGTAGGATAGTAGGAGGATTAGTAGGATTAGTAGGATAGTAGGATTAGTATGATTGGTATTGTGATTATGTGTGATAGCTTCTGCCCGCAGCTTCGCTCGCGTAAATTTCGGTTTTGAACAAATCCCGAGGGAATCGTTGATTCCCGGTTCCCGTTCCCGATCCCTTTTCCAACCTTTATACTTTCTATCAAGGAAGTTCGCTATAATAATCTACCTATAGTTGTAGATATAGACTTCGGGTTTTTCAAAATCCCATGGGAACTGTACATTTTTTCCAGGATAAAAAGTAGCCTATGTGTTGCCAATGCATGCAACACAGCAAACTATTGCAATAATGTGTTATGTGAACGTGATTTACCTAAGAACAGTCAGCGCCGTCTATGGCGTTTTTGGAAGATTATATCTATTTTAGTCCCACAGGAATACTTTTCCGGGATAAAAAGTAGCCTATGTTTTAAGTCAGGGCATAAGCTATCTCCATTCAAAATTTCAGCCAAATCGGTTCAGTAGTTGCGGCGTGATTGAGTAACAAACATACAAACATCCAAACATACAAACATACAAACATCTAAACATCCAAACATCCACACTTTCACATTTATAATATTAGTAGGATTAGTAGGATGTGAGCTTTTGAGTTTGCTGTGTTGCATGCATTGGCAACACATAGGCTACTTTTTATCCTGGAAAAATGCACAGTTCCCACGGGATTTTGAAAAACCCGAAATCTATATCTACAGCTATAGGTAGATTACTATAGCGAACTTCCTTGATGATCTTTGAAGTATAAAGGTTGGAAAGGGAGCGGGAACGGGAACCGGAAATCCACGATTCCCTTGGGATTTGTACAAAACCGAAATTCACGCGAGCGAAGCCGAGGCCAGAAGCTAGTAGTCTATAAATATATGTGCTTATATATTTATAGACTACTAGCTTTTCACAAATCATTTTCCAAAATCCAACTGTTATACCTACTTTCAAGGATGTTGTCTTTATAATAGTAAAGTTACCTGTATCTGTAGCTATAGATTTCGCTTTTTTCAAAATCCCTGTGTGGAACTGTGAATTTTTCCAAGATAAAAAGTAGCCTATGTGTTAACTCAGGGCATCTATCTCCATTCAAAAATTCTAAATTTCAGCCAAATCGGTTCATTAGTTGCGGCATTACGTAACAAACAGACACACATACATACATACACACAAACTTTCGCCTTTATAATATTAGTATGATAGAAGGTTTTACAGCTGTTACAAACGACAAGTTGGACTGTTGGACATCCATTCTGTATAACGCAAACTATTTTGGAGTGTCGGCCGTTAATTTAGAAATGCTGTTAACTACACAAGTTCGACTTATTTGAAGAGGGACTACAGAAAACTATTTCAAACTCTACAAACTCTAAACTCTAAATAATACTATGCTTTGTCCAACCTCCCCTTGAGTTGACTCGGATTTTTTACTGAACTGCCACCTAAAATTTTTACCTCTTTGAATTTTTCGCGAATTGCTTTTTTTTTCAGTTTTTTACCCAAGCCGAAAAACGAGGGGTATTACAAGTTCCTCCCCTTGAGTTGACTGATTTTTTACTGAACTGAAAGCTAAAAAATTTTCCCTTTGAAAATTTTGCCATTTGCTTTTTTCAGTTTTTTTTTTCATTCTCGACACCAAATCGATGGGTATGATTTCTAAGCTGCATTGTATTAGCCCCGCAAATTGGTATTGCGCCTGGCCGCCATTTTAATGACGTCAGCAATAGATAGACGTCGGTACCGTTGACAAAACTGTTGGCAGAGTATGCGTATCGAGTTTTGAATAATTATTACTAAATTCACAAATGTTGTTATTGTTGTTTGTTTTGTTGTTGTTAAGTTTCTTGTTGATTTTTTATTAGTAACTAGAGAATGCCCGCGGCTTCGCCCGCGTGAATTTCGGTTTTGCACAAATCGCGAGGGAATCGTGGATTTCCGGTTCCCGTTCCCGCTCCCTTTTTAACCGACTTCAAAAAAAGGAGGTTCTGTATTCGACCCGTATGTATGTATGTATGTATGTATGTATGTATGTATGTATGTATGTATGTATGTATGTATGTATGTAAGTATGTTCGCGATTATCTCCGCAACTAATGAACCGATTTTGATGATTGTTTTACTATCGTTATCTACATACTTTCAAGAAGGTTTTAGTATATAACATATCGAGCTATCATTCTTACGTACGAAGTTATAAGCATAAATGTACACATATGTCACTAATATGTTCTCTGAGATTGCCAGACCTATTGCTGAAGTCTGATATAGCTATTCTGTCCAAAGACTTCACTCTGCTACGCCTACGTAACATTGACCTTTTGCAAAAAGTTTTGGGCCGAAGTCAGTACAGTTGCATATAGAGTGATTCCTTGGAGTTTGTGCATGGTTACGTGTATTTCCATTCTATACAAAGCCAAACCGCAAGGGTGCGAAACTAGTCGCGATTAGATTGTAAATTACGGTCTATCCAAATTATACAAGAGTTTTACGCATACAAACTAATCTTGTATAGATCAGAAGTTAGGTTAGGTTGGGTTAGAACATAATAAAACCACTCACCTATAGTATGACACATAAAATGTATATGTCACAGGATATTTAATAATAATTAATAATATATAGGTCATAATCTATTTTACATAGTTCTCATTTATATTATTATTATTATTATTACCTAATATAAAGAAAACAAATCACTAAAAAGCATAAAATAATTTTTTTCAAAGAAAAATGAACCGACTTCAAACGAATCGAACTAAAAAGTTTAAAATAATTTTTTATTCATTTAGATTGACGATTAAACTACCTAACTCAAATGATATATCATTTTTTGAAGTCGGCGCCAAACCACATTCAATTCGTGTAAGTAAAATCAGAATATCCACTTTTGAATGCGAGCGCGGTGAACCTAGTCGCGGAAGGTGAGTCTGGGACCCGGGGCCGGGGGCACATTTTCGACTTGAAGTGAACTTGAAGTCATTTGGCGCCGACTTCAAAAAATTATATATCATTTGAGTTAGGTAGTTTAATCGTCAATCTAAATGAATAAAAAATTATCTAACCTT
Source organism: Melanargia galathea (assembly GCA_920104075.1). NCBI lineage: Eukaryota > Metazoa > Arthropoda > Insecta > Lepidoptera > Nymphalidae > Melanargia > Melanargia galathea. Next base: position 12,553,350 of record OV049868.1, read on the forward strand.
TATACCTACTGTCAAGGAAGTTTGCTATAGTAGTAATAGCTGTAGCTATAGGTTTCGGATTTTTCAAAATCCCGTGGGAACTCTTTGATTTTTCAGGATAAAAAGCTTATGTTTTAAGTCAGGGCATAATCTGTCTCCGTTCAAAATTTCAGCCAAATCGGTTCAGTAGTTGCGGCGTGATTGAGTAACAAACATCCAAACATCTAAACATCCAAACATCCACACTTTCACAATTATAATATTAAGTAGGATTTGACGAGTTTTTAATTATTTATTAACACAGAAAATTATAGTGATTCAGACACAACAGACTCTGAAAAACACCGATGAAAATGAAATACAAGAATGTGATTACATGAGCGGAGTTGAAGAATTAGGATACTTTCTTCATTTATAATAATATTTAAAAGCTAAAAATTATTGGTAGATTCAGTTTAATTTATTTAAAAAAAAAATGTTTGTTGCTGACGGCATATTTTAGTGTCATCTGACGTCACACCGATGTTAATGTGAGAAGATTCCAGCGGAATATAAGCTCCGCAAATTGGTATTGCGCCTGGCCGCCATTTTAGTAACGTCAGCACTAAATAGACGTTGACAAAACTGTTGGCAGAGTACGCGTATCGAGTATTGAATATTTATTACGATCGACCAGAATCTCATGAAAAATAGGGAAATTAAATTTTGTAGTAAGCAACACTAGGTTAACTCGGCTGCCCTAGTGATAAACAAAGTAATTACATTCAGAACACCTTACCTGGGATCGTTTCACGAAACGAAAAATCAAGCAACTGCATTTTAAATACAAAAACAAAGTAATCAACATCCAATTACTTTGTTTTTGTGTTGTGCTTGTTGTTTACTTGGTTTTTGCATTTATATTCCGGGTTAGTGAGTGCAGTTTCTTTGTTTGGGCAATTTGAATTTCAGTAAACGGTTCAAGTTGTTTGAAATATTAAACTGTGGTAAAAAACTACTCGACATAAAACTTTTGTTAATGCAAAAAGTCAATTTCACAAAAAAATTCAGTTACTTTGTTTATCGCTAGGGCAGCCGTAGTGTTGCTAACCTTGGAATTTCATTTCCCTATTTTTCATGAGATTCTGGTCGATCTATATATCCACAAATTTTGGTCGCTGACTGTATATTTTCGTGTCATCTAACGTCACGCCGATGTTAATGTGACAAGGTTCCAGTGCAATAGCAATCTGCGGGGGTTATAGCAATATGCAGGGGTTATACCGCAATGCTGCACCGCTTGGTGGTATGCCTTTGATGGCAGGGTGGCAACTAACCACGGCTGAAGCCTCCCACCAGACAATTGTTGGAAATCGAATTAACGAATCGAATTTAAGTTATCCTCGTAATTATGACCATTACCTTCACTGTCAAGTATTAGTTAAATTGACGTTCAAAAAACCAGCCAAGTGCGTGGCGGGCCACGCGCAGTGTAGGGTTCCGTAGTCACAATCCTCGAAAAACAGATATAACTCCTTAACCTGTGAACCCTACTTAGCCCTGATAGTTTTCCTTTAAAATTGATTATATACCCTACTGCTGTGAATTTTTTCAAGTTCCTATATACTGCCATTTGACACTTGACTCTAATAAAAATTTGCACTTTAAAACATCATATTTTACAAACGGATCTTGAAATCGAAAAATGATGTTCCCACACCCACAGTATGTACTATTAACTATTCAACGATACCCCACACTATGGGGTAGACGAGAAAAAAAATATTCATCCCCACTTTACATGTAGGGGAGCTACCCTAAAAAAAAATATTTATCAAAATTTTATTTCACCACTTTGTCGGCGTGATTAATATTTATACTCATGCCAAATTACGGATTTCTAGCACTAATAGTCTCTGAGATTAACCGAGGACGGACGGACAGACGGACAGACGGACATGGCGAAACTATAAGGGTTCCTTGTTTACTACGGAACCCTAAAAAGTGTGTAATTACAATGTACTAATTTTGAATAAATGATTTTGAATTTTAATTTGAACCCGGAACTTCCCACATAAACAGCCACAGCGCTCATCACTGCGCCTGGGAGGTCGTTAACAATCGCAAACATCAATCGACCACTAACGGCGACAGAACTGAAACCCTATATTGAGTGATAATATTAATTTCCTCGGATTCTACTTACTCTACGCCAGGGATTCCCAAAGCGGTCAATATCGACTCCCTTGGGGTCGATATGGGTGTCCCAGGGGTCGACATAAACGAAAATTGATATTATGGGTCTAATGGTCTGAGGTCTAAAAATTGACCCCTATTAATTAACACACACAGTTAACACAAGTTCTTATTTAAAACTTTCAATGTATAGTTAAGTTATGTTACGTGTACCAACTTGTTTAAGAATAACTAATATTTTACCAATAATTAATGATGTCAAGTTTACTCACATAATAAACCGCAATTTTTTTTTGAATTGGCATTTTGTATTAATAAAAAAACTAGAGATAAGATTTTAAAGTAATTTGGCTATGGGGTCTAAGGCATCAGCTCAAAGACAAAGTCAAATAAACTTTATTCAAAATTGGTAGAACGTCAATTTAAGAACATTAATGGTGATAATTATTTACGAAAACTTAAAACTAAAACTACGAGGGTTCTAAACGCGCCCTGGTCTGAGAAGAGCCCACAACAAACTCAGCCGGGTTTTTTTTTATTATCACCAGTTCATTTTGGAAAAGGCGTCTCTTGCTCTCTAGTTTGGGAATCCCTGCTCTACGCAATAGTGGTCCCGCATTCGTGGAATAGAGGGAATATCGAATTGTTTGTTATGATTTATTGTTGGGCGCCCGTCGCGGCGCTGTCAGTTGCACGACGGTCGCGGGTATTAGGTACGCTTGTATGTGAGTGGCTGTATATTGATTGCTAAAGTGGATGAGGCGCCATTGGGGAAAAAGGAGCTGCAAATAAAAAATAATAAATGTAATCTTACGAGTATATACATAGAAATATACTATCAAAGATAGACGGCGAAGTGGGAGGAAAACGCGTGCCAAATTGATGAACAGTTGTGCACAAATTTCCAAAATCATAAGTATGCACCGAAATTTCGACGCACGTCGACGCAAGTACGACAGTCGACAACGAATGCATAAAAATAACCGTGGAAAAAAAAACAGTTTGACGTATATGTGTGTGTGTCTGTCTGTTCCAACTTAGCGCTCAAACGGGTGAACCGATTTGAGTGCCCTTTTTTGTTTGAAAGGTAAATGAGTCGGGAGTGTTCTTAGCTCTATGTATAATGAAAATCGGTCCAAGATGGCCGCCGCCACAAAATGGCGAATTACATAATGTAATTCGCCATTTTCATAACTCCCTCAATATGGGTATGAAATGAAAGGGCTTGACTAGTAGAATACTAATAGAATACGTACGTCATAGTACGGCAGCCCTGGAACAAAATTTTTAGTGATTAATAACAAGCTGAATTTTCGTGAGCAGGTTCGATTCGATGAGACGAACAACTTTTTTATCTATGAAAATTCTCGATGGACGTAGCTACTCGGGTGAGGTGTTAAAAATTTCGATTCGCTTGGGTGGGAAATCGTTCCACTAAATTTGTAGGACTATGTAGCCATTTCATTATACAAGTATTTACTAAGCTGCATACAAAAAATCAACTAGTTATTAATAATATTTAATCATTTTTATAACCTCATTATTTGGTAATATTCGGAGTGGAGGACGCTGTAGAATATTATTAATAACCTGCTGATTTTTTGTATGCAGCCTAATAAATACTTGTATAATGAAATGGCCATATATTCCAACAAATTTAGTGGAACGATTTCCCAACCCAAGTGAATCAAAATTTTTAACACCTCCCCACTCGAGTAACTACCTCCATCGAGAATTTTCATAGATAAAAAAGTTGTTTGTCCCGTCGAAACGAACCTGCTCACGAAAATTCAGCTTGTTATTAATCACAAAAAATTTTGTTCCAGGGCTGCCGTACTATCACTTTGATTTTCAAAACCAACATGGATAGAAGGATGTCGAGGATTTTTAAATTTTAATTTATACTTGTGATGTATTTACTGTCAACTTTAGTTTAAAAAACACCTCCATCAAACAAGCCGATGTACCAACTAGGTGAGACTTCTATGAAAGAATTTTGCCACTCTGTCTTGTTCAATAAAAGACATCTGTTCCGTTATATACTTCACGTGTTGTATGATTGATGGCCGTTCGGTCACTCAGAAATACTATTTCATTTAGGGTTTGAAACGCAAAAAGATTGCGTGAGGACTTTTGTATGAGAAAACTAATTTTAATTTTTAATGCGTCGGTGATTTTTTTACCCGACCGACCCGCTGCTTGCCCCGCGCATTCTTCTATTGGTAAGCAGTTAAATACACGTTTTTCTGCACACGAATTATTATTTTTAACCCCCGACACAAAAACGACGGGGTGTTATAAGTTTGACGTGTCTGTGTGTGTGTGTGTGTGTGTGTGTGTGTGTGTGTGTCTGTCTGTTCCCCTGTGGCGCTCAAACGGGTGGACCGATTTGAATGCGGTTTTTTTGTTTGAAAGGTGAATTAGTCAAGAGTGTTGTTAGCTATGTTTGATGAAAATCGATCCAAGATGGCCGCCGCTACAAAATGGCGGATTACATATTATTTCACAACTCCCTTAATATGGGTATCAAATGAAAGGGCTTGACTAGTAGAATAGCACTATGCAAATCCAAGATGGCCGCCGCCACAAAATGGCGAATGTCGGGGTTTTTTAAATTTTTAATTTATACTTGTGTACTACTTACTATTATTATGAGTAGTCGGGTTTTAGCTTACGAACCTTTTTTCTTGTTCATTCATATACAAGTCAGCCCTTGACTGCGATCTAACCTGATCGTAAGTGACGATGCAGTCTAGGGTGGAAGCTAGCTAACCTGGATGAGATATGGCAGCTTTTTTATTAAACCTATACCGCCGATTGGTTCCTACGCGGTATCGTACCGGAATGCTAAACCGCTTGGTAGCTGAAGCCTCCCACCAGACCAGACCAAAGACAATTTAGAAGTTACAATTTACGTTTCTTTTTTCAGCGCAAAACCTTAGCAGCGCAATGACAGTGATAGATAGATAGTCAAATATTTGCTTTAGAACAGGCAGTTTCTCATCTATTTTCACGATTTGCTTGTTCTAAAGCAGAAATTTAACTTGGCATCTATTTCCTTCGTTCAATGAAATGGGAATTTGCTACCGCCGCTAGTTATTTTTTAATTTATTCAGACTTTTGCCGATATGTTTTCAATGCAACATAATATTATGCAATGCTGAATGTAGGCCAATAAGCCCAGATACAATGTAGGCATATTTTATTAATATCTTTACGAGGTAGCGCGCGGAGTGAGTACCAGGAGTGCATAATGTTCGACAGTTAAATCCGACATTATTATTGGATTTGGCGCGAATGTTAATGCGCCGCGCCGCGGTGAAAAGTTATTTTAATATCTTTGAAGCTTGAAATTCATGTTGTTGATAGTGCTTATACGTGAAATTTTACAACGAATGCACCTGTATAGTTACTTCAAAGAATAAAAGTAAAAGTATTAAGGTTACATAATTAGGAAATTATTACAGGTATCTTAGATCTAACATTTTTATGAGGATATCTCCTATATCCTCATAAAAATAAATTTTGTACTGTAGTAAATAAAGATAAAATAAAATAATTAATGTTGTGATGATGTGAATCATTTAAATAATTCACTTTTAACACATCCCTATTTTTTTTTTCGTCGAAAAGTAGCAACCCATGAAAAGTCAGTTTACTGCATCCAATTAAAAGTCGGTCTATAGTACGATTTTGCACATCTCAAAACCGTTGATACACTTCGAGTAACTTCATAATGTCACCGTAAAGCGGATTTAAATTGGCTTGCTTTAGAGTCGCAAATTCGATAGTAGCGATTTTTATTTCGCCAATTTTCCGCTTGGGGCGCTCGCTGTAGATGTATGGATGAACTCAGGCCTTAAAACAATAAAGATCCATTTTTAACCCCTGACGAAAAACGACGGGGTGTTATAAGTTTGACGTGTCTGTGTGTGTGTCTGTCTGTTCCCCTGTAGCGCTCAAACGGCTAACCGATTTGAATGCGGTTTTTTTTTGTTTAAAAGGTGAATTAGTCGAGAGTGTTGTTAGCTATGTTTTATGAAAATTGATCCAAGATGGCCGCCGCTACAAAATGGCGGATAACATATTTTTTCACAATTTCCTTAATATGGGTTAATAAGGGCTTCACGTCTAGTAGAATAGCACTATGCAAATCCAAGATGGCCGCTGCCACAAAATGGCGACTGTCGGGGGTTTTTTAATTTTTATTTATACTTGTACTTAGACGTTATACTTAGTATTTCGATACTCGAAGTGTCGACACATGCAAAGGCGTACTATGTGTAGGTACTAAACTCATAACCCTTCCGTTCGCAGTCGGTTAAACCTAGCGTAGTGAACGTTGTTATCTACGACACGTTTAGGAACTCCGCATCTCTGTCAGTCGTTAAGATAGCGGTTTAGTGTGGGCGGGCGGATTTTTACGGGCGCCGTTCATTTTGAATAGGAATCGTCTAGATATGACAGGATAGGAATTATGTCGGACGATAGTACTTTTGTTGTTAGGTTACGAGTGTGTTTTGATGGCAGAAGTTGTGTTATTCGTGTTTTTAACCACCGACGCAAAAACGACGGGGTGTTATAAATTTGACGTGTCTGTGTGTGTGTGTATCTGTCTGTTCCCCTGTAGCGTTCAAACGGGTGAACCGATTTGAATGCGGTTTTTTTCGTTTGAAAGGTGAATTAGTCGAGAGTGTTGTTAGCTATGTTTGAAGAAAATCGATCTAAGTTGGCGGCCGCTACAAAATGGCGGATTACATATTTTTTCACAACTCCCTTAATGTGACTATCAAATGAAAAGGCTTGACTAGTAGAATAGCATTATGCAAATCCAAGATGGCCACCGCCACAAAATGGCGAATGTCGCGGGTTTTTTAAATTTTTAATTTATACTCGTACTGTTTAGTTACTGCCTCGGTGGTCTAGCGGTTGGCGTTGTTGACTGCGGATCGCGAGGTCCTAGCTTCAATTCCCGGGTCGGGCCAAAAATTATGAGTATAATCACACTAACATTATAAAGGCGAAAGTTTGTGTGTATGTGTGTATGTTTATTACTCTTCCACGCCGCAACTATTGAACCGATTTGGCTGAAATTTAAAAAATACATACATAGCTTACAAGCTGTAAAAATCCACAGTTCCCGCGGGATTTTGAAGAAACCGAAAGTTGCTATAGCAATCTACAGCTACTGCTATAGGTAGATTAATATAGCAACTTCCTCGAAAGTAGGTAAAGGTTGGAAAAGGGAGCGTGAACGGGAACCGGAAATTCACGATTCCCTCGGGATTTGTGAAAAACCGAAATTCACGCTGGCGAAGCCGCGGGCAAAACCTAGTAGAAGATATAACTATCTGCACATACACATGTGAATTCTCTATTCCTTCACTCTCACAGTCCGTGTCCAACTACCAACTTCGGGCTGGCGCTGAGAATTTCACGACAGAAAAACCCAATAAGTACCCAATATTTGTTTGCGCAATTTTAGGGAATGGAAACGTGGACGGGACTTCGCGGTTCGTATTTGAACAAGTTAACAACATACTACTCGACCAACGAAGCATACGAAGCATTTTGACGACCTCCCTGGCGCAGTGGTGAGCGCTGTGGTCTTATAAGTGGGAGGTCCTGGGTTCGATTCCCGGCAGGGGCAACTTGAGATTTTATAATTTCTAAATTGTCTCTGGTCTGGTCTGGTGGGAGGCTTAAGCCGTGGCTGGTTACCACCCTACCGGCAAAGCCGTGCCACCAAGCGATTTAGCGTTCCGGTACGATGCCGTGTAGAAACCGATCAGGGGTATGCATACCTCTTCCAAGTTAGCCCGCTTCCATCTTAGACTGCATCATCTTACCATCAGGTGAGATTACAGTCAAGGGCTAACTTGTAGTTGAATAAAAACAAGTATAAATTAAAAATTTAAAAAACCCCCGACATTCGCCATTTTGTGGTGGCGGCCATTTTGGATTTGCATAGTGCTATTCTACTAGTCAAGCCCTTTCATTTGATACCCATATTGAGGGCGTTGTGATAAAATATGTAATCCGCCATTTTGTAGCGGCGGCCATCTTGGTCCGATTTTCATTAAACATAGCTAACAACACTCTCGACTAATTCACCTTTCAAACAAAAAAAACCACATTCAAATCGGTTCACCCGTTTGAGCGCCACAGGGGAACAGACAGAGACACACACACACACACACACACACACACAGACACGTCAAACTTATAACACCCCGTCGTTTTTTCGTCGGGAATTAAAAAATACAGCATATCCCATAAGCACGTAAATGAGAACATGTTCATCTCTTGAGGGCAACGCCCTTAGCGCTCGAGACGTGGCGTCACGTAGGCCTGTAATCATCCGGAATTATTTTCACCCCGCACTCGGCACGTGACGGACGTGCACTGACACCCTTATATATTTTTTTCAAAAGCCCCCAGCAAAAGTGGTTACTGTGAAACATTGATGAAGCGGTTGGAGTGAGAGTGAGAAAAACCGGCCAAGGGCGAGCCAGACTCGCGCACCGAGGGATCCGTACCCACTCCAGAAGTAAAAGTATATTTAACGTAATTATGTTAACACAAATCCCTTTTTAATGAACCATAAAACTAACTTTGTTGTTTTGTGATATTTTTGAAAATTGGTTTTATTTTTTGTGATATAGGTACCTACTTAACCACAAATTCACGCTTTATTTGTGCTTTATGACTTACCTACCTGCCAAATTTTATAATTCTAAGTCAACGGGAATTACCCTATAGGTGTTCTTGACAGACACGACAAACGGACAGACTGACAGACAGACAACAAAGTGATCCGATAAAGGTTCCTTTTTCCTTTTGCGGTACAAAACCTTAAAAATGTATTCGATCAACTTAAAAACTTTCGAACACAGTGCTAAATAAAAGCAGGGGTGCTAGCCAGGTAACCTCCAAGTGCGCCTGGGTGCCGCTGGTCCTCTTGGATACGTCCGAGGGGAAAAGCAGTATTCGGGCCGGTGCGCCCCGGTAACATCTATACTAATAAATAAAATTGAAGTGTCTGTCTGTAATATCGAAATAACTACCTCATATTAAGCTCATATGGTTATTTGAACGATACTATAACCGAATCACACGATTTTTAAATTTTTGTCTGTCTGTCTGTCTGTCTGTCTGTCTGTCTGTCTGTCTGTCTGTCTGTCTGTCTGTCTGTCTGTCTGTCTGTCTGTCTGTTTGAACGGGCTAATCTTTGGAACAGCTGAACCGATTTGGACGGGACTTTCACATACAAGTAGAGAATTAACCAGGGAGTAACATAGGCTACTTTTTTAACCGACTTTCAAAAAAGGAGGAGTTGTGTTTTTCTACCTATGTACACCGATATCTCCGAGATTTCTGAACCGATTTGCATAATTTTTTTTTTTAATCGATAGAGAAACATTGCGACACTGTCCTACAAAAAATTTGGATTCCGACTCCTCAATCCTGATGCTGTAGGGGATCTGATCCCCACAACTAATGGGATTTAGGCACTGTCGGTTATTTAAATTGATATTGGGGATACCAATTAAAGACTTTATTGTTGAATGACCTCGAGTAGGTACATGTCCAACTCCTCAACCCTGATGCTGTAAGGAATTGCATTCCGAAATCGTAAGGATCCCACGGAATTTTTCCGTTTTGTGGACGGGTTACTACTTACTACAGATAGGTTACTTTTTGTTCTGGAAAATCAAAGTTCCCACGAGATTTTTACAAACCTAAATACACACGGGCGAAGCCGTGGGCATCATCTAGTGGTTAATAATTTTCCTACGGGGATATTGTTAGCCATGGCCAATGACCTGGCTGAGGGAGGTTTCTCCGCGTGTCCCTCTGATTAGCAGAGGGCACTGCGGATGAAACTGGGGGTGAGACACCCCGGGGCGGGGGGCAGCGATGCCCATCGCGGGAGGAAGAAAACCTCGTTAAAAAATTACGGGAGGGCGCGAGCCTCTGGAGGGACAGCCCAGAGGCGAGCGGGAGCCCCAGCTGGGGCGGCTGCCGGACACCTGGGATGCATACTTTGGGTTCCTCAGGCGTCCAGCACACAGCATGAGGATCATGCCGTGGTGGTTTTAGTGGGTATACCTGGTTGGAGTCCCACATAACCTTCGTTCTGCCGCATTCGGCCGCAGAACGGGGGTACCTATAAAAGGTTTCCACCACGTCAAAAAAAAAAAAAAGTGCTAAATAAAAGCAAGGAACTATAAAAGAGTAGGTACATATATACTTGTAAATAGGCTACAAGGAATTTCAAATTGTTGTTGTTAGTGCCAACTATCAGCTTAGGTACATAATTGTAATGGTTTTGGGTGAAGGAAACTTTTGCAAGGATAGAGTGTAATTACTTTATTTCTATTTGATTAATAATTTACTGATTAAAATATTCGTTGTACATTTTATTCGTTTAGTGCAAGATATGACTTGTGACTTATGTATGTCTAATGTTAAATTATTTTAGAATTTTCACACTGCTAATATTTTTAATTACGCCCAAAGTAGAGTATTAAAATAGGAATCTTTTGAGGCTTGTAACTATAAAATCATTATTTTTTATCAATGTTTCAATAAAACTAGATATTAACGAGACAAATCGACATAATCCATAGTTAATAATGTAGTAATCACCCTCCTACGCTGTATGAAGAAAGCAAAAAACTGAGCAAAATATTATCCGCTATTTTCAATAATATCCCAAAACCTCACAAAACCTCTGCCAAGAAATATTTTGTCTCCCATTTTAGCGCCGTAAAAATATAATATTTTTCATAGTTTTAAATGTTTTAATGTCATTTGATTTACATATCTATTTCGAATTTGAAGTAGGTACTTACTTAGTTATTATTTTCATTCATTCCGAATTTATAGGACTCTGAGAGCGTCACACAAGCCATATCCAAGCGCCAACAAACCATAAATAAATTTCACTGAAGCATACGAAAATTGGTGAAAGTCGAAAATCGGCAAACGAGGCAATACGCCCGGGAAATCTAAGCACATTTACCGCGACGGTAGGTACGCCGCCTAAGGCTGAAGGAAATAAAATTGCTCCAACGTATGACCATTCACGTGGTGAAATATTCTTAATATTTTAGGTGGCTTTAGAGCGTAGAGTTGTGTGTTGTGTAGCTTGGAAATGGGACCTGACTAAAGTTATATGACATAATATTGAATTCTCTAAATAACAGTAAAAATGTTGTATCAAAATCCGTTGCGTGGTTTAGTTAGTGGGTTTGGTTTGGTTAGCGGAGAAACAGAAATATAACGAATTTGTTTTATGGTATTTAGAAAAGAGGCAGAAGCATTCAAGAGATGATGTCTCATCGTCGTTGTCAACCGATAGACGTCCACGGCTGGCCTTGCGTCAATTGTATCCAGCGGCTTGATGCGACTCATCTGATATCATCTGTCCGTCTAGTGGGGCTTACTAACAACATGCTTTTGAGTTTGGGATCGTCCATTAATAACGTGAATTCGTCCGCGTGGAGTTAAGTTCTTCAAAAATCCTGTAAATACCCTTTGTTTTCACGAGATAAAAATAGAGCCTATACGAGACACCAGGACTTCAACTATGTTCGTGCAAAAAATCACATCGATCCGTAGCTCTGCAGCGGCGTGATTAAAGGAAAAAAACAATAAGTAAAGTTCGTAAACTAAAACCCGACTACGCTTAATATTTTAATAATTTAGTGGGCAAAATCGCGGGGCAAGCAGCCAGTGGCGCCATCTGTTTATGCCTATCCGAAACTAATTTTACAATCTAGAAAGCCGCACGATGGACTTCGGCCTGTCGAGAAGAAACCACAACAAAAGCCGCACGAAGGTCACTTCTCGATGTTTTTCGTAAACAAAATGTAGCCTATGTCACCCGGACCATAACCACGAATCAATAGACACCTCATTCATCAAAATCGGTCCAGTAGTTTAGCCTGTACGGTGGTACACACAGAATTTCATACAATAATCGGCCACATACATACATACATACATACATACATACATACATACACACACTGCTAAAATCATCAAAACAAACAAACGTATCTTCACTTTTGTAATATTAACAGAGATATCAACCATTCACAACATAAATTCCATACGACCATAAACATATATAATTAGTTTAAATTTATTAAAACAATACTGCTATAAAGTGAAAATGAACTGGCTCTAGCTTTAATTTGGTTACACATAGCGTGATTGTGGGCAATTAAAGTATCGCATTCATCATGTTGTAAAAGAAGGAGTGTTTTTTTAAATTTAACTTATTGTTTTGTTTTAAAATTGTTAAAATTCAGTAATCATTTTGGCCATCAGTTTGTTTATGATATATTATATTATCTAAATAATCTATGTCCATTCGAAACTATTTATTGAATTGTGACAATTCTTTTTTATTAGCATACATTTATTTCATTGCGAACAGTGCATGTTCCATTAGTCGGTTCAGTAGTTTTCAAGATATAGCCATTTTTTTTATTCAGTTATTCTTTGTTTCGGTGGATTGAAGTCGGTTTATTTTTTTAACCCCCGACGCAAAAACGACGGGGTATTATAAGTTTGACGTGTCTGTGTGTGTGTGTGTGTGTGTGTGTGTGTGTCTGTCTGTTCCCCTGTGGCGCTCAAACGGGTGGACCGTTTGAATACGGTTTTTTTTGTTTGAAAGGTGAATTAGTCGAGAGTGTTGTTTGTATGTTTGATGAAAATCGATCCAAGATGGCTGCCGCTACAAAATGACAGATTGCATATTCTATCACAACTCCCTCGATATGGGTATCAAATGAAAGGGCTTGACTAGTAGAATAGCACTATACAAATCCAAGATGGCCGCGACCACAAAATGGAGAATGTCGGGGGTTTTCTAAATTTTCAATTTATACTTGTTCTATAAATTATAGCGTGTTTTAATTTAAATTGAGGAGATAATGATAATGGTACCAATTATGGTAAAACTCTAAATTAAAACAAGCTACAAGCTATATGTATGCCATGTTCAAACTTCAACGTGTAAACACCGAAATCGGCAGATTTCAGCGTAAAGGGGGAATTAGATGAATTGCCGAAAGTTTGTCAATTAAAAAACTTCCCTTTTCAATCGAACAAAGCTCCCGGAGTTTCAATGCGTTTGTTTGCTCACCTTTTGTCTTTTGCTCCCGTTGCATTGTCGTCGTCACTGATCGATTGGGATTTATAACAGTTATTTTTGTATATAACTGTTGTAACTTTGTTAGAAAACGAGTATTTTACAACTCTACTCTTTATTGATAGCTATTAGTGCTTATTCTCTTGTATACAATCTCTATAATATGACAGATTTATGCTTCTCACACTGTCCTGATCAACTCATTATCGGCTCACTACAGAGCACGGGTCTCTCCTCTCAGAGTGAGAACGGTTTTGGCCATAGTCTACCACGCTGGCCAAGCGGATTGGCAGACTTCACACACCTTTGAGAACGTTATGGAGAACTCTCAGGCATGCAGGTGTTCTCTCCTCACGATGTTTTCCTTCACCGTTAAAGCAAGTGATATTTAAAAACTCAAAACGCACATAACTCCGAAATACATCTTTCTAGTGCTTCTCACACTAGAAAGATGTATTTTCTCTCTTTTCTAAATACCACCACCACCATCACTCCAGCCTTTTTACGTCACATTCCAGAGCACAGGCCTCCTCTCTCATTCAATAGAGGGATTTAGAGCTTAGACCCACCACGCTGCTTCAATGCGGGTCGACGGGCTTTAACGACAATTGTCACATGATAGTGCTAATAACCGGGACCTACTGCTTAACGTGCTCTCCGAGGCACGGGGGTGAAATACCGCCAACTACCAACTCTGGGCTGGCACTGAGAATTTATTGACAGAAAAACCCAATACTTAACAATTATTTCCGCAACCCGGGAGTCGAACTCAGGACCTCGTGATCTGCATTCGAATATGCTAACCACGAGGCAGTCAAATATAAAGTTTTATTAAAAGATAACCGTTGTAAAATGTGGAGCGCTCGGAGCGGAGTGGAGCGATCGTTTAATAAATGTAGTGTCAAGTAAATAGAAGTCACGTCTGTTTCCGCCCTAACGGTTTGATAATAGAAAGCTGCCGGCACACCGAGCGCGAAATATTTTTAACCCCCGACGCAAAAACGACGGGGTGTTATAAGTTTGACGTGTCTATGCCTGTGTGTGTGTGTGTGTGTGTATGTGCGTGTGTGTGTGTGTGTGTGTGTGTGTGTGTGTGTGTGTGTGTGTGTGTGTGTGTGTCTGTCTGTCTGTCTGTTCCCCTGTGGTGCTCAAACGAGTGAACCGATTTGAATGCGTTTTTTTTTTGTTTGAAAGGTGAATTAGTCGAGAGTGTTGTTAGCTACGTTTGATGAAAATTGGTCCAACATGGCTGCCGCCACAAAATGGCGGATTACATATTTATTCACAACTCCCTCAATATGGGTATCAAACGAAAGGGCTTGACTAGTAGAATAGCAATATGCAAATCCAAGATGGCCGCCACTACAAAATGGCGAATGTCGAGGGTTTTTTAAATTTTAAATTTATACTTGTATCGATACATAGATATATTTTGAAGTTATACTTACTTCTTTAGGCACGTTATGAAAAAATTATGAGAGCGAATTTTTATAATGCGCGCGCACAGGGTGACACGAAATACAACATGTAAGTTGGCAATGTCTGACAGACAACGAGCGAGCAACCAGTGAGCAACTTCAAGTTTCTCGCTAATATCTCGACTGTCAGACGCTTCACAAACAAATGTGGCCGGCTGTCGCGCCATTGGGTGTCTGATTGTAATTAATTATTATTTGTATGCAGATAAGTATACTTACGCGTGAACATATAAGTACATACACTTTTTTTATTGATCTACAAATTAGTTGACTGCGATCTCGCTGTTATTCTCGCTTATTGTACGTATATTAGACTGAGATCAATAAAACTGAACTCTGATTCCCCCGGGACTTGAGACAGAGTTAAAACGCGACTTTATGTCAGGGACATATTTATGTTCCGTTTTAAGTAGAGTCAGAATAATCTCTATAGATCTCACACTAAAGCTGAGATCAACTCTCACAATTATTATATGATGAGCTAACTTTGCTCACAATTAGGATAAAGGTAAAACGGGATATAAATATGTTCCTGATATACCTGAATCAGTCCCGTCTTACCACTATCTTGAGTTTTAGCAAAGTCAAAGTTCGCTTTATAGATCTAAGCCTAAGATGGAAGTGGGCTAACATGAAAGGGGTATGGCGGTTTAATTAAACCCATACCTCCAATCAACATCGTACTCGGGATCGTACCCCAACGCTGAATAACTTAGCGATACATCAGTGCCGGTAGGATTTTAACTAGCCACGGTCAAAATCTCCCACCAAATGAGAAAATTTAGTAATTATAAATTTTCAAAGTTCTGCCAGAACCTAATCCGTGACCTACTGCTCATATGACGACAGGGCTTACAACTGCGCCGGAGAGGTCGTCAACGCAGCACACACTTTCGAATTGACGAAAATCCGTAAACGACTCGCTCGGGAAATCTAAGCATATTTGCCACCACAACACACTGGAGCAGAAGGAAATAAATTCACTACCGTACAAGCGCTAACCAAATATTTACGTGTTCTGGCGACTTTGGGGACTTTGGAGATTTTTTAAATTATTCAACGTTTAAATATTTGATTATTCTTCCTCCGGAGACGTATCAGCTTCCGTTATTTAAAGCTTAGAATACTTGAAAATAACATTATTTTGTTTCTTTTTATACTTAGTGAGTTTTTCGTTCAACGATTCTGATACTAACTGTGGCACAGTACAGTTTATCCTGCCACGTACAACAGAAGTACCTTCGGCTTCAAGTGAAGAATGAATAGGCATCTTCTAGGCAAACGCGCTCCAACCTTATCATTCCAACCTTACAATCATGCAATAAAAATCTATTCTATTCATCGAGTTATATGTTATTATGTTATTATGTTACGATTTATATGTTATTACGTTACTAGCTGATCCCCGCAACTTCGTTCGCGTAGAAATAAGGTTTTTATATAGGATCGGATCGGATTCCATGATTCTTTTATGTACCTAAACTAAATGTAGTCTAAGTTACTCCTTATAACATTGAAAGTCCCATTAAAATCGATCCAGCCATTTCGGAGATTAGCTGGAACAAATAGACAGACCGACAAACATAAATTTAAACGCACACCAGTTTAAAATAAGCCGTACGTACAAAGATCCGGGTCCCAAGTTATTGGAACCCAATAAATGCCTGTCATTTCTAAACTAAAAAACCTATGACCTTGAAATATTTACGGGACAATACTTAAAGTACTACCTTTCGAACAAAAAAAGAATGAGAGAAATCGAACTACCCGTTAATGAATTACAGCTAAATACACGTTTTAACTTTCTTCCCCTCTCCCAAGGGAACCGTGCTGAATTTCGGGATAAAAAGTATCCTATGTCCTACCTCGGAGTATAAACTCAAATCGTACCAAGTTTCATTCGAATCCTTTCAGTAGTTTCGGCGTGATGCGCGGCCAAGATACAGACAGACAGACAGACAGACAGACAGACAGACAGACAGACAGACAGACAGACAGACAAAAATGAAAAAAATTGCAGTTTTGGCTTCAGTATCGATTATAGAGTGCCCTACAATAAAAATTTTCAAAATATCTTCAATGTACAGAATTGGATCTGTTACAGTTTTATTATATTAAGAAGAAGATTATGTCAAAAAACATGTTCATCACGATTCATCATCATCATCATAATGATCAACCCATTACCGGCTCACTATAGAGCACGGGTCTCCTCTCAGAGTGAGAAGGGTTTTGGCCATCGTCTACCACGCTGGTCAAGCGGATTGGCAGACTTCACACACCTTTGAGAACGTTATGGAGAACTCTCAGGCATGCAGGTTTCCTCACGATGTTTTCCTTCACCGTTAAACCAAGTGATATTTAAATACTTAAAACGCACATAACTCCGAAAAGTGCGTGCCCCGGGATCGAACCCACTACCTCCGATTAGAAGTCAGTTGTCCTATCCACTAGGCTATCACAGCTTTACAGATCAACAACTTGGATGCTCTTCTTCCATGTTTACGCTTTCCTAGAATCTAATCCAATTTAAAAGTTATTTGTTCCTCAAAAATAAAAATTCAATCTGTCTTAATAAAAATTATAATTTAACTGCCCCCTTGAGCTCGAGCCCTCCGCATTTAAAGGCTGTATACACCAGGCAACAAAATCAGACACATTGAGGCTGCGTGAATGCATCACAAGGTACAACGTAGAATGTACGTGACGCGGCACAAGTTTTTTTAATATTCGATGGCAAGTTAGCCCTCGACTGAGATCTCACCTGACTGGTGGTAGGTAAGTGAAGATGTAATGTAAAATGGAAGCTTAGCTAACTTGGAAGGGCTTTAGTAGTTCAATCAAACCACGGCCAAAAATTAAAAATAAAAGATTTCATAACATCTTTAACTCATTATTCCACATGTTAATCTGTCTAGGGGATGTCCATTAATCATGTGAGGTTTCGTAAGAGGGGAAGGGGTTCGACAAAAATCACGAAATATCACAAGAGGGGAGGGGGGTATAGTAAGATATCACGTGTACCTACTTATTTTTTCGTCAAACGCGTGATTTCTAAACCGAATTAATTTTCTAGAATTAAGGATTAGATTATATTTTATGCCGGTACTTAAAAATAATATAATAAAAAATGTTACAAAAACATCACGCGATTAATGGACAACCCCCTATGTCCTCAATTTCTAGAGACATACTCGTAATTGGCGACGTGTTTTTGCTCATAGCTCAAAATTATGTTTATTGTTAAGTACAAGTACCTTTGATCTGTTACCGTGTTTTCTTTTACGAGGGCAGATTTGCGAGGTGTGTCCAGGGCTTTACCCTCTTCCACTGTATTTGCCGTCGATTGGAATTTATTTGACGGGCCCCTATCTGCGACGCGACGCAAAGTGGAAAATAAAAAGAACTCCATTCCGCATATTGATGCTGCTAACATCAAAATAAAAAGAATGCGCGCTTTTGCATAATATCGACGTGGACATCGACATAGATAAAAAGAAAATAGAAAAAGATTTTTCACGCATCGGTTGCTCTGACCGATCGGTTTTCAGGGTCCCGTAGGTACGTCCCGGGAAAGGCAATTTGGGATTTTATAATTTCTAAATTGTTTCTGGACAGCAGAGCTATTCTTTAAGTTAGTGATCATCACTAAATGAACGCAACCTATTAGTCTGATATACATTGCTTTACATGTGTGAAATAATAATAGCAAACCTTCAACGGACAAAAAATATATGTCAAATAAGCTATCATTTTTTATAGCCGCTGAGTTAGAGAATACGGGGCTAATCTGGTGGGAGGCTTGAGCGGTGGCTGGTTACCACCCTACCGGTACAGCCGTGCCGCCAAGCGATTTAGTGTTCCGGTACGATGCTGTATAGTAGGTACCTGTAGGGCTATTCTCTAAAATACCATCTCGATATCGAAGATCACTCAAGTGAAATAACTCGCTTCGAAAGCAAACTCACTTCACCTTGGTTTGATATTCTGTAAACATCTGCTACGCACTTGCGAAGTGAAGTGAGTTTGAGTGAGAAGACCTGTACTATCGAGTTTTACAGAGTACAAATTAGCAAACTCATCTCGAATTCACTCTCTATAATTCGAAAATGGCTTTACAGAATAGCCCTGCTGATCACGGGTATGCATAGGTACCTCTTCCAAGTTCACCTGCTTCCATCTTAGACTTCATCGTCACTTACCAGCAGGTGAGATTGCAGTCGAGGGCTAAATTGTAATTGAAAAAAAAACCCAAAGGGCCAAACGGAGCCCTATTATAAATTAACGACACTCTACTGATCTCTCCATCTGTCTGTCCGTCCGTATACATATCACAAAAACCAGACTTTGACTTTGACAGCATTCCGTCTTAATTTGTTACTTGTTCTACGAATTAGAATAGAACAGAATAGAAAAGTTTTTTATTCAAAGAACTTTTACAATTTTGCTTTTGAATCGTTACTTGAATCTACCACTGGTTCGGAATGCCGTTCCTACCGAGAAGAACCAGCAAGAAACTCAGCGGTTGCTCTTTTTAGGGTTCCGTAGGTACCCAAAGGATACTAATTATATAAGGTTACTAAATTAGAATCCTTCGCTCGCTCGGGATTCAAACTAGGCACTCGCAACAAAAAATATTTTTGCTATCTTGTTGAACAAATAACTATTTTTTGAGCAGACTTCTAATTCTACATGCATTCCCTCATCTCCAGAGCATTTTTCTTGTTTCACTCACAACTCGTAAGTTACAAGTATCTAGATATAAATTGAAAATTTAAAAACCCCCGACATTCGCCATTTTGTGGCGGCGGCCATCTTGGATTTGCATAGTGCTATTCTACTAGTCAAGTCCTTTCTTGTGATACCCATATTATGAAGACAGACGAAGAGTTGTGATAAAATATGTAATCCGCCATTTTGTAGCGGCGACCATCTTGGACCCATTTTCATCAAACATAGCTAAGTAACAATACTCTCGACTAATTCACCTTTCGAACAAAAAAAAACCGCATTCAAACGGTTCACCCGTTTGAGCGCTACAGGGGAACAGACAGAGACACACACACATACACACACAGACACGTCAAACTTATAATCACCTCCGACACTTCTAACTCTTGTGCAATTAAACAAATAAATATAGCTCCAAGCGATAGAAGCGCCGGAATAACTTCTGTCATGTGTGCAGGCACAACCCGAAAAAACTCAACTAAGGTACTGGCACATACGAAAGCCCACATTGAAAAAACGCACTGGCCACTGCCTAAAGCATTCGAAATTTCGGGCCCATATTCACCTTGACCCCACATTGAATGTTGAACGGCGCCAAATCATTTCCGCGCCGCCATTTTGTTACATTTCGTTCATTTCTCCCTGAACGCTGTCGATATCGCGTGATTATAATCTCGCTGTGATTGTTTTTGCCAATTTTTCTAAGTTTACCGATTATTTAGATATTTGTGACTATAAGTTAATTTTTCCGCCACTATGAAAAATCCGTAGTATGGCCCGGGCCTACGTAGAGGCCTATGGGCTTTACTACATCTATGAAAATGTCAAATGCACTTGGATTGTAAATACTTAAGTACTAAAGCACAACTAAAGTATAAATAAAACGAATTTAGTTTGTTTAGTTTACAAATTTTTTACGATTTTTTTAGCAGTTAATCATAATTTTCATTGATAATTTGTTAAATTATTGATAGTTCTCAATATGGATAGGTACTTTATTTTTGTAATATTTGTACTGATTTTTGTATGTTTGCATACATTTTCAATTTATTAGTTTTTTTTTATTAAAAAGTTGTCGATAAAGCTGTATAGCTTGTGAAAATAAAATAAAAAATATTCAATAGCCCTAGTAAGGCCCACTTAAAATTTAAGTGGAAAATGAGAACTGAATATTTTGATTCTTAAATTAATACTGTCTAGAGTTACGAATTTGTCATTAGAAATAATTGTTTTTTTATTGATTTAAAGTAGAATTTTACTTTTATGACTATTTTTGTTTTTCATACATGGGTCAAGGCCCAGTGTGCAATTTTTTCATTATATCTCTAAAGTATTGGTTAAATAACTTATATCTTAAACTGTTAAACGTGATTTGTGAATTATTTTGTAGAAATATTAAGTTGATGTTAAGTAACAGTTAGTTATAAACGGGCCTTAGTAAGGGACAGTGCCTTTAACAAGGCCCACTATAGTGTTTTTTAAAAACACTCTTTAATATAACTTTGAGTAATTAAATTATAGTTTTTTGATTATTTTTAGAAGGGCAATAAAACATTGCAATATTACACATAGTTGTTTTTGTCAAATCTTTAAAACATTATTTTTTATTGAGATTTTAAATAAGGTGGGCCTTCCTATGTGCCAGTACCTTATAACCAACTACAGTTATGTATGCATGTACGTTGGCTTCGAAGAACCAAATCCCCCGATGAGCGAAAAACTTGCTGACGATGCGTTATGCCATGTGTACAATATCCATAACTTAAATTCGTGGTATAGCACTTAGAAAAACGGCCAAGACGCTTTTTGACAAACTCGATTTTTTTTTCACCAAATTCGTGAATTTCATGATGTTAAACCAAAATGCGTTTTTAAAAGGAAATCAGTAACGCATCGGAACCCTAGCCGATGCAATATCTGCCTGATATATTTTAATGGTTAAAAATTTTAGTTACTTTGATATCATGACTACTCTTTGGTGTTCATAAATAAAAGTCCCAGAAGAATCGAACCCGGGACCTCGTGGTCCGCAGTCGAACATGCTAACCGCCAAGACTATCGCCGCCAGCATATCCTAGCGTATAAACGTTTTCGGCTATAAAAGCTTTGGTCAAAAGGCGGAAAAATACTAGGTCACAAAACATCCAGCCACTTATAAAAGCAACGATAGCACGTAGTACAATATGCATTTTTTTCATACCGAAACCCTTGTAACGGCGCTACGTATGAATTCTAAATGTACCGCCACTCAAAGAGCGGGGCAAAAATAGAAACACTACCGACTGGGAGTCGTTTAGCAACACGTCTGAGAGATACTATAACTTATCGATAATGATAACAATGTAGTAATGGACTTCTGAACAAGCTTTTGTCCGCTTTCGTCCGCTCGTAAGATTTTCTATAATGACGCGGGAACCCGTTATTTTCCCGGGATGGAAGATATTCTATGTCGTTTTATATGTAAGTATATAACTATAACATGAAAATAATCACGTTGATTCGGTGTTCTGTTACGGCGGCTGGTTACCAGCCTACCGGCAAAGTCGTACCGCCAAGAGATTTAGTGTTCCGTTGCGATGCCGTGTAGAAACCAATCAGGGGTATGGGTATAACAGAAACTGCCATATCTCTTGCAAGGCCGCTTCCATCTTAGACCGCATCGTCACTTCCATCAGGTGAGATTGCAGGCTTACTTGTAGTTGAATAAAAGGAAAATCCTGATATCACACTCGTGATAGTAAGCGCCACGACACACTAATATGAACCTAACTCGATTCGACCCATAGGTCCGGTGCTTTGTCAAAAAGGAATATTTCGTACAACGCCTCCAACTGCATAAAAAGATTTGCTTTTTCGCAGGGAGTAATCGAAAAGTACAAAGAATAAAAAAAAACGGCCAAGTGCGAGTCGGACTCGCGCATGAACGGTTCCGTACCATCTATAAAAACGGCAAAAAATCATGTCTGTTTTATGAGGGCCCCCTTAAATATTAATTTTATTCTGTTTTTTTAGTATTTGTTGTTATAGCGGCAACAGAAATACATCATCTGTGAAAATTTTAACTGTGTAACTATCACGGTTCATGAGATACAGCCTGGTGACAGACGGACAGACAGACAAACGGACAGCGGAGTCTTAGTAATAGGGTCCCGTTTTACCCTTTGGGTACGGAACCCTAAAAACTAAAAACGTTTCACGTTTTCCGAAACACTTTTAAAACGGTTTCGCATTTAAAATTCAAATAGAAGTCGTCCGCTGACCGTATTTGCTCGTTTGAGTTGACAACATTGTTTCGACGTGAAGTAATAAAGTACTTCGCGCATTGAGCACATAAATTTTATAAACATACACTCCGATTTGAGCAATTAACAGTAAATAATAAAAAAGGAGATAATGCCGGGAAACTTCACTTTTTTAATTCATATAATATGGATAGGTGGCAAGTGTTTTGATGAAATTACTTAGTTTTAAAAAGCTGTGATAGCCTAGTGGTTAGGACGACCGACTTCTAATCGGAGGTCGTGGGTTCGATCCCGGGCACGCACCTCTAACTTTTCGGAGTTATGTGCGTTTTAAGTATTTAAATATCACTTGCTTTAACGGTGAAGGAAAACATCGTGAGGAAACCTGCATGCCTGAGAGTTCTCCATAACGTTCTCAAAGGTGTGTGAAGTCTGCCAATCTGCTTGGCCAGCGTGGTAGACTATGGCCAAAACCCTTCTCACTCTGAGAGGAGACCCGTGCTCTGTAGTGAGCCGGTAATGGGTTGATCATGATGACTTAGTTGTAAACCGATTTCAAAAAAAGGAGGAGGTTTTTAATTTAAATTCTAAACCCTGTGTGGTTTTACCTGAGGTTATAAAAAATACTGTACACAATAATATTATGTTAAATAAAAAAAAATCGTCGAAATCTTTTTTTATGTATGTGCCCCAATTACTCAGACGCCTGAACGTAATTGGAAAATTATTATTTTGTTTGAAAGGGTACTTCCCAGGTGGTCCCATGGTCATCAGGTCAGGTCTGATTATGGAATCCTGGAGAAAACGTGGGAACTCTTCAAAGTCGGTTTAATTTTCCCTAAAATATTACAGCTTGTCGATCAAAATCTTTACTGTACCTACTGAGTATCTAGACGCGCGGCAGCGCGGCGGCAAGTTCCTCCGGTATTTTTTTACTGTAGTAAATGATTAACTGACGTGCGACCTAGTTACGACAGCGCGTATCCTCTATTGTGTTGCAGTCGAGGTGAGCTAAGTTAAGCTAAGTTAGTTCACTTCGAACTAACTTAGCTTAGAGGCAGAACATAGAAGAACGGCTTGACTTGTTTTAAAACCTGTTCACTGAGCGAACATCTTAATGCTACGTCATTAAATTTGCCAAATTCATTCAATTTATTTTTCCATTAAGACTTTTAATTAATTGCTTTTTCGGACGGGGAATCTACAAATTGCTACATTATAATACAAAAAGAAACTTAATTTCATGTTTATTGCTCATGATTGAATAAAAACTCATTAATTTTAAATTTAATATTGACTACAAAATTATCACATCGTTCACGCGGATTTAATTTTTTTATGCAATATAAATCCCGCAAGTACTCTTTGATTTTCCAGGATAAAAAGTAGCTTATGCCCGTCTCTAAGATGCAAACTATCTTTTTGCGATATTTTGTCAAAATCGCTTCAACGGTTAAGCAACTTGCACTGCAAAAACGAAACAAGAAAAAGGTCGTAAGCTAAAACCCGCTTAGTAATTTAATTTAATATAAAATAATAATTTAATGCGAATAGTGGCGCCATCTGGTATGTCTATCCGAAAGTAATTTAATAATCTAGTAAGCCGCGCGAAGGTCACTTCTCGATTTTTTTCGTAAATGTAGCCTATGTCACCCGGACCATAACAACGAATCAATTGACATCTCATTCATCAAAATCGGTCCAGTAGTTTAGGCACTACGGTGGTACACACAGAATCTCGTACAAAAATCGGACACAAACTAACATACATACATACATAAGTACATGTATACAACATACGTACATACATACATACATACATACATACATACATATGTACATACATACATACATACATATGTACATACATACATACATACATACATACATACATACATACATAGACTGCTAAAATCATAACCCTTCCTTTTGGCTTTGCCGTAGTCGGGTAAAAATTCATAAGGACTTCTGTAACTTGATGCGTTGAAGCCAGGTTCGACACATTTTCGTCACTGCATGGTTTACGTATATATATAAATAAGCCTTAAGACTTTATCTCATTTTAAAAAGGGAAAAATACGTAACAATGCACAATTTTAATACATTTTGATATCCTCAAAGTAAGAAAGGAAATCGTTATTTAAATAAGAAGTTGAGAGTCATGTAGGCAGGTGAAATATATTACTTATTGTAACTCTGTATACCTATTATATTATTGTGAATACGTTCAGTACGCCCTCGTTCCATTGCGGTTTCCACTGCCCTAATTGGGCATGATGTGCCGACAATTTTTATTTATTTTATATCTCGACTATTTATATTTAAAACTTTATAATTGTAACAAAATCAATGTGTAATATTTGGTGCAAAATTTTCAGCACTTTACCCATGACCTCTTGGATTTTTGTTTTTTGAGTAGAGCCTTGAAACTTCCCCTCCTTCATTCAGTATTTCGTTGGTATTGTAGTCTGTTCATGAAATAATGTAATTATTTAAATTCTTGAATATAAAATATGTCTGAAATATCCGAATTAATAAAAAATGGCTATATTTCAAAAAGATGAACAAGGTTTTAGTGTATAATATGTTATTTACATAATATTTTGGAGCATGCAAAAAATTTGAATATAAGTTTCACTTATGCCGTGTGTGAATTGTACACAGACACTTTTTTACATAATATACTTACCTACTTATTTGTTTTATTCTGAGCACTGAGCATTCCTTAATTAACTTAGACCTTTCTTAATACAACGGTAAAGGGTGCGCATTGTCTTACATACATAACTTTTCAACTCCTATCATCGGATGACCGAAAATATTTTTCATACCATTTAAAGTCATAATGATCATTCTTCATAAATAGAAGAATAGGATTTAGAATTTTATGTGAGCCAATATGGACCCAACGGTAACTTATGTCATTCTACAAGGGTTGCGACAAAACATTACACGTCACAGCAAGAATATAATGCAACTGTGTGGACTAAATGGAAAACCGCCCGCCCATCGAATGTGTAGCTCCGATAACTCGCTCTAAAATGAAGGAGCGAGCTACCTTGCGCGTCCCCCTTCCATATATAATTTTATCTTAGTTTATTGTTTTGCCTCGTGTTATGTTATAAACTAAAATGAATTAAATATTGCTAAAACTAGCTTTGAATTAGATTTAAAACTCTCACGGGAATCCGCCGTTTTCCCGGGATAAAAGTTTTCTACTTCACTCTCCAGTATACGTATTCTGAATTTGCGCACCTCCAAAACTTTACCAAATGTTACGTATCGAGAAACTGTAATCTATCTATCTATACTAATATAAAGAAGCTTGTTCTGACTGACTGACTGACTGACTGGTCATCAACGCACAGTCTAAAGGTGCGTCCAGACTTGAACATTTCACCGAACCGAACAGCGAACATTTCGGCGAACTTGTTACGCTCAATGTGGACGGCGCGCTTGGAGCGCTTGAGATGGGTTACTGCGTAACAGTTCGGCGAAACTTTCGCCGAACTGTTACGCAGTAACCCAAGTGAAATGTTCAAGTCTGGACGCACCTTAAACCTGAAGCTAGAAACTTGAAATTTTCACAGTAGCTTCCTTTTATGACGAAAGCGCACATTAAGAAAGGATTATTGCAAATTCCACCCCTAAATAGGTTAAATAGTGGATGAAAGTTTTTATGAAAGTCCGTCATTTTTTAAGTTATATCCATGAAAATCGGTATATGTACTGTCGGTTAAAAATAAAGAATTACGTGTTTACGGGATTTTGGAAATTCCACCCCCAAGTGGGTATTAATGAGATTTGTATGAAGTCGCGAACATCAGCTAGTAGCTTATAATTAGCGTTCATGTTTCGAATCCATAAGTCATCACTGGCAACACGTACTGTTCGAAGACTTGAATAATAATAGGTGTATTTGCTTGTAATATTGTCTTGACTCTACAAATTCTACAATACCGGTTAATTAATACTCGTAAATACCACATTTACAGCATTTAAGCATATACGTATGTTAATTCTGTATCGACATCATAACGAACTTTACAATCACACGAATAGGGTTTATAGTTGCTTAAACACTCAACTTAATTGTGCTAGTTAGACTAACAACAGTTAACAGGGGTTTGCTTAGTTTAATATTCTACAGGGCGACCGGTAAATTGCGTGCAATTTGATTTGCTAATTCAGTAATATGTGTGTATCTTTAAACCGTAGATACGCTAAGTGTCGACGAATGGTCGTTATAGTTACTATGAAGTTTATGTTTCACTGTTGCCACAACTCAATGGCAAAAGGGACAGGTTGTGAAATAACGTAGCCTCAATAGCGCAACGGTCGTCGGGCGTGGACTGAGAACCGAAAGATCGTCGGTTCAAATCCCACCTGTTGCACTATTGTCGTACCCACTCCTAACACAAACTAAGCTTATTTGGAGAGGAAAGAGGAATATTAGTCACGTTCAGTATGGTTATTATTTTTTTAGGGCTCCGTACCCAAAGGGTAAAATGGGACCCTATTACTAAGACTTCGCTGCCCGTCTGTCTGTATGTCTGTCCGTCTGTACCAGGCTGTATCTCATGAACCGTGACAGTGGAAATTTTCACAGATGATGTATTTCTGTTGCCGCTATAACAACAAATACAAAAAAAATAATAAAAGAAATATTTAAGGGGGGCTCGCATGCAACAGACGTGATTTTTTTGCTGTTTTTAGGGTTCCGTACCCGAAGGGTAAAAACGGAGCCCTATTAATGTCACTCGGCTGTCTGTCTGTCTGTCTGTCTGTCTGTCTGTCTGTCTGTCTGTCTGTCAGTCTGTCCGTCTGTCCGCCGGTCACAGGTCTCTAGCTAGCAGACGAAATGAGTTACAAACCTGAAATTTTGGTATTGGTATTATTTAGGTATTAGTGTAAAACGTTAACCCAAAATCAAATATTGAATTAGAAATTGAATTAAATTATTTTTCAGGGGGGCTCCCATACATGAAAAAGGAGCCGGAAAAAAAAAATTTCCTTTACCCTAGCTTGTGGGGTATCATTGTTTAGAGCTCATTAAGTAGAGTACAAATATATATATTTTTTTTAATTTTTATCTCAAAAAATAAGGGAATGGGAGGCCATCAAAGTTGTCAGTTTTAGACCATTTTTATGACGGGGGCTATCTCAAAAACTAAACTAGTTGGGAATATGATATTTCAGTATATTATGTACTATATGCTCTATTTAAACAACAAATACTGAAAACAACGATTTATTAAATAGTTTATAAGCTGTGACCAAAATAAACGAACATTTTTTTGGGTTTTTCTTTCACGGTTTGTTGCGATGTCTAGCTCGGAAATTAAATATTTCTTAGACCCAAAATATTATATTGTTCATAATTATGTACGGAACCCTGAAAGAGCGAGGCCCGACTCGCACTTGGCTGATTTTTATAGATAAATAACCCTTCCTACACGACTCCGACTCGCACTTGGCCGGTTTATTTTAAATTGCGCCGCAAACGCACATTGTCTAAATGTAGGAAATACGCCGTATGCCGTAGGTACTTTTAATGCGTAACTTATAATAGATCTTCAAAATGTGTTCCGGGTATTTTGTAATTCTACACGCGTACAAGAGAAGTATTCAAACAGTAATTTGGAATAGTAAATGAGGGTTAAATTAGCATAATAAATGTCCTGGAAGTAATTCCCGTATCCCACACATACGAGGTTCATACTACAGCATGTTGAATTTAAGTTTCACATCCTTTAATCGGTAATAGGACATAAGGAACCCAGTTTTTTTACCGACTTTAATAGTACCTAGTTTATGAAACGGTTGCATAATAGAGGTTATTAAAACACGAGTGTTAGTTTAAAAAACGAGCCGCAGGTGAGTTTTTTAATAGTATTACACGAGTGTTTTAATACCTAATTATGTAGAGTTTCATACACTACTTTATCTAAACTCATATCTTAAAATCCAAACCATAAAATCTTGGTAATATTTGTCGTGAGTTTTCCTTGATTTTGCTGGCAAAAGATTGTTGGTCGGTGGTCAAGTGGAGTTAAATTCTCTTCAGTATCACTGCTAGACATTTTTCCGCGCAACAAAAATCACTTGCAAAGGTTTGG
This sequence comes from Melanargia galathea, assembly GCA_920104075.1. Classification (NCBI taxonomy): domain Eukaryota; kingdom Metazoa; phylum Arthropoda; class Insecta; order Lepidoptera; family Nymphalidae; genus Melanargia; species Melanargia galathea. The sequence goes on from OV049868.1 coordinate 12,582,241, forward strand.
GTTACAAAAACAATAAATAATAAATAAAAAATTTAAATAATAGGCGCCAAAAATAATACGATTTCCCGCCATCGCTGAAAAAAAAATAAAAAAAAATGCAGTAGAAAAAATAATAATATACATAATGCAGTAGTAGTAATAGGGTAACTTTGATAGTGGGATAATAATTGTAAGTAACAAAACTAAACACCCGCCATGGCTCAAAAATAACAGAACCCAGTGCCTGTACTATAATGTAGAAAAAATTATTTTATAACATTACTTTGCAATAATTTCCTAACAAAGTAGTGTTATAATCATGTTATAATGAACTTTTTTAATTTTTTTTTATAAATATTATAGATGTGCGTGAATAAAGTAGTCCAACATATGACACATTTTGATTTCTTAATCGGGATTTTAAGATATGAGAGTAGATAAAAATATTTACATAATCTATATAAGGGCTTCCAAACAAACATACAAACATAGGTGTATGTATGTACCTATGTTTGTGTGTATATATTTTTGTATTGGATTGTGACTATTTTTTTATTGGGTTTTTACTTCAACTTAGGGAACAGATCAAGTTTCATCAAAATTGTTTTTTAAATTAATCAGTTCGCAAGATACGAACTGTTTCATAATATATTGAGCCTTGCCATTCATAATCGCGTGTGACGAAAATGATTCTGGGTTAAATCGGAAATGGCATTGGCGCGTTTGGTACATAATATTAAAATGAATTTTTCATAAGTCTATTTACATAATCGTTTCACGAGGTGGACTTTTAAGCTGATTTGAAGAAAGCTTTTTGTTTTTAATTATAATAATGTTAAGTATAATATTGTTACAATTTATTTTGAAAATAAAAACTCAAACAAAAACTACAACATTTTGATGATAAACCATTGGTGTAACTAACCGTTTTCTTATCCATATCAGTCCTGTCTTCCTTATTAGACCTCAGACCATCATTACCATAGCCCTTTGGCATCCCACAGCTGGACACAAGCCTCTTTCGCTTCCTCTAGATAACGCCTGGTTATAACCGTCACTCTGTATATTTTTTTGTTAATTTTCTAGTACATAAACGTTGAAAATAGTGACAAAAGTAAAAGAATTGTCTCATTTTCTTGTCTTTTATCACTTGCTATCGCTCTAGTGAACAGCCCTACAGTTCACTAGAGCGATTAAATATTAAGAAATAGACAACCATTCTAAGAATACCACCCAGCTAGCCTAACCAACTTACAACTACAATAAAGTGACATGCTATGCAAAAACGAATTCTATTATTTCGATATAAAGTCCAACATAGCTCCAACACGGGCCATAGCTCATATATTTTTAATTGGGTCGTCTAACAATGGGTAAGTAGGTAGGTACGTCAAGAGAGTTTAAGCGAATAATTAAAATATGAACTTTTTATAAAGTTTTTTTTCATTCATTGTTCTAGAAATTACCTAGTGAAGTGTTTAAACGATAGAATATTTCACTCGTTGTGATAAATAGTTGTTTTTGACGTGATAACGTCTTATAAGAGACCCCGCAAACATACAATTTCAAGTTGACTGGCTATCGATAATCGAACAACTATACCTATACCGTGATTAAGATAACCTCCCTGCATGACAGCGCGGCTCCCCCTGTGCCCCGCGCAGCGATTTGTTCATTCATAAGTTCATTGATAAATTCATTGATAAATCGGCTGCCCTAGTGATACACAAAGTAACTACATTCAGAACAATTTTACAGGACAAGAATAAACATTGAAACTCTTATTTGAAGGCAACCTTTCTACAAAATACCTACTTAGTTATCTCTGTAATAAATTGCAAAATAATATATTTTAACTTATAAATAACAGTATTTATTCCTAACTCCTTCGCTTTTAATTTTGTTTAAAATTAAAAATATGGTTTTTCTAATTGCAAATAAAATACAAAAAAAATAATTTTTCAACTTTAAAAAGATGTTAAGTCATTTACTTCGTTTGTATATTGCTTAATAATTTCTTCCAAAAATAATTTTTCAATTTATTACAAAGAGTTTACTATGTTATTCAGATACAAATAGTTACCCCAAAAATTAATGTTCAAATGTGCGTGTGTGTGTGCGTTTGTGTGTATGTGATATTGTGATTGTGATATTGCGACTAATACAATTGTCCCCTCCCATTTGCTTTAATGGGCACCCGGGCCCTCCCCAAATAACTCAAATAACTATTTTTATTATTTTTTATGTAATCACCGGCTTTAGGTCGTAATTCTGAATGTTATTCTACATAATATTATCGGTGAATTTGAAGTAATTCTGTTCATTAAATCAGAAGTTATAAGGCTGTGACAGTCAGACGGACAAAGCATATCCAACCTAGTTCACTCAGAGACTTAAGTTAGAGCTTATTACAACTCAAGAATCTATACCATATCTATACTTACCTACTAATATTATAAATGCGAAAGTATGTCTGTCTACTAAGTCTTCACGCACCAACTGTTCAACCGATCTTAACGAGGTATAAAGATAAGTTTCATTTTTGGAAAGGACATAAGCTACTTTTTTATCCTGGTAAATTAAGAGCTTAGACTAGAATTTCAAAAACCTAAATACACGCGGACGGAGTCGTGGGCATCATAATCAACTATGTTTATCTTGTAAAGTTATAATTTACAGTATTGTGTCTATTTTTAGTTATATTCCTGTAAAGTAATGTCCCTATTAGTTAATTATGTACGTAGGTATCTAAAATTCTGCACCTACCTTCAGTAGAAACATTTTAAAATAGTAAGTAACCGATAACAATTAAAACGATTATTTATAAGTACATAAAGTAATACCCTAAATTCCAGTCTCAGTGTGCAGTTATTTGTTTGGGCAATTCAAATTTCAGTAAACTGTTCAAGTTATTTGAAATATTATACTGTGGACACTGTGTTAAAAAACTACTCGACATTAAACTTTTGTTAATGCAAAAAAGTCAATTTCACAAAAAATGTCAGTTACTTTGTTTATATCACTAGGGCAGTCGAAATCTGTCATATTGAAAAGTCACTTTGAAACTTCAAAGTTCATTGTTTACATCGTTACGAAAATTTTGTGAAATACATAGCAGTAACCAGTTCTTATATGATAAAAAGTTGTGCTAGAAAAATTGTTATGGTAGTGCGTTCGTTTTGTGCTCAAGAATGTGAGAGAAAAGAACAAATATCTCTTAATTATATATCATAATAATAAATATGAGGCTGACGGGCAATGTCAAGAAGTGTTGTCAGCTTCATGTGAAAAATTTCCATACCCATTGAAGCCATCACGCAAACGGCCTCTCAATTATTATAAAAATACTATAATGTGGACCAATAATTTCAACACAACATTTTTGATTATTTCGCTGGCGTTTCGAAACAAAAATATTAAATCTGGTGCAAGATGCTTTTCAAGCTGTAACGGAGGCTACGTGAAGTCACATTGTACTTAAGTTCACGTTGAGAGATTGCAGAATGACGACGATGAATTAGTGAATTATAATATAGTTATTGATAGCGACAGTGACACATCATCTGACAGCAATGCATTGAAATTTTAAGATATAGAAGAACACGTCTCGACGAATCCTAATAGTTTTTTTATCTTTGTTTTATTCCATCTCCTAACATCTCCATGCCGTACTAATCTAAACGTCTGGTTTTTTTTTACCCGACTACGGCAAAGCCAAAAGGAAGGGTTATGATTTTAGCAGTCTATGTATTTACGTGTTGTAAATAATTAAGTTGCGATTTGTTTTTATAAAGAATTGTCAACACTGATTTATTATCTGTGACTATTGATGCTACAGATCTGTTGCATAAGTTTTATCTGTGGTGTCGAAACTCGAATTGTACTTTATCTTCTCTGGCTCTCTGCTTGCTCTCTGCCTCGGCGTCCCGTCGGCCATTGGTGTAACAGTGCTAATTAAAATTAAATATATTGATCCACGGAGAATCCTCTTTTATTTCCAAGATTACGTATGTATATATTTATGTATGGATGTTTGTAACCGATTTTTGTATGAGATTCTGTGTGTACTAATGTAGCGCCTAAACTGCTGGACCGATTTTGATGAATGAGGTGTCTATTGATTCGTTGTTATTATCAGGGTGACATAGGCTACATTTTATCTACGAAAAAAATCGAGAAGTCAGCTTTGCGCGGCTTTCTAGATTTTTAACCCCCGACGCAAAAACGACGGGGTGTTATAAGTTTGACGTGTCTGTGTGTGTGTATGTGTGTGTGTGTGTGTGTGTGTGTGTGTGTGTGTGTGTGTGTGTGTCTGTCTGTCTGTCCGTCTGTTCCCCTGTAGGGCTCAGCTCAAACGGGTGAACTGATTTGAATGCGATTTTTTTGTTTGAAAGGTGAATTAATCGAGAGTGTTGTTAGCTATGTTTGATGAAAATCGATCCAAGATGGCCGCCGCTACAAAATGGTGGATTACATATTTTTTCACAACTCCCTTAATATGGGTATCAAATGAAAGGGCTTGACTAGTAGAATAGCATTATACAAATCCAAGATGGCTGCCGCCACAAAATGGCGAATGTCGGGGGTTTTTAAATTTTTAATTTATACTTGTAAAATTAGTTTCGGATAAGAATAACAGATGGCACCACTAGCTCCTTGCCCCGCGCATTTGCCCACTAAATTATTATTAAATTATTAAGCGTAGTCGGGTTTTAGTTCACGAACTTTACTTGTATTTAGTAGATGTATTAAATAAATTATTTTATTATGAGTATAATATGTATAAAATTTAAAAAATGGGGTATAAATTATATTTAATAACGTATCTTCTTCTTTCTTGGTTATGGAAAATCTTTTTTCTATATCCTGAAACGTACCTACTTAACTTTAAATGTATAGTACTAACTACTACTACTATAGAAAAGTATTGAGCAAACTTAAAGAGACACAGATGAAAGACTAAATTGCGATTACGCAAATAATAGAATAACTATGATAATTAAAATTATTATAATTATTATAAAATTTCTTTTTCCCTAATTTAGTGTCATGTCCTTACAGTAGCAATACACACACACACACTCACAGGGGCGTCAAAAATGCTTGTCATACATTATAGTACGAGCACATCCATTGATTATTAATTTATCAATGAGAATTTCCCCCCCTCCCTCGTCCCGCAGACCATGGGAGAGCCAAGTTAATCGCGGTCTTACTATAAATCGCGAACTTTCACAATTGAGTCGGCCAACTTTTAAATTGTACGTAATCGGAAGGGAATTTCGGTTGTGATACAATCGTCAAACAATTATTCAGTTGAACGATTTAGTTGGTTATGATGTTCGGGGTGTCATAACTCACTGTGCTTATCAGTATAGGTACCTACTCTGCGATTTAGTTGGCCAACTTGAAATGGTATGTCTGCGGGGTCTCTAAATCGATGAACGCCAACTGCACGCACAAAAAAGTGTCACGTTCCGCCTAAGCCGAGCACACAACTGAGAGCGCGGAATAAGCGATAGAGAGGCACGATCGGCCTATGTATGTGTTCTGTAATGTTTTCATATGACGTATCACGTAAAAATATCGTCCGTAAACCGACTTTACAGATAACCAATTTTTATCTGTTTTGATTTAGTCTTATTCTATTAGGTGATTTCAGACGTTACTATTTTTATAATTTTTTTCCAAAAAACCGACTACACTACAAAGTATTTGTAAAAATTATTATATGATTAATTGATTATCTACTTTTGGTAGAAATTAATCAATATCTAAGTTGCAAACTGCATTATTATGTGCCATACCATTCGTAATCCATCAATTAATCTCATCAAAAATTCAAACCATCGGTCCGGAAATCTTAAATAAAACGGTGTACATACTTATAAGAAAAAAATCTGAATCGAGAAACTTTTTTGAAAAAATGGTTAAATTCCAAATTCACAAAATGTTTGCTTCTTAACAACAATTGCATTTGCTTTTCTTACATCCACTCGAGACGAAGTCGCAGCCATAAACTAGTCTATTTTAAACTAAATATTTTGAACGCAACATTGCGTTTGTCCGTCTGCTACCTCTTCATGGCTCTACCGCGAAACGATTTTGAAAAAAAAATCGGTGAAAAATAACTTGCAGGATCAGGAGACAAACATTAAGATACTTTTTATGTCAAAGAAAAACCTCGGTCGCGCAGTAACTAGTCGCGCAATTGCATACTCAGCGACCTGCCACTTAGTGCCACTGTTATTAATTATTGTCTCATAACTTACGGCTTGGTCACATCACACATGTATCGAGTAACAATACGGTCCAGCTTAAATTTAAAACAACAAACTTTTGATTTCAGTAAGATAGAGTTCTTCTAAAGCTAATATTTTTTTTAGATCCACAAGTTAGCCTTTGTAAGTATAGATCTAATTTTTTGACGTGCTAACGTCTTACGAATCGATAAACGCCGGCTACACGCACGAAAAAGCATGACTCATTGTCACGTACTGCGTAAGCGTTCGGCTTGTGACGCATCTATCTCTCTTTTTTTCTTTTATCGTTATCACGTAAAATTATCGTCCGTAAACAGACTATATAGACAACCAATTTTTTTTTGTATAAAATGCCTTTGCTTAATGTTATTACACATTCTGGCGCGCATTTATCATAATCATTGATCATGAATTAATTGAAGTGTACGTGAATTCCGTCGTCGGTAGGTAAATATTTTTTTGTAACATCGGAAAAGCATTACGTAGACGACGGAACGCCATCTTTACTAGTCCAGCGCTTACCAGACCCAAGGACTTGAATAATGTGAACCGGCTGTCACAACCTCAGGTTAAGCAGAACAACATAAATTAGAGCTATTTTATTACCCGCGGACTCCGCGGCCACAACTTCTCAACAATTCCCCCAAGTGGGCACTCGGTATTGCGTTTTTGTATTTATTCTCCACTACAATGCCGCCGTAACCAGCTTGTTTGAAGAACGTTAATAATATCGTAGTGTTTCAGTGAGTTACTTAATTAATGTAGCGTAAAAATAATTATAATTAGTGACGATCATTTTTAAAGTTCGCCGAATAAAATCAGCACAAGATTTTATCAGCGGTATTCTGTTGCGATCTTTGCTAGCCACTTATACACAAAATAGGCCTGCTGGCGTGTTGTTGTTATTAATTAATCCATAAGTTAGTGTAGTCAAGGGCAAGCGCAGTCAACGGCTTATGCACATTTTAGGTCGTGAAAATAAAATACAAAGGATTTTTTGCAGTAACGCACACGACGCGCAAAAAATTTTGACACACGAAAAACGCGTTACTTTGACGCACTACGCCGCACAAAAGTGTGCAAAAAAATAGAACTAACGTTAGCGTGAACATGCGCTAGTGCTGATGACGCACACTTCTTCCATTCCATGGCGTATCCGACCCTACAGTTCTGGCGACAAAATGAATTTTGAAAAGTTTGCCGCGGATTTTTCACGGCATGTAGATTTCATTCGCGCCGCGGACTATAGATCGCACAAAAACTTCGTCATCTGCGCAGGCCTTAAGGATATCACTGGAGTGACCTAGTGTGTTATACTGTTACTGGGTTACAGGCATTACTTACAAGTATAAATTAAAAATTAAAAAACCCCTGACATTCGCCATTTTGTGGTGGCGGCCATCTTAGATTTGCATAGTGCTATTTTATTAGTCAATCCCTTTCATTTGATACGCATATTGAGGAAGTTAATAATAATCAATATGTAATCCGCCATTTTGTAGCGGCGGCCATCTTGAATCGATTTTCATCAAACATAGCTAACAACACTTTCGACTAATTCACCTTTCAAACAAATAACCGCATTCAAATCGGTTCACCCGTTTGAGCGCTACAGGCTACAGGGGAACAGATAGACACATACACACACGGACACGTCAAACTTATAACACCCCGTCGTTTTTCCTTCGGGGGTTAAAAACAAACAGACACGTAAAATAGTGGCCCACGTAGTCAATGTATGGTTACTCTGCATCCATTTTTCACGTTTTTTTTTAATAAATTGCAAACACGAGTTGCAAAACAAATTCCGGAACGCGCAAAGTAAAGCTAAAGCGAAGTGTCGCAAACACGAATTCAGTTTGTGTCTCATTTCGTGTGTACATAATTTAGGGGAGTTTATGGAGCCCATTAGTATGCGGAGTGTGGAGAAAAGTTGCGCTTTAAATTTTTTTTTTGTTTAGGCAAACGATATTACTCTTCTCTTGCTATATGAAATACCTATATGCTAGGTATTTCATTACCTACATAATTATATTGAAAATTGTAAAAAGTGTAAAAAAATTTGTAAAAATGTAAAATAATACGAAACACTGAATAAATAATCTAAAGGCTATAAACTTCCATTGTGTCTACGCATCGAGCTCAATTCAGGTGGTTTTCAGACCAAATTGTAATCTTTCAGAGAAATAAAAGTCGAACAAACTAATCAAAAGCAACTACTGAAAAGTATATTAAGCTATAAATAATTTAGACTTCGATTTTGGAAGCTACAAGTTCTAAAAAATTGCAGCGATCGGATTGCAAAAAAAAAACGTTCGAAAATTGTGGCCAAATTGTTCGACGCAACGAATTCGCGGACAAACAGCAAATAGTTAGTAACACAATTCCCATCCCCTGTTATATTATTACCAATGTTCGCGAAACACAATATGTTGCCGGCCGGAATGGCCGCGGTATTTCGATAAATCATCCCAACAAAAACACTCGGACATAGGTAGGGGAGACCGGGGATAGTTGACTATAGGGGTAGGTAGATTAACTGCCAAAAACTCGTCAGCAGTACAAGTGTTGCGTTATCCGATCACAGCCGAATATTACCCTCCGCGCCCCGCTCAGTCGTCCGAAGCGTCATTTCACTGTCACTCATAATTTTCGAGCAATGACACGTTTTTCATTTATTAATCACATAAGTAATATTTTGATACCGTACATTTTTTGATCTGATGTCTACACGTTTTATGTGAAACATTTTTCTATTAGTCCTAGCCTTTGATGAGTGCATATTTATCATAATTCATATCATATTTTACAACTTGGTGGCAATGTTTAGTTTAGCCATGCAATCAAAATAAAAAATGGCGTTTGGGGCAGGTAGACCAATTTTTTTCGGGGCTGGTTGAATAGTCATTCAAATCATTCAAATTCATTCGGCGATATCATTACGGTTGTACCGTATGCGTATTGATATTTTATACATAACCAGAATGCAACCATAGGATTCTGCTCATGTATACATTGTAATGCAATTTTTAATTTTTTCATTACAATATATACACGAATTTTGTACTACTCATGTATATTTCGTAACGTGAACGCGCGCCTACATCTTTCTAATTAATACAAGATACCCGGTCCCGGTCGACGGAGCTCCGCTTCGCGGGACTCCTTTTTCTGGGTGGTTTAAAAATAAATAACAACGAAGGGGATGGCTAACCTAACCTATCCGAGTCGGAGTGCCCAAGTCCCGAGCTCGCTTCGCTCGCTCTTGAACTAAGTTCTCTGTGACTGTTTTTTCCTATATCAAATCTCTATAAAATAAATAATTACTGGTTATTATTAGTTTGTCTGCGTACTAGCACTGTATATTATTGAACAAACTAGTTACTTAGGCAATTACAAAGTACTTATACACAAGTATTTGCATACTACTCTTGTATACATTCAACATTGTACCTAATCACAAATTTAAAAATTGCATTACAATGTACTTATACATGAAGAGATTCATATGGTTGCATTTTGGGTACGTAATACGTATAGAATGTAAATTATACGCCAACCGTACATGTACTTAATAGAGTACATAATAATAGTTCTTTGCGTCTCATTTTATTAGAGATGGGTTCATATGATATGAAGGTGATGTTAATTCATCTGGCTGGGTTAAAGAGGAAAACTTGTTGGTTGTTTTTAATAAAGGGCTCAATTATATTAAAAATGTTTAATTATTTCCCCATCTCATGATTTGACTCTTATTTGTATGACTAATAAGAGTCATTATGTACTTACTTATGCAAGTCAACTTACCCCTGGCATATGATCTACCTACCCCGGACCAGGGGTAGATTGACTAAGATTTTCTGTTTTGTAAAATGTATTATATCTTCACCATTATACTATACTAAGAACTAGATATTACATATTATATTAGATTAATAGTTGTTCTATCAATTAATGTGGTTTTCTTGTCTATTTATATTAAAACACAAAAAATATGTACTGTTTAGTAAAAAGTTAGTCAACTATCCCCGGTCTCCCCTACCGAGTTCTGCTTACATCGACAGCCAGTTTAGCTGAGCATATGCACGCGCGTGATTGATGCTCCTATAATATTTGCGACTATAGACTAAGAGGTTCCCAAACTTCTTTTTCTCATGGACCACTTTCAAAATTTAACTAGTTCCGGTGGACCCCCTGCAGCCACATTTCTACCATATTCCCAAAACTCGAAAAAAAATATGAAGATTAGATCTTACTATGGAAATTTGCGTCCATCGACCAATTGCAACTATCCATAAATTACGTCGCACGTTAAGGGGGAGGGGGGACGAATTGTGACATTGTGTGACAAGGGGGTGGAAGGGGTCATAAATTTTTTGATGTCACATTTCAAAATCTAATATTTTTAAAGTAGGTACTATTAAAACATGAAATAAGAAATATTTTGTTGAAAAATTGCAAAATATGTGACGTCACACCATTGTCTCACAAATGTGACCAGCTGTGACAAGGACGGGGGTAAAGTTAAGCACTGAATATGGAATATACAAGTTTTTATAAGTAAAAACTTGCATATTCCACGCCAACGTAGACCCCCGTCGAGTCTCCCGTGGACCCTTGGGGGTCCACCTGGACCACTTTGGGAACTACTGCTGTAGTCTGTATCCACAAACACAAGCTAGTACGGTTATCAGAGGCTCGTTTGCGATTGGTCAGTGATAAGCGTTAATGCAGTGTACAGAGTACGTGAATGTACCTATATAATTCTTCTGTACTTGCGTTTGTCACCTAACTCCTCCTAAACGGCTGGACCGATTTGGATGCAATTTTGTGTGTATATTTCAATGGGTTCCTGGATGCTTTGAAAATACAATAACCGGGTAGGTACAGGTAGGTGATGTCGGTACGTCACCGGGCAGGACGACGTCGGCCGGGTCCGCTAGTAATGCAGATAAAAAATGTAAAAATGTAAAAACCCCCAACATTCGCCATTTTGTGCCGGCGGCCATCTTGGATTTGCAAAGTGCTAGTTAAGCCCTTTCATTTGATACCCATATCTCGGGAGTTGTAGGAAAATATGTAATCCGCCATTTTGTAGCGGCGGCCATCTTGGATCGATTTTCATCAGATTATGTTTGATAACAGATTAACATCTCGACTAATTCACCTTTCAAACAAAAAAAAAACCGCATTCAAATCGGTTCACCCGTTTGAGCGCTACTGGAGAACAGACAGACACACACATACACACGCACACAACACCACGTCAAACTTATAACACCCCGTCGTTTTTGCGTCGGGGGTTAAAAAGAGAAATGAAAATATGGATTTCAATACCTTCCATTATAGATTTTACTAGGAATATTCTAGGATTAGGAACGATTTATAATTCCTAATCCTAGAATACTAGAATATTTAGTTACCTACGTATTTAATGCTTCCTATAGGAATAGCGAGTTCAATAATGAGAAGCTAAGCTCTTATCTTAGCTCAGCTACCGTTCTAACTTAAACAGCTTAACGATGTATTAGTTAGAAATTCGACTAAAGCTAACATACACATTACCTCAGCAAACTTTGGCTGTCAGAGTGCTTAGTCTAAGATCGGAGCACTCGAAAACGAACTCGAAAACTATTGATCGAATCACAAGTGAATTCAGAGCAAAATGAACTCAAATACTCGTATTTTAAAGTCGTAATTCCATAGTTCGAATATGTATTTTACAACATTTCTGCTTGGGGCGCTCGTTGTGTTCGAATGCTGAATGTATTGGCGAACTCAAACCTTTTTACAAACCAAACAAGCCATTTTAGGTCAATTTTACTCTGAAATCGATCAATAGTTTTCGAGTTCGTTTTCGAGTTTCGTTTCGTAGACTAAGCATACAGCACGAATCACTGTTCTATGTTACTAGTAGTTTACAGGTGTTGAGTGCCTTTGTTATAGCGATTCTGTCCGCGCGGATGCTTACTTCGTTTGAAAGTCCCGTGGGGACCCTTTGTTTCACCCGGATACAAGTGTAAATTAAAAATTTAAAAAACCCCCGACATTTGCTGTTTTTTGGCGGCGGCCATCTTGAATTTGCAATAGTGCTATTCTACTAATCAAGCCCTTTCATTTGATACCCATATTAAGGGAGTTGTGAAAAAATATGTAATCCGCCATTTTGTAGCGGCGGCCATCTTGGATCGATTTTCATCAAACATAGCTATCAACACTCTCGACTAATTCACCTTTCAAATAAAAAAACCGCATTCAAATCGGTCCACCCGTTTGAGCGCTACAGGGGAACAGACAGACACACATACACACACACATACACATACACACACACACACACGCACACACACACACACACACACACACACACACACACACACACAGACACGTCAAACTTATAACACCCCGTCGTTTTTGCGTCGGGCGTTAAAAAAGTATCCTTGCATAGTACCGCGCTTACAAAATTCAACTCCACCGTTTCGAAGATTAGCCCGTGGATTAGTTCGGGTTTTGTTGACGTAAGAATAAAATGCAGTTGTTTCGAAATCATACACACTTCGAGACACAGAGTGCAGGATTTCAATATGAGGCGCTAACTTTTCATTAAATTATGTAGGTATTCTCAAATGAAGGTCCCACTGCTGAACTTAGGTATCTTGTAGGGATTACTACCCGGCCTTGTGCCCGCTTATAACATCAAATCTACACAAATAAAATAAATTAAAGTTTCTGTGATTTTGAAATTACTGTCTCTGTGTCTAAAAAGGCAAAGCAAATAAAGCAAAAGCTAGTAAAAAGTAAAATATTAAATTAAACTATACCAATAATAAGAGCAACGTTTATTTTTTAAAACGAATAATTCAACTACTTAATGATTTTCCATTTATTCGAACACTAAGACAAATTCAAAACACTTCTGCAGACAATCGAAAGATACTAAGAGGATAAATAATACAATTAATAAAGTTTTAGATTACATTCCCCTAATTCTAAGCCAATAATAATAAATGTTTCGAATTTGTTTTGCTAGAGGTAAACTCTTTATTAGGTCTATTGGCGGACTTACATTTTGTCTTTAGCCAATTCTCGGCTTGTGAAACAAAAGCTGTGATAGCCTAGTGGTTAGGACGACCGACTTCTAATCGGAGGTTCTGGGTTCGATCCCGGGCACGCACCTCTAACTTTTCAGAGTTATGTGCGTTTTAAGTATTTAAATATCACTTGCTTTAACGGTGAAGGAAAACATCGTGAGGAAACCTGCATGCCTGAGAGTTCTCCATAACGTTCTCATAGGTGTGTGAAGTCTGCCAATCCGCTTGGCCAGCGTGGTAGACTATGGCCAAAACCCTTCTCACTCTGAGAGGAGACCCGTGCTCTGTAGTGAGCCGGTAATGGGTTGATCATGATCATGATGATGATGATGAATTCTCGGCTACCCGAACTACCACCACCACCAATACAGCTTTTTTGACGTCCCACAGCGCAGGCCTCCTCTCTCATAAAAGAAATGGATTTAGAGCTGAGACCCGTCACGCTGCTCCAATGCGGGTTGGCGGACCCGAACAACTTCACCCATATCAGTCTTATTTTATACTAGCGACCCGCCCCGGCTTCGCACGGGTAGTAGAGCATATTATGCGTAGGTACTACCCGCTCAGGGATTAGGCAGCGTTTTCCATGAAAGCTCCCAGGCGGCTTGACTTTTTACGATATTTTCCACAATGAACTTACTATAATCTCACCATATACCCGAATTACTAATTCCGTGGAATTCTGACGTTTCATAATGTTAGATAACCAGAGATAAAACAATTCCCATAAAAAAGAAAAAAAATTCATAACTTATGCAAATACAAATCAACTGCTGCATGTAGATATGACAAATGCCTGACAGACACTTCATGGTTTTAATGTCATTCGACTTCCATTTTTGAATAAATTTTTTCAATGTGCTTCTTTTGTTTTCTATTGCTGTTAGTGTGCACTTTCTAGTTTCCATTCTTAGCAATTTCTATTTTAGGGCGAAACAATTAATATTATTAAGCGGCTTAGAGCTTTATATGTTGACAGGGAATTAAAGTAGTTTTGGGGTAAAATCGTACTTCGTAGATGTTAGTTACCCTGTTCTCCATATAAATAACTCATCTGTAAATGACAATGATAGCTGTTAGAATTAAGTCGATATTAAGTCAAAAATAAGGAGAAAAACTAAATATTTCAAATCAAATAAATTACAGTGTATTTGGGACATCTTTTTATTATTTTATATTATTTATTATTTTATTGGGAGATCTTTTTATTACCTACAACTTTGCCATTTGATTTTTTTCCATAGGACTTCTAGTTTTGCCGGAAATCGAGATAAACCGTTTTTTACCCTTAAAACTCCCCCCCCCTTTTTTCCCGAGCTCAGATCGCCCGTAAATTATTATTCCTTGTATTTTTATAATATTCTCCTCCTTTTCCAATGGGTTTCATCCTACGTACTGTGATTTTTTTTTGGTTTCAAAAATTATCGACACTGGGCTATATAGGGAGAACCGCGGCCACCGACGCGCTTATAGGCACGCTCCCGCCGCCGCAATTTTTAAATCTGTAATATCTTCGAAAGTATTCATTTAAATCATATGCTCTAAAGGGCCATATGGATTTATATTAAATCAATAATGTATTTAAGGTATTTAATTAGATAAGGATTAATGCCGTATTGGTTGAAATCGCTTCGAAAATTAGCCATTATTTGTCGTAAAACGTAAATGACAAAAAAATGTTATTGTGGGATATCCATAAGAGATAGACATATACCATCGCGGACTTTTTTGTAGACCTTTTCAATATGTACAATACTTAGTACATTATTTTGATAAATCTCGTAGGGTTCAGCCTGCGTTTGCAATGTAAGCGGAAAAAAATTTAATTATTGACGACATCACATTAGAAACCTCAAAAATAACAGTATTTCTCCACTATTTAATGGATATTATTATACATATAAACCTTCCTCTTGAACCACTCTATCTATTAAAGAAAACCGCATCAAAATCCGTTGCGTAGTTTTAAAGATTTAAGCATACAAAGGGACATAGGGACATAGGGACATAGGGATATAGGGACGGAGAAATCGACTTTGTTTTATACTATGTAGTGATTAAATAAATAAATAAATACTCACACATATACACACGGTCGTCTGTTCCTAAAGTAGGCAACTTAATGCCTGTGTTACCTATAGGTAACAGCCGACTGATAGACATATTTACATATAAATACATAATATGTATTTTAATTAATATATACGTACTGTATACATATTATAAACTAGATGATGCCCACGGCTTCGCCCGTGTGGATTTAGGTTTTTAAAAATCCCGTGGGAACTTTTGATTTTCCAGAACATAAAATAGCTTATCTGTAGAAACCCGTCCCCAAAACGGAAAAATCCCGTGGGATCCCCACGATTTCGGAATACAATTCCTTACAGCATCAGGGTTGAGGAGTTGGATATGTACCTACTCGAGTTCATTCAACGATAAAGTCTTTAATTGGTACCCCCAGTATCAATTTAAATAACCGAAAGTTTCTAAAACCCATTAGTTTTGGGGATTCGGTCCCCTACAGCATCAGGATTTAGGAGTTGGAATCCAAATGTTTTACAGAACAGGGTCACAATGTTTCTCTATCGATTAAAAAAAAATTACGCAAATCGGTTCAGAAATCTCGGAGATATCGGTGTACATAGGTAGAAAAACACAACTCCTCCTTTTTTGAAAGTCGGTTAAAAAAGTAGCCTATGTTACTCCCTGGTTAATTCTCTATTTGTATGTGAAGGTCCCGTCAAAATCGGTTCAGCCGTTCCGAAGATTAGCCCGTTCAAACAGACAGACAGACAGACAGACAGACAGACAGACAGACAGACAAAAATTTTAAAAACGTGTGATTCGGTTATGGTACAGTTCAAATAACCGTATGAGCTTAATATGAGGTAGTTATTTCGAAATTACAGACAGACACTTCAATTTTATTTATTAGTATAGATACACGGCGGGAATCGAACCCGCGACCCCGGAGCGGAAGGCTGGGTCACTGCCAACCACGCCAACATGCCAGTCAAAATTAAAATTATATTGTCTAAACGATACCGAATCGTTAATTTCAAAGAAAGAAAGAGAAACCTTTATTCGTGGAAACTTCTAAACAAAACTTATCATATTTACGTAAAATACATGTAGACATTCCTGTCTGTCTGCTAGATTTTCACGGCCCAACAGTTTAACCGATTTTGATTAAATTTGGGGGATTTACATCCCGGGGACATACATAGGCAACTTTTTATCCCGGAAAATCAAAGAGTTTCCAGAGGATTTTTTAAAACCTAAATCCACGCGGACGAAGTCGTAGGCATCTCAGGTATTTAGATAAATAAACTATGTTATTGCGAATTTCAGGCTTTTGAATTCGGATAAACAATAGTGAATCGAGTGTTAGACACGAGTGAAATCGTAACAAAACCGCATGTTCTAACGCAGAAAGACTGCATCTCTCATTTTCGTTGCGCTAGTTTTGAACACAGGTGTGCCAAAGGCGTCAATATATTTATTTATTTATTTATTTACAAGCGGAAACCCGCGACTTCGTTCGCGTGGATATTGATTTTTAAACATCCCGTAGGAATCATTTTGTCTTTACTAAGCTCCTTTGAGCTCATACCTTGCTAAAAACTGTTAAAAGTTCACTGGCGGATGTTTAGGTAGATCAAAAAGTAAACATCCGCCAGTGAAAGTCCCATCAAAATCGATCCAGCCTTTTGAGAGATTAGCCAAGTAATCTTTAAAGTATTTCCTTTCTAACAAAAAAAGAATGAATAAAATCGGACCACGCGTTAATGAATTACAGCTAAGTACACATTTTGACTTTCATCCCCTCTCCCAAGGGAACCGTGCTGAAATTCGGGATAAAAAGTATCTTATATGTTACTCCGTAGTATGAACTTAAATTATGCCAAGTTTCATTTCATCCATTCAGTAGTTTTTGCGTGATGCGCGCACAAACATACAGACAAACAGACAAACAGATAAACAGACAAACAGACAAAAAATTCAAAAATAGCTTTTTTACTTTCTATTACTTATCCCTAACATCCCCCAGTTATTATTTTGAAAAAATCTTTAATGTACAGATATGGCAAGTCTACGATTTTATTATATTTATATTTATTTAATAATTTAATTAATTAATTTATTTATTTATTATTTAATTTCAACAATAATGCATTCGGGGTGCATCTAATTTAAAAAACGCTGGTAATTTCCATCAACTGATGAATTTTATATCCGGAAATCGTTGGCAGACCCCCGCTAGGTGCACTGACGACATCAGAATTGTCGCAGGGAGCCACTGGACACAAGCGGGATAAGAGCGCGACGTGTGGGAGTCCCTACAAGAGACCTATGTCCAGCAGTGGACGTCTATCAGGACAACCACGACTACGATGAATTTTTAACCACGGAGTGTTATAAGTTTGACGTGTCTCTGTGTGTGTGTGTATGTGTGTGTGTCTGTCTGTTCCCCTGTAGCGCTTAAACGGATGAACCAATTTGAATGCAGTTTTTTTTTGAAAGGTGAAATAGTCGAGAGTGTTGTTAGCTATGTTTGATGAAAATCGATCCAAGATGGCCGCCGCTACAAAATGGCGGATTACATATTTTTTCACAACTCCCTTAATATGGGTATCAAATGAAAGGGTTTGACTAGTAGAATAGCACTATGCAAATACAAGATGGCCGCCATCACAAAATGGCGAATGTTGGGGGTTTTTAAAATTTTAATTTATACTTGTATTCTACTGAGTTATCGTTGAATGAAAATTTACAAGCCGTCACATTAAGTGCCGTTACATTGTTATAATAAATTAGGTTTTCGTTCACAAAAAGCCCAATTAGATTTTTCCATCATAACAATATTCATTTTATATTTACGACCCCCGGTGTTCTCGGTAATTTCCAATAAATATTCAATGTGCCACGGGCACCCACGGGCACGGGTCCCAAAGACGTTTGGATGTTAGCAAAATAATGTGAATATGAATACTCGTATGTACATACATTGTACATGAATGATTAAATTGTGAACCTAATCTTTGGAGAATTACGGAGAGAGAGCATCAACTGAACTTTGTTTTGTTATAAACCGACTTCAAAAAAAGGAGGTTATCAATTGGACAGTATACAGTGGCGTGCACAGAGTTTGAAGCCAGGGTATGCAATCGGTAGCCTTAAAACTTCTACGGCTCCCTTTCTTATCGTTTTACCTAAGCATTGCTTTTCTCAGGGTATGCAGTGCTTTTTTGCCTCTATGAAGTGCACGCCACTGAGTATACGTATGTAATATTATTGGAACTGCAAAATATACACATAGTATTATGATAATATACAAGGGCTTCCAAACAAATATACAAAATTTCATAGATGTATGTATGGTATGTAAGTACATATTTCCGCGGATTTCTCCGCAACTTTGGTCATATTGTGACCTGCATCTTCTTTTATTGGATTACATTTACTGCAACTTAGGGATTGTTCCCTAAGTTTCATCAAAATCGGTTCAGTAGTTTCTGAGATATGGACTGGTATGTGTGTGGTGAAGTCGGTTTTACTTTCAAGGTTCTTTTAGATTATCACTTGTATTTAAAAGCGTATACTCAATCCCCCAAAACGGTTTATTAAAAACATTTTCTAGAAATCTACAACCGCTATTTGATTTAGATACCGAATCACGTTATCATTCAAATGTAAATCCCTTTCTTTGTTATTAAATATTCAAAAATGTATAAAAGGATCATTATTTAAATAAGATCTACGGTCTATTAAAGTCTTCCTGGATACTATGTTAAGCAGATAGCCCTAATTTTTCACGCCGTTTCCTAAAATTAAGAGAAGTATAAATTTTATCATTTTCTTTTTAGTTTTAGATTGAGCTTTATTTTATAGCGCGTCGCGGGTTAAAAAACCTCATTCAAATCGGTATAAATACTAATTTTGCGTCTTAGATCCCTACCGTAGCTAACAAAAGAGCTTATAACTTTGAAATGGCTGAACCGATTTAGATAAAACATGTTTAAGAATCATACCTAGAAAACCTGCTTTCAAATAAAAAGAACCGCATTCAAAACAGTTCACCCGTTTAAGCTCTTAAGCGGGTGAACCGATTCGGATTCCGGATCGACCCGAACTGAGAGTGGGGCCAGACTATAGCGGTCAACCTTATAATACCCCTCTTTTTGCGTCGGGGGTTAAAAAACCCACAATGAACTGCCGTGACGGTTATAGTATTTCAATACTCGAAATGTATCAACGTTGTCGAATTTTGCACGTATACCTACTAAGTACGTTGAAGTGGTTCGGAAATAATAGACAAGTATAAATTAAAAATTAAAAAACCCCCGACATTCGCCATTTTGTGGTGGCTGCCATCTTGGATATACAAAGTGCTATTCTACTAGTCAAGCCCTTTCATTGATACCCATATTGAGGGTGTTGTGATAAAATATGTAATCCGCCATTTTGTAGCGGCGGCTATCTTGGACCGATTTTCATCAAACATAGCTGACAACACTCTCGACTAATTCACCTTTCAAACGAAAAAACCGCATCCAAATCGGTTCATCCGTTTGAGCCCTACAGGGGAACAGACAGACACACACACACACACACACACACACACAGACACGTCAAACTTATAACACCCCGTCGTTTTTGCGTCGGGGGTTAAAAACCAATACGAGTACCACTCGACCAAGCCAACTAGGCACCTAGAGTATAGGGGGCCGCATACTAATCAGGTGCCGAGTTCGCTTGGTTGAGTAGTAAGTAAGTTGCCATCCTAAATAGAATTACAATAAAGATGGCCGCTACACAATTGTAATCACGATACGAGCACAGCCGTAAGCCGTCGGTGAGGCTAATAGTGCAAGCTCTTGGTTAAATACCTACGTGCCTCTTTAAGGAATCTAAACCTTTATGTGGTGGTTCAAGTTATAGGCGAAATACTATCAGCTTTTACCTATCTTTATAATACGATGCGGTCAGAGCTCTTATGCCGACTTTGTATATCTATACTAATAAATAAAATTGAAGTGTCTGTCTGTAATATCGAAATAACTACCTCATATTAAGCTCATATGGTTATTTGAACGATACTATAACCGAATCACACGTTTTTAAAATTTTTGTCTGTCTGTCTGTCTGTCTGTCTGTCTGTCTGTCTGTCTGTCTGTCTGTCTGTCTGTCTGTCTGTCTGTTTGAACGGGCTAATCTTTGGAACGGCTGAACCGATTTTGACGGGACTTTCACATACAAGTAGAGAATTAACCAGGGAGTAACATAGGCTACTTTTTTTATCCGACTTTCAAAAAAGGAGGAGTTGTGTTTTTCTACCTATGTACACCGATATCTCCGAGATTTCTGAACCGATTTGCGTAATTTTTTTTTTAGTAGATAGAAAAACATTGCGACACTGTCCTACAAAAAATTTGGATTCCAACTCCTCAATCCTGATGCTGTAGGGAATCTGATCCCCAAAACTAATGGGATTTAGGCACTGTCGGTTATTTAAATTGATATTGGGGATACCAATTAAAGACTTTATTGTTGAACTAGCTGACCCCCGCGACTTCGTTCGCGTGTTTATAGGTTTTATACAGGATCGGATCGGATCCCATAATTCTTTTATTTACCTAAACTAAATGTAGCCTAAATTACTCTTTATAACATCACCTATCTGCCATTGAAAGTTCCGTCAAAATCGATCCAGCCGTTTCGGAGATTAGCTGGAACAAATAGACAGACCGACAAACATAAATTTAAACACACGCCAGTTTAAAATAAGCCGTACGTTCAAAGATCCGGGTCCCGAGTTATTTAAACCAAATAAATGTCTGTCATTTCTGAACTAAAAAACCTATGACCTTGAAATATTTACGGGACAATATATAAAGTACTACCTTTCTAACAAAGAAAGAATGAGTGAAATCCAACAACGCGTTAATGAATTACAGCTAAATACACGTTTTAACTTTCATCCCCTCTCCCAAGGGAACCGTGCTGAATTTCGGGATAAAAAGTATCCTATGTCCTACCTCGGAGTATAAACTCAAATCGTACTAAGTTTCATTCGAATCCATTTGGTAGTTTCGGCGTGATGCGCGGCCAAGATACAGACAGACAGACAGACAGACAGACAGACAGACAGACAGACAGACAGACAGACAGACAAAAATGAAAAAAATTGCAGTTTTGGTTTCAGAATCGATTATAGAGTGCCCTCCAATAAAAATTTTCAAAATATCTTCAATGTACAGAATTGGATCTGTTACAGTTTTATTATATTATAGATGACCTCGAGTAGGTACATGATCAACTCTTCAACTCTGATGCTGTAAGGAATTGCATTCCGAAATCGTAAGGATCCCACGGAATTTTTCCGTTTTGTGGACGGGTTACTACTTACTACAGATAGGCTACTTTTTGTTCTGGAAAATCAAAGTTCCCACGAGATTTTTACAAACCTAAATACACACGGGCGAAGCCGTGGGCATCATCTAGTTGTAACATGAAATTCAAGTAGTGAAGCACAATGACTTCAGAGTGAAATGGACCTAAACTGGTTTATTTTAAGGTTTGAGTTCGCCAATATATTCAGCCATTTGTTTACAGCTGATACCTCAAGCGGAAATTTTGCAAAATAAATATTTGAAGTACTGCAAAATAAATATTTTAATTACGACTTCAAAATAAGAGGCTTTGGGTCCATTTTGCTTTAACATTATAGTTTTTCGATATTCGAATTCTAGTGGCGTTTTCGAGGTGTGCCAGCTAGGCATAACAATTTTATGCCAATTATCTTGGCAGCCGTGCTATATACCACTTAATAACCCTCACCTTGGCAACAGCAGTTTTTCTATGATCAGTTTTATTATGTTAGCACTTGAAACGTCTTTTATAGATAGTTTTATCGACCTAAAATTTTGGAACATAATTGGCTCCCATAGCGTTATAACTTAAAACTATACATATAAATCGCTTAGAAATAACTTTCAAAAAGTCTCACCTTATGAGACAAAAATAAAATATCTCGGAACAAAATGGCGAGAAAACCCTAGAGATTTATGAAAACGCTATCGCTTGTGACTCGACCACCTCAGAGTAAGTCCTAGCTCGGAATTACCGTCTTTGAGTACCGGCTAATGCATTACTGGCAGATTCGCTGCACCGCGGTATCTATTTAGCCAGCCTTTGCTACCAACCGCGAGTTTTTTTCTGTACGTCCGTTAGTGTGCGCTCACCTTTTTATTTTTAACCCCCGACGAAAAAAGGACGGGGTGTTATAAGTTTGACGTGTCTGTCGAGAGTGTTGTTAGCTATGTTTGATGAAAATCGAACCAAGATGGCCGCCGGTACAAAATGGTTGATTACATATTTTTTCACAACTCCTATAATATGGGTATCAAATGAAAGGGCTTGACTGGTAGAATATCACTATTGCAAATCCAAGATGGCCGCTACCACAAAATGGCGAATGTCGGGGGTTTTTTAATTTTTACTTGTAACAAACCAAATAGGGAATAACTTATCGCAGACTAGTAGACGAGAATATGCCTGTCCGTCCATCCTGGTCCATCTCTATGCGGTCGTATATCGTCCACCTGAGTGAGTGGAACCTTGGCCCAGAGACAACTTGTATCCTGGACACGGATGTAAGATACTTTTCATCCCGGATAAATAATATAAATAAAAAATTTAAAAAACCTCCGACATTCGCCATTTTGTGGTGGCCATCTTAGATTTACATAGTGCTATTTTACTAGCCCTTTCATTTGATGCCCATATTGAGGGAGTTGTGAAAAAATATGTAATCCGCCATTGTGTGCCGGCGGCCATCTTTGACCGATTTTCATGAAACATAGCTAGGAACACTCCCGACTAAATCACCTTTCAAACAAAAAAAAAACATTCAAATCGGTTCACCCGTTTGAGCGCTACGAGGGAATAGACAGAGACAAACGTCAAACTTATAACACCCCGTCGTGTTTGCGTTGGGGGTTAAAAAACAGTTTCCCGGGAACAGAGTCACGGGCATCAGCTAGTAGTGTTTTAGGTCACGTAAGAATTTCATATGAAACTAGTCGACTCGATGTTATATAGCTACGTCCACATAGCAACCGCAGGGAGGGAATATCTTAGCATTCCTGCTCCGTTGCCGAGCGACCGACTGAGATATTTAGCTTACCGTTGGGATGTTGTATACTTGAGACAGATATAGATCACATTCGATTTATCCTTGCCTATTTTTTAAATCCTATTTTCGACATAATATGCGCTTAACAAGCTATAATTTAAGAAAAATTAAAACCGACTTCCATAGGTATACGTACCTAAATAACGAATCTGACAAGGGAATAGTGTCTATATTATATTGAAAACTACTGAACCGATGATGACGAAATTTGCACTGTTCCCTAAGTCGAAGTAAATGTAATAATAAATGTAATAATAAATAATAATAAGTAAATGTAAAAATAAATAAAAAAATTGATTATAAATTTCTTAGATTTATAATCAATAATATTAATTAAAAATAAATAAATATAATCAAAAATAATAAATTTCTCAGAAATGCGTGGACAAACATATGTACATACCTACGTATACACCTGTAAAAATTTATATATTTGTCTGGATGCCCTAATAGATTATCATATGGGGTCCCTGGAATAACGACTTCCAAATGGAAAGTGCAATACTGGCAGATTCATGATTAGGTGAAATAACAGATCAGACGCTGGATACAAGCGGCCCAAGACCGCAGCGTTCGACTATCCCTCCAATAGACCTATGTCTCTCAGTTAACGTCACTCGGTCGTTTATAACCTTCCATATCTATTCGGGATGAAAGTAATAAGTACAATTGTCTGAAGTCTGCGCTTGCAGAAGCCTAACTCTATGAAACCTGTCTGCCATAAGCTAAGCCATTTCAGCTTCAGCTGATGTTTCTTAGGAAATTCAGCTTAAATCGAAACTTAGTGTGTCTAGGAGTTTTAGCTAGTTAATCTTGATATCCACCACCACTACAGCCTTTTAACGTCCCACTGCTGGGCACAGGCCTCCATTCTCATAGGAGAGAGGTATTTAGAGCTTAGACCCGCCACGCTGCTCCAATGCGGGTTGGCGGGCTTTTTAACGACTATTGTCACATGAAAGTGATAATAACCGGGACCGACTGCTTAACGTGCTCTTCGAGGCACGGGGGTGAATCACCGCCAGCTTTCAACTCCGGGTTGGCACTGAGAATTTCTTGACAGAAAAACCCAATACCTAACAATTATTTGCCCGACCCGGGAATCGAGCCCGGGACCTCGTGATCTGCAGTCGAATATACTAACCACTAGACTAATGAGGCAGTTAATCTTGATATGACGTGAATATATTTTTTGTAAGGCAGACGAAGGTTTAGACGATCATAATCATAATAATTATTCATTTGCAGAGTTATTCTTTTACAATGAACGGTCAATATTTGTAAGGCAAGGTTAATATACGAACAATATTTTTTGTGATGCAAGGATCAGATGATTTATGATCGTCTTTCCTGCATTACAAAAAATAATTATTTAATCATAATTATACATTTGCAGAATTATTTTTTACAATTTGTTATAAAACGATCAATATTTGCAATGCAAGGTTCATAAATGAGGAGATCCGCTGAACAAACAGAATGAGCAACATAACTCAATGGGTTGCAAAGCTGAAGTGGCAATGGGCGGGGCACATAGTTCGAAGAACGGTGAGAGGTCCTAAAGTGCTAGAATGGCGACCTCGTACCGGAAAGCACTAGTCGACCTCTCACTATGAAAGACGACATCAAGTGAGTCGTGGTAAGCCACTGGATACAACTGGCGTAAAACTGAGGCACGTGATAGTCCTTACAAGAGACTTAAGTCCGGCAGTGGACATCTTTTGTTTGATAATGATGATGAACAAGAAGAAGAAGAAGATTAATATAATATCTATATTTAAACCTTCCTCATGAATCTTCAAAATGAAATTTGTCTATTGGTGAAAACCGCATGAAAATCTGTACAGTAGTTTTTGAATTATTGCGACGAACTTTGTTTTATATTATTATGTATTGATCATTTTATTACCATTATTACCATACATACTGTATTTTATTGAGTCGTATAAAAAGACACAATCGGGTCTTTACAGAATTCAAAATGGCGGCTAACGTCTCACGCATCCCGTTGGAGGCAATTCAAATAGATTAGGCAAATTCAATCGAACTCAATTCACGAAATGGATTCCAAATATAAAAAATCAATCGCCCGAAAACTTCCGTGGGTAACTTTAATCTTTAAAATCATTGAATTTGTCTCTGTTATTGGCATTGATATGAAATTGGTCGAAATTATACTGCAGTATCTTTCAATGAGTTTTTACCTCATCTCGATATGTAACCAGGATTTGCTACTTAGAAATGTCACTGATACTGTTTTTTTTTAAATAAAACTTAAATTAATCGAACATAATAATGTAATGTAGATTTATAACCAATTTATAACCAACCTCTGACTATTCAAATGCATCGCCCTATAACCTGGCGGCCTATAATAATCTTAAAAAAATGCAGCAAAATCGGCCCAGTCGTTTTTCAAGAAAAAACGTACGTAGTAAAAAATTAAAAACATTATTATTTCAGCAGTCCCTCGTGGACAGCCGTAAAATATATCTACCGAAGAACATGCTTAGAATTACTACGTACCTACTTAATGCCATAAATTGATCTAAATGTTTCATAAAAATTATACCTAACTGCTCATCCACACGTTCGCCAACATGCTGGCCCATCTTATGGACCAATATGTTGGCCCAACGTGTAGAGCGGGAGTTGGAAGGTATTGGAACAATGGCCCGCAAGTTGGCCCGCAGGTTGGCCCGGAGCATACTGAACGACCTTCCAACGTGTGGACGCGAACACAAACTCCTCGCCCAACACCTTCCAACATATCCGCCATCATGTTGGCCAACGTGTAGAGGCGCCTTAACATAAAAACACAAACAACTTCTTACGTTCAACGCATAGGTATAGCGCCTTCGTTCCATCATGCGTAAAAAGGAGAGAAGAGTGTGAACAACGAAGAGTGTCTTTGTTCTTCAAAGAAAAAAAGGTAACGTCTTCTTACATAAATGTCTAGGATTTTGGCATATCAATGCTTATTATACCTTTGAACTTTTGAGTTGCCCGAGGTTTTCCCCGATGAGGAATCGGGCTCGTTTGTGTGGAAAAATGGGAATTATTTGAATACGAAATGTAATAAAGCAGGGATAATGATGTTGCTGAGACGGGCAAAGGACATAAATCCTTTATTTTTTGTTTTTTTTGGAAAAATTTAAGGGGAATAATCTGTGCTAAATTGGCTGTTAGTTCAGCTATTATAGCATTTTACTTAAAAAATAACTAAGACATTTTATGACTGTGGGTCAAATATACGCAGAAGACATACAATGCTCTCCGAGTACAGTACAACAACACCTTCAGGGTGATGTTGGGGCTCCCTCGACACTGTAGCGCATCAGCGATGTTTGCGTACGTTGATGACTTTCAGTCTGTCATGCGCAAACGAGTCGCATCGCTGATGCGCAGGCTGAGAGGGAGCACCAACGACATGCTGAGGGTCGTTGGTGAAATGCCAGACTGCCCCATGCTGAGGCACTGGATACATACACATGTCTATGTGTCCAGTGCCCCGGCATCTGGGGGCAGATATTTAAATTAAGTTTTTTGTTTTTGTTGTGTTCTGTTTTGTGTTTTTTTTTATGTGTACTAACATAGTAGTAAGATATTTTTGTAATTAACACTATGGGCAATTAATAGCCTGAAATAAATAGAGAGATTTTTTTTTATTATTATTTATTTTATTTTATTTAGTATCCAAACTAATATTACCAGACCTGAGGCCTTATGCCAACTTTGTACATTGTGGCATCCTAATCCTTGTGGCAAAATACCTACATCGTTGTCGCTCATAAATGTAATTTAAAATAAAATATGTTCAAAATAAAATTGAAATTTATTTCCACTTTCTTCCACTTCCACAGATACTCTAATGTAAACTAATCCAACAAAACCATACGTATTAAATATGAGTACGTGTCCGCGAATACGGTTACCTAATAATGCGCGTCACGTATAAAATCCTAGCATGAAAAAGTATAAATTAAAAATTTTAAAAACCCCCGACATTCGCCATTTTGTGGCGGCGGGCATCTTGAATTTGCAATAGTGCTATTCTACTAGTCAAGCCCTTTCATTTGATACCCATATTAAGGGAGTTGTGACAAAATATGTAATCCGCCATTTTGTACCGGCGGACATCTTAGACCGATTTTCATCAAACATAGCTAACAACACTCTCGACTAATTCACCTTTCAAACAAAAAAAACCGCATTCAAATCGGTCCACCCGTTTGAGCGCCACAGGGGAGCAGACAGACACACACACACACACACACACACACAGACGCGTTAAACTTTTAACACCCCGTCGTTTTTGCGTCGGGGGTTAAAAATAATGGAGATTTCTACTGTAGAATGTAGTAGGGTTATGCCGAGTTTCAACATTGCGACAACGTTGATCGATTTCGAGTATCGAAACACAATAACTTCATTAACTTTAAAGTAAAATAGACGAAACTGGCTTGTTTTAAGGTTTAAGTTCATCCATACATCTACAGACAGCACCCCAAATGGAAATTTTGCAAAAAAAATTGAAAGTATTGAATGTACAACTTTAAAATTAGAGGTTTTAGGTTCATTTTACTCTAGTATTATATGTAGTATAGACGCAGATGCTACTGTGCGGAAATCTGTGATACAAAATAATAATTTATTTTGCAATAATCCTTTTAACTTAACAATAACAAAATAAGTTTATTTTTCCCTGTACAGTGAGAGCACAGAGTGATAGTTATTAGGAAACGTTCAAATATCGAATGACCAATAGAGTAAAAATTTTTCCAGAAAAGTTACGCAAACATCAGAGCATCTAGTTTAAGTTTTTAATGTTATTCAATAACAACTTTTACTTTTAGCCGCGTGAGGTTGCATACAGTTATTAAAAGATAAGGTCTTACAATAAGTTTGTCAATCTTTCAAAATATATCTCGGTATAACGAGGCACGCTAAAGATGGCACTTGTAGGGTGACTCTATCATTTTATATGGGATGCACGTCAGTTAAAACGTATACATAAACACTCACACACGCCATGTTTGTGTTATGGATTCTGGTTATACTCGCACAAATGTAAATTTCGACACATTTTTAAAACAGTCATGTCATGACTCATGTCCCCTTTTATGGTGTATACCAAAGGATATAATTATTTACGCACAGTTACGTTAACGTTAACTTGAAAACTCACACTAGGCCCTCACTCATTACATTTATTATTATTTGTTTTTGTTCCAAAAACAAAAACTATTGACTATAGCACAAGGTAGTGTCGGGCGCGGATCGGGGACCGTAAGGTCGACGGTTCAAACCCCACCCGTTACACTATTGTCGTTCCCACTCCTAGCACAAGTTTTCACTTAATTAGAAGGAAGGGTGATATTACTCATGTTCATCATGGATAATATTAAAAAAAAAAGGTTACGAAACAAAACGTCTGTACGTAACGACAGATAAACAGACACCAACGTGCAGAATACTAAAAATAACGGTCTTTCCACCCAATTTTTTTTCTCCCCTAACGTCTAAATCAGCTAATGTGCTCTGCATACTGATGAGAAATCTCTTCAATAATAATAAAGCTTTTCATCAATGTGAAAAGGTCGGAGTATCGAATAACCGATGAGTTATTGTATCACTAGAGGTACAGATGGCATCAAAGCTACGTCAACTTTAATGTGTATAAGGTGGAACCAGTCATGCTTTTTTACATTCAGAAAATTAACATATATCAGGTATATTCAATACCTCCTTATACGAGTACGATTTACTAATTAGTCACGAAAATCGTATAGTATTCTGTAGTAATTCGTGTGATCAAATCTACGTTTAAGTCATACTTTTCAAAAAACTGACTTAAATCGCCACTACAAAGCAAAAAAATGTTTGTTTGTACAGTGTACACGTCATTGTTAATATGTTAAAGTTGGGTGAACATCGCGTGTCTGTTTAAATACAGCAATTTACATACATACATAAAAGATAATCTATAATATAATAAAACTGTAACAGATCCAATTCTGTACATTGAAGATATTTTGAAAATTTTTATTGGAGGGCACTCTATAATCGATACTGAAGCCAAAACTGCAATTTTTTTCATTTTTGTCTGTCTGTCTGTCTGTCTGTCTGTCTGTCGCGCCGCGCATCTTGGCCGCGCATCACGCCGAAACTACTGAACGGATTCGAATGAAACTTGGTACGATTTGAGTTTATACTCCGAGGTAGGACATAGGATACTTTTTATCCCGAAATTCAGCACGGTTCCCTTGGGAGAGGGGATGAAAGTTAAAACGTGTATTTAGCTGTAATTCATTAACGCGTTGTTCGATTTCACTCATTCTTTTTTTGTTAGAAAGGTAGTACTTTATATATTGTCCCGTAAATATTTCAAGGTCATAGGTTTTTTAGTTCAGAAATGACAGACATTACAACCCTGAGTATTGGGTTCAAATAACTTGGGACCCGGATCTTTGAACGTGCGGCTTATTTTAAACTGGTGTGCGTTTAAATTTATGTTTGTTGGTCTGTCTATTTGTTCCAGCTAATCTTCGAAAAGCTAATCTTCGGATCGATTTTAATGGAACTTTCAATGTTATAAGGAGTAACTTAGGCTACATTTAGTTTAGGTACATAAAAGAATTATGGGATCCGATCCGATCCTATATAAAAACCTATATCCACGCGAACGAAGTTGCGGGGGTCAGCTAGTAATATAATATGCGCCGAATTGAGAAACCTCCACCTATTTGGAAGTCGACCTCCACACATTTTTACTTGGCAAGATAACACATTTATATAAACACTTATTATTATGTTAAATAATAATAATTATGTTAAATCATAATTTATTAATATCAAGCTTAATTTTTTCATCCCAACTGGATGACATCAAAGGGCAGGATTATGGTTTTCACTTTCTTTATACTCTCGAAGCATCCCAACGGCTCGGTGGATTTTAATCAATGAAGTGTCTTCGATTCTTCTACACGTTTTGTTTCTTTTTTAGTTCGCTTTTTACACAGTCTGAATATTTGTTTCTTTTTTTTCAATTTTGAGCTTTTCTTTTTTTGTAATCATTACGTGGGGGACGGTTATTTCACGCGCGATGTACGATGTTTGTGCCTCCAAGTATGACATCTCTCTGCCGTACAAAGGAATTATGTATTCTATTCGACTGTTTGTTATCTTTGCCCCGGGGAAGAGAGAAAATCTCAGAAGAAAATAATATTAGAACAATGAGCTACTTATGTTATGTACAAAGGGATAATTAATACAATCTTTTCCTGATTACACAATTGCATTTGCTGTATGCTGTATTACTTTTTTGGGTGGACAAAAGCTCGTGGAGTGAGGAGATCCCTACAAGATATAAACATTGCATATATACCTATGTGGGATTTAATGTGTTTTATGTTTCGTACGGGACTGCTAAAGAGGTTTAAACTGCCTCAGCGATCTATCAATTGGCGTGCTCGACTGCGGATCATAAAGTCCTGGGTTCGATTCCCGGGCAGGGCAAAAAAATTATAAGGTAAGTACTGGGTTTTTCTGTCAAGAAATTCTCAGTGCCAGTTCGTAGGCAGTGAGTAGGAAGTTGGCGGTGTTAGATACAAACCCGTGCCTCGGAGAGCACGTAAAGTCGTCGTTCCTGCGCCTGATCTCTCTCTGGTCGTGTCGTATTGGCGTCCCATTGGATTATGAGAGTGAAGGAATGAAGAAAGTGTTTGCGCATACACTTGTACACTAAAATCGGTTGTTAGACAAAAATTAAAATCCAGTGAGTAATTTAAAAAAAAATACCTACACAACGCTCAAAAAAATACTGCTAAACGCATATAAACCGTCCTCCGTTCCATCACACATAAAAGGGAATTTCAAACGTTACCGAATTGTTACCGAATGTAAGTTCCTACATTTAAATTCGATGTTTCGACTTCGAATTTTGAGTAAGCGAATGTCGGTGAATAATTCTAGCCGCATACCCAAGTCGTCTACAGACTACAAGCAATAACAGAATACACCGACGGAATACGCCGACGTCGTGCAATATTGTCGGCATTGTGTGCAAACTGGCCGACACCGGCCGCCGACCTCTCCGGCTGAGTGCGCCCGGCCAGCCACAGCCACCGGTATCGTTTATTAACCACGATGCCAGTTAACTGAAAAGCCAACTGTTTAATACATATATCCACTCTAGTCTAGGTGTATAGCTTTAGTCGTATTGCTTTAGTCGTATAGCTTTAGTAGTATATTCATTGTAAGGTTTAAAAAAAAAATTGAATGTCTACTATACCCTGATTTCTAATTCCGTGGAATTCTGACGTTTCGTAATGTTACCAGAGATAAAACAATTCCCACAAAAAAGATACAAAATTCAAAACTTATGTAAATAAAAATCAACTGCCGCATGTAGATATGACAAATGCCTAACAGACACTTCATGGTGAGGATGTCATTTGACTTCCATTTTTGAATGACTTTTTCCATGTGCTTCTTTTATTTTCTATTGCTGTTAGTGTGCACTTTCTAGTTTCCACTCTTGGTGTTTTCTATTTTAGGGCGAAACGACTAATATTATTATTCGGCATAAATAGCTTTTTATGATGACAGGGAATTAAAGTAGTTTGGGGTAAAATCGTACTTCGTAGATGTTAACCCTGTTCTCCATACAAATAACTCATCTGTAAATGACAATGTGACAAAAGCTGTGATAGCCTAGTGGTTAGGACGACCGACTTCTAATCGGAGGTCGTGGGTTCGATCCCGGGGCACGCACCTCTAACTTTTCGGAGTTATGTGCGTTTTAAGTATTTAAATATCACTCGCTTTAACGGTGAAGGGAAACATCGTGAGGAAACCTGCATGCCTGAGAGTTCTCCATAACGTTCTCAAAGGTGTGTGAAGTCTGCCAATCCGCTTGGCCAGCGTGGTAGACTATAGCCAAAACCCTTCTCACTCTGAGAGGAGACCCGTGCTCTGTAGTGAGTCGGTAATGGGTTGATCATGATGATGATGATGAAATGACAATGACAGCTGTCAGAATTCCACGGAATTAGAAATCAGGGTGTAGATCTATAGGTATATAATATTAGGAGCAGCAAGAAGCCACTCATAAATTAAATGAAATAAAGAAGAAAGGCTATCCTCATCTTAGATACGTAATTTGTCGACAGATTAATAACCTATTATCGTCCAATATTGTCGGCATTGTGTGCCAACTGGCCGGGCCGAGAGAGCTGCTCTTTACAAGAGCACGTAAAGTCATCTGTCCTGCGCTTGATCTCTCTCCGGTCGTGTCGCACTCGCGTCCCATCCGAGTATGAGAGTTCACCCCCGCATAACCCTCGGCACGTAAGTCGAGCGGTGACCTTCAAGTGCGCGCAGCGTCGTACGAGTGAGCGGGACACAATACGATCGGAGAGCCAATCAGCGCTTACGAGGGATCCGCGAGAGCTAATCAGTGCTTACGAACGATCCCCACGCCCTCCCCGCGACCCTCTCACACCCCGAGATACCTCATTTTCAACTTCTGCGCATTGAAGGTCAACGCTAGACTTATTTGCCGTTACTTATACCTCGGAAAGCACGTACAGCCGTCGATCCTGCGCTTGATCTCTCTCCAGTCGAGTCGCACTCACGTCCCATCAGATTAGGACGTGAAGGAATAAAGTGTTTGGGCATACACATACATATGTACACTACAATATCTCCTGCATAGTTGACATCTCCTGAAATTTGGTGGGGAGGACATTATTATCATTATTTACTTTTAACATTTAAATAATAATAAATAATACTTTAAACATTTAAATTACTTTTTCGGCAGCCATTGTATGTGAAATCCTTCATTAGAGTCCCCCAAACAACCGGACAACTTTGTTTAACTCGGCATCGGGAAACAACTGGTCGGCACGGCGAACGGAATACTGAGCGGGTGGTTTTTAATTCACGCCGCGACGCTGGCGAACGCTTCTTGATTGGACTGTTTGTTCATTATTGGAGACATCGCCTCTCTTTCAAACTCAGTTCCAAGCATGACTTTCAAGTTACAAGGAAGCTGGTTATGAAAAGTTATAAACTCAAAACATCGTTTGGTAGCGCATAAATTTTCCGATAGAATTAATGGCCACAAGACTCGCACCGAAAATGTATCCAACCTGGGATTAAATCCATCCTCAGTAAATCTATCAATCCAGAATGGGAGTAAAGTATCACAGGCACTGAAAAACTTACAAAAGTTTCTTCTCTCCGCGATCTTCGTATCCAACTAGACTCTAAATTACATCTAGACACGCATATAAACAAAAAATAAACAAAATCGTTAACAATGCTTACCGTCTCTATGGGTTCGTGATGCGTTCAACGAGGGACTTCTCTAATCCCTCCACATACCTTCATTTATATAAATCGTTAGTTAGGCCCCAGCTGGAATATGCCAGTTGCATATGGAATCCTTTTTACCAAAAGTACAAAAACCAACTTGAAAGTGTCCAGAAGAAGTTCCTTCGTTCAATGCATTACACATGCCATCGTTCACGACTCCCCTATGACGAGCTTCTTAAAAAGTATAATCTATTAAGTCTCGAATCCAGGCGCAAGTTCTTGGAAGCAATGATGTTACATGGTGTTTCCCATAATAAATACGACTGCATTGACTTGGTCAATAAATTAACTTATAACGTTCCTAAAATCATAATTCGACGAGATGTGCGTAATTATATCTATAATTTGTTTGCTGTCAATTTGTGTAGAAACAATGCTGGAAAACGTTCACACATGCATCGGCTTGTGGACACCTACAATAAACACTTTTTAAAAATAGACATATTCGCTTTGTCTGAAGCCAGATTTAAGAAAGCCAATAATGAAGCTTTAAAAAAAAAGCCTTAGGTAGCCAAAAAAAGGTATAATTTGCAAAATTGTATTTCCCTGTCTTTTCTATTGTTATTTTATTTTGCATTTTATTTGTAAAGTAAGTTGTGGATAGTGTTGTTGACTGTATGTTAATGTATCTTACTATATTATGTACTTTATGTAATTTCTAATGTACAGTTGTTTATTGTCCCTAATAAATAAAAATAAAGGCTTTCTCCAACTAGATCTGAATTTTAATAGGGAGAAGGATACTGCATACGAGTTAACATGCAACAAAGCAAAAAATATATAAACAAAGGTAGCACTAAAAGGAATAATAGACGAAGTGGGGCAGAGAGCCTCCACTCGGAAATATAACACCTCGAAGACAGGCTGGCTTAATTTCGCTAAATCCTTTAGAGAGACCAACATGAAAATAGTAGTTTATGAAACGGTTGCATAATAGAGGTTATTAAAACACGAGTGTTAGTTTAAAAAACGAGCCGCAGGCGAGTTTTTTAATAGTATTACACGAGTGTTTTAATAACTAATTATGTAGAGTTTCATACACTACTTTATCTAAGCTCATCAATAGGTATCTTACGTATAAAAGAAAAGACTAAGAAATTAACAAAATTATTTATTATAATAAGTATTCATGTTTTGGATATTGCAATTTATAAATGTACTCAATTCTTCAGGGGAGAACGTTTTTGAATTTTTTCCCTTAAAGCCCTGCGATTTTCTTTTTAAAACAGCAATCAGTCTTGTGTATTTAATAATATCGATTTGGTTGTAGATACTCAATATACTTTTGAGCATTGAGTATTTAGCCCATAAGGACAAAGACTTAAATTTATTTGATAATTCTTGGAAATATGCTAGCATTACATTTTCTGAAAATGAAGTGGTTTTTTTCAAAATTTTCCAACTCATAAAATCTTGGTAACATTTATCGTAAATTTTCTTTGATTTTGCTGGCAAAAGATTATTTGTCATTCCCGATGCTATTTCCAGAATGTCTGGTGGAGTTAAATTCTCTTCAGTATCACTGCTAGACATTTTTCCGCGCAACAAAAATCACTTGCAAAATTTTGAGTTACAAAAACTGAATAGTATTAAATAAATAATAAATTAAAAATTTAAATAATAGGCGCCAAAATTCAATTGTCAATTCCGAATGTGCGGTGCGTGCAGTGCGTCTATGGTCAATTATGGTAGCACTACACTCTGTCCTCTGGCCGCATCTTGCTACCGCCACACTTTCGCAGTAGTAGTAATAGGGTAACTTTGATAGCGGGATAATCATTGTAAGTAACAAAATTAAACTAACTAACTATTGTAAACTAACTACCTATTTCTTTTAAAATGTTTCTTTTGTTTAATTTATGTTTTTTTGGTGTACAATAAAGTATTAAATAATAATAATAATAATAAACACCCGGCATGGCTCAAAAATACCAGAACCCAGTGCCTGTACTATAATGTAGAAAAAATTATTTTTTAACATTGTTTTGCAATAATTTCCTAACAAAGTAGTGTTATAATGAACTTTTTTAATTTTTTTTTTAAATATTATAGATGTATGTGAATAAAGTAGTCCAATATATGACACATTTTGATTTCATATTCGGAATTTTATGATATGAGAGTAGATAAAAGACATTACGGAGGCGAAAGTAAATTAAATTACAGACGAACCTACAATAGATAAGTATATAGAGGAATATGTTTGTAGCATAACAGACTCATGTAATAAGGCCATTCCAAAGATCTCCCAAAACATTAATCTAAGAAAAAAGGAGTGGTGGACAGAGGAGTTAAGCCTAAAAAAGAAAGAGACAATACGTCTCCGAAACAGAATAAAAAAGGCGAACCAAAGAAGGAGACCATACGTAGTCCAAGACTATTTGGACTCTTTGAATGCTTACAGAGCCCTAATGCACGACACAATCACAAACAGGTGGAAACAGTTCTGTGAAAGACAAGACAAAGAGACCATCTGGCAAGGCATTTATCGAGTACTGAGGAAACGGGCGGGAAATGAAGGAGACCGACTTTTAAGGTCCCCATCAGACCAGAATATCCTAAACCCTCTAAAATCAGCTGAATTATTAGCTGAAACATTTTACCCCCAGGATGAACCTCAGACAGACACTGCGGAACAAGCAATACTCAGAGTTCAAGTGGAAACAGAAGTAGCTGAACTAGAAGATGAGGAGACAAATAAGTTCACGATTGAGGAAGTGAAGTCGGTTTTAGAGGATATGAGTCCAAAAAAGGCACCCGACGAAGATGGCTTAACTTCGGATATTTGTACCAAGGCTTTTCAAGCAAATCCCGAACTTCTACTCGCGATATACAATAAGTGCCTAGAGCAGAAATATTTCCCTACCCTATGGAAAACGGCCATTATTAAGATCATCCCCAAACCTAATAAGGACGATTACACAGCTCCAAAGTCCTACAGACCGATAGGTCTACTTCCAATCCTGGGTAAAATGCTAGAAAAAATTACGGCAAATCGTATCCTCTGGCAGTTGGGACGATAGAAGGCTCTACATCCTCAACAATACGGCTTTATGCCACAACGAGGTACAGAAAATGCACTATTTGATGCAATAAACTTAATTGAGAAAGCAGTGCGCGGAAAAAAGATAGCCATCGCAGTCTTCCTCGACATAGAGGGAGCATTCGATAACGCTTGGTGGCCTGCAGTAAAGAGACAATTAATACGTAAGAAGGTGCACCCATCTATGGTAAAGATAATGGCCAGCTATATGTCAGAGCGGGGAGTCACTATTAAATATTCTGGAGAAGTAATACGCCGGCACACTAACAAAGGATGCATACAAGGATCCACTTGTGGACCATTAATGTGGAACATCCTATTGGATGGCTTACTAGAGGAAATGGATGACTCCAAGGTTCATGTACAAGCCTTTGCGGATGACATATTGCTAATAAGCATGGGCAAGGAAGGGGGGGACATTGAGCGTGACTTAAACGAAGCTCTCAAGAAAGTATCAAATTGGGGAATACGAAATAAACTTCGTTTCGCGCCGCATAAAACCCAAGCTACCCTCTTTACCCGTAAAATTAAATATTATAAACCTAAGTTAATTATGAACGGAGTAAACTTGGCCTTCAGCGACACCATAAAAATTTTGGGAGTAACGTTCGACAAGAACCTAAACTACGTACAACATATTAACGAAGTCTCTCAAAAAGCTATAAAACTCTACAAAGGAGTTTCATGCACCGCTAGAGCTCATTGGGGACTAAACCCGGATATTATTAAAACCATCTATACGGTCGTATTGGAACCAACGATGCTCTACGCGGCAAATATCTGGGCGACAAAGGGCCAGACTGTTCAGATTAAGAAAAAACTGGACCATATTACTAGATTATTCGGTATAAGGATCTGCAGGGGGCACAAGACCATTTCTCTCATCTCAAGTGCCCTACTAGCGGGAATACTCCCCTTAGACCTCAGAGCCTTAGAGAGAAGAGAGCTATATTTGATAAAGAAAGGGAAGCCACTACAGACCCTACCAGGACGAGAAATAGAGATCCCAGTAAGCCCTTTCGACCTACCACATCCGGCGGAGAGGATAAGCTTGAAGATTGGCATTTTTTGCAACCAGCAAGAGAGGTGTATTAGGCCGGAAGAGGAAGACGATCAAGATTATGACAAAGGACCTCACCCGTCTGTGAGACAGCTGTTGAAGTGTACACAGACGGAAGTAAAATCGAGGGGAAAGTCGGCGCAGCGGTAACTTTTTGGAAAGGAGGGAAAGAGGTCAGATACGGTCTAATGACCCTGGAAGACTACTGCACCGTCTTTCAGGCAGAACTCATCGCCATAAGGGGAGCCTTACAAATTATGATCACAGATAGACGCTTCAAAAAGGCCAGAATCTACAGTGACTCTCTGCATCTGTGTGCTACAGTGATTCCAATCATCATCTGCATTGGAATCCATCCAATTTCAAAACTCCACCCAAACAATAGTTGCAGACATCAGGGACAAAATTGATAACCTTATCAACAGTGGAGGAGAGGTGGAGTTTTATTGGGTACGTGCGCACGTAGGCAACAAAGGTAATGAGAGGGCCAACGAATTGGCCAAGATGGCGGCCCTAATGTGCAAAAGGAAGCCTGCTTACGATCGCTTTCCGATTTCCTATACCAAAAATTCTATCATGGCAATTCTATCACTGTACACACCTGGCAGACGAGATATTCAGCGGAAACCACCGGGGCGCTAACCAAAAAATTTTTCCCAGACGTAAATCAGGGCCATAAGATACTCACCAATATTAAAATGGACAACTTACTGGCGCAGCTGTTTACGGGCCACGGTGGTTTTAGAGAGTATCTCCATA
Organism: Melanargia galathea; assembly: GCA_920104075.1. Taxonomy (NCBI): domain Eukaryota; kingdom Metazoa; phylum Arthropoda; class Insecta; order Lepidoptera; family Nymphalidae; genus Melanargia; species Melanargia galathea. The sequence goes on from OV049868.1 coordinate 12,621,020, forward strand.
GATTCAAACTATTGCCGGACCCACGGACTGCATTTGCGACGACGAAACCTCGGAAACAGTCACGCATGTGCTAGCAAACTGTCCTCGCTTCTCGAGGCAAAGGTATGAGTGCGAATGCAGAATGGGCCTGGCACTCGAAACTGATAAACGAAATAATAGGCAATTTACATACTCGGGAGATATTCCTAGAATATGCCTCGAAAATAGCTAAAGTAGTAACTAGGGCAAACGGCTCTATTTTTTTACCCGACTGGGTATATGTGTTTCACCTGTGTGTATGTATGTCCATTCCTATGTCCGCTTGTAACTAATCAACGGCTCAACGGATTTTGATAAATGATACGTCATTAGATTTGTCTCAATGACGCGAGTGTTATAGGGTACCTAAATTTTTAAAAAAATCAAAATGGCGGACTTTATGCGCTTTAATGTGCGAGCTGAAAAAAAATTTTTTCTTCAAGACCCTCGAGTGGGGTATCAAAATAAAGGGATTCAAAAGGCAAATACGAAAATGTATAAATTTATATATTTGGAAACAATTTGGAGTGATAAATCGTAGAAAATGACCGTTTCCTATGTCAGTTCGTAACTACTTAACGGCTCAACCTATTTTGATAAATTATACCTCATTAGATTTGTCTTGACGGCGCAAATGTTACTGGGTACATAAAATTCATAAAAAATCAAAATGGCGAATGTTATGCACTATAATGTGCGGGCTGAAAAAAATTTTTTTTCTTCAAGACCCTCGAGTGGGGTATCAAAATAAAGGGCTTTAAAAGGCAAGTACAAAAATGTATACAATCTATATGTTTTAAATCAATTTGGAGTGACAAATCATGAAAAACAAAATAAATAACAACTACCTACACTGTAAGTGGTACGGTGGTAGTTTATTAATTTTTTAGTTCGTTTTTTAGCATGGCAGTCGGGTTTTTTTAATTTTTAAATTATAGCTTGTTAAATGGAGTCATTTGCTCTAGTGTCGAGGAACCTCGTGAAACCTTTGTAATAACTCACCTGCTGCAGATTCGTGTCTACAATCGGAACATACATGCTACCAGTGTATAAATTACATCATGAACTCAGATAGGAATGGTGATGGCTCCACCTCCCCCTTTTCAGCCTCTTCAAGGGCATTATGGGTCCCATCCCCAGGGTCTAGGCCATCATCCCCAGTGACGGGATGCCCAGGGTGCGAACAGCTCATAGCAATAAACCATGTCCTAAAAGACCATATCAAGGAGCTTGAGCTAGAGTTGGCACTGCTAAAAGGTGAACCTCGACCAGCCCACAAAAGCGAGGAGGCATCACAACCCAAAAGAAACAAATACGGAGGACGAGATCGGCCTCATTGTAAACTGTGCGGGGAGCCCATCACCAGAAAAAACATGCCCCGCCATTTACGTAGGAGGCACCCAGAGTCATTTGGTCACACTCTTGGGTTGAGCAAGACGAAACTACAAACGAGAGATGGAGAATGGGGCTGTGGGGGTGGCAAAAACTTAGATGTGGACAGGATGCTCCGCTTGGCCACCTCCCTGCCTCGCCCCATCTCTCCACTTCACCAAGATAAGATCCTGTCCAAGAGCAAGTGTACTGTCTGTGGTAAACTTGTCCTGCAAAAAAATATGAACAGGCACATCGACAGGAAACATAGACACCACTCAAATAAGACAGACATCGAGAAGATCTTGAGAGAGGTTACAGATCTTCCCAGGAGCCTCTCTCCATTGGGCAGCAGCAGCGGGGAAGAGGAGGTGGGACAAATATCAAAAATGTTAAAAGAAAGTATAGATCTAATAAATATAGAAAGATAGAAGATATAGATAGCAAAACTGTACATAGTAAAAACAAATTTTCAACATCAGGAAACTTCCTCATTCCAGAAGATAAAAATATCTATCTTATGTGAATATTTTGCAGTTTCTATAATATTACATACATACGAATAGATAGCCTCCTATTTTTGAAGTCGGTCAAAAATGAGAGCCCGTCTAAAGTCGGCCGTCGACGGATAAAAATCGACCGCAGGCAAAAAGCAGCCATCTTTGTTAGCTCAATTTTTTTTTTCATTAAGAACCTTGTTCTACGACGATATTAAGACAACATCAATCTGAATTACTTTGACACCATTTTTAACGGAAATCCCTATAATTAAGCGAACCTCATTACGGATGGATATTGAGCGCCTATTTTAAATCTCCCCTAATCTTGTCTGTCGAAAAAATAATCCAAATTGGCGCTATTTTTTGTGCCATGTTTTTATTTTCTTTTAATACAAGACCTTCGCCTGGAAGGGTATGACAGTTTAATGAAACACATATTTACCTAAGGGCCTGTTTCACGACCTTCTGATAAGTGTCGGATAGCCTAACTTAAGTTTTGTCACTTTCTTACTAGTGATAAAAACCAAAGTTGTAAAAAAGCTCTCCGATACTAATCAGAAGGGAGCGAAACAAGGCCTAACCCTTGTACATATTTCTATGTTTGAAGATTTTTTTTTTATTCAACTACAAGTTAGCCCTTGACTGCAATCTCACCTGATGGTAAGTGATGATGCAGCGGGCTAACTTGGAAGAGGTATGCATACCCCTGATCGGTTTCTACACGGCATCGTACCGGAACGCTAAATCGCTTGGCGGCACGGCTTTGCCGGTAGGGTGGTAACCAGCCACGGCTTAAGCCTCCCACCAGTCCAGACCAGAGACAATTTAGAAATTATAAAATCTCAAATTGCCCCTGCCGGGAATCGAACCCAGGACCTCCCACTTATAAGACCACAGCGCTCACCACTGCACCAGGGAGGTCGTCGATTCTATGTTAGATGAAAATGTTATTTTAACAATTACTTAGCATCATACCGGAACTTCATGTTTGATGATGAAAACGAAACGAGTAACAACTGGTAATTACTTTGTAAACTAGCGTCAATAATTATTTATACTACACCTGCTCGGAAAGTACCTTCTGGTTTTTCTCCTATCGACGGTCAAAAGTACGTCATTACTGTCAAACAAATATGCGGGGCGAAAAGAACTATGAGAATTCATTGTTAACGCGCTAGAGCGGAAATTCCATTTATGAAATTCCATTACTAACGTGCTTTTTTCTTTTTAATTTTTGATAAAATCCGATCAGTACATGAAAAAAAACCTATTTCGACAAAAGACGACATAAAAAGCACCTATAATAGTAAAATAAATGAGTAACCGCCACGGTAGATAGCGCTGATGTCGGTATGTCACCGAGCACGACCGGGGTCCGCTATTTTAAATAAATTCAATTTTAATTAATACAATTAAATATAAAGTAAAAGTAAAAAATAGAAAATATAAATTTTTCGCGCTATTTTCTTTGTATTTTGTGAGTCGCTTTCTTTTGTTTTACCTATCCAAATTTTCAATTTATAAAATTACAAATAACTTTAGGGAACTCGAAGTGTCTAAGTAGTGAGCCGCCCAACGCCGCCGGAATTAAAAATATGTGGCCAAGCAGTTAGTTATGAGATGGTCACATTTACCCACGATTTTATGTTCCATAAAAAAAATTAGAAACTTCGTTCTTAGAACAGAAACGGGTACGACAGGGCCTCATAAATCTCAAATAAAGTTACACAAGTTGTGTGAAATTTAAGCCAGGAATAATAAAAAAAAATTAAAAGGAACTTAGAACTAAAACAAAAGATAAGAGAAATCTTTAAAAACAGGGAATCAATAGCTTATACGAAGTGCATATTTCTCGAAACCGCCATAAATCTCGCTAAAAGCCGTAAAGTGTATTTTAAAACCTTTACACAAATGCAAGGGACTGCGTAAAATTGCAAACACATGTGGGGAGAGAAAAACTGCACGCAAGGCAAGGGATTCTTAGGAATTCTACGTAAGTGAAACAAAAAAATATACAAAAGCGAAGTCACGAGATGGGAAAGGCGGGGGCGTTAAAACAAATTAGCCAACCGGGACTACCAGGATAACGTCACGGGGAGGGGCCTATAGCACCCTACCTGAATCCGCAAATGAGAAATGGGCTGCGCGAGAGTCGAGCAAATCAGAAAACGAGTTTCTCCCGGGGGATTTTTTTTTTGAATGTTTCAGATACGATGAGAAGGGAATGGAGGAGAGCTTTTAAACGGATGCCCAGTGGAGAATGGGGCAGTTCGTCAGAGTTCGAAGTCCAAGCACTAGCTTTCAGTGACGAAGTTTAGACTTAATATTTGTGAATTGTAATTAAATTCTAAACCTAAATATAATTAAAGTGTGTGGTAAGCAGACGGGAGTTATACGGTGACGTACCTACTATAATTTTGTTATTATTATTTATATCTTCGAAAATAGCTCCACAACTCTAATTATTTAGATTATTATAGAATATTATAATAGAATGGGGTTTGGTAACTGTTGTTGGAGTTGTAATTCTATATCTGATTATCGTATTTTGTATACGGTACTGTAAGGGACGGGGATCACCTTGTACAGGCTACGAAATGAACAGATCCCAAGACATACAGTTAGACGATATATATAAAGGGGTCTAAATTAAAATAAAAGTTGTGAAGCTAGGTTCTTGTATTTTCGATAATTGGTTTAGTTTAATTATATATAAATATGCATTAATGTGTGTCCTTAACCTCATGTAGTCACGTGTAAAAAGTAGGCTTATAAATAATGATGTTTCTTGTTTTCCTGTGAGCATGTGTGTATTAGACATAAGCTATACATATAGAAATACATTGCCGCGAGAGGTTTTTCATCTGAGGTCTCCTTTTCCTCTCGAGAACTTAGCATGGCATAGGAAGTGAGCCTCGGCAGAATTTCGAAATATCTGACCAGATTCGAAATTCCGTCTAAATAATCAAACAGTTTCTTTTTTTCTCAAATACTCAAATGTATGAGTAATTAAATAACACTTACCGTGAATAAAAGGCATTTGAGTATACTTTACTTTCTTTCATTATTATATTTAGAATACCTTTCCTAGAACTTGAATAGTGGAGACCCAATCAAGTTAAGAGTCAGTCAGTCATACTATAATTTTAGTTTAACATAAGGTTGAGAACATATGTGTGTCGAAATAACTTGAAATACTCCAGTATTAAAATTCTCTCATATAACTAACCTAAATCACGAATTCTACATTAAAGTCAGAAATTAGGCTAGTATTCAGTATGGCACCAATCTACATTGTTAGCTACAGCTTTTCTCAGTAAATCAACGAATAGGATGTTAACGAACTAATGCAGTCTAATGGAACCTGACTCTTACTAATACTGTTTTGATAGGCCAAAGTCATAAAAGTAGGACTAAATTAGATCATTAACTACCGCAGTACCGTCATTAGTATCGTGGTGTTATCATTCATTGGCAAAACAAGCAATATTCAATTAATTGAGATACATACAACTTCAAATGGCTAAAGGTGTTTGTCCGGGTTCGAACCCCGGCCTCTGGGTTGAAACAATCGTTCTGACAAACGAGCTACCACGTCTTTCTATTATTACATTACAAACGAGGCGAGCATCATCCGAGCAACGGGTACAGCCGGCGAACAAAAGGTCCAGGTAGGACATATTTCCTTTGTGTGTCCTTTATAGCCAGACCTTGGGACGGGAGAGAGCGGCGCATTTGTTTTCGGCAAAATTGTGAGACACTGATATTTTTAATTGGGAAATATAAAGTTTGACACCTTTGACTTATCAAGTCAGGTTTTAATGAAAATTGGTACACGGTTGAAATCAGGTGACGCCCCGGCAGCGCCGTCCCGGCACAACTAAACACGCCATGTCTTATACAGTTGACCTTCCGAAACTGAATTGGCCAATTCAGACCCTAACTGAACAAATACATATATAAATTATTAAATACCATGGTAAGGGGCGAGCCTACGAGCTCAATAAAAGAACCTGTTTTCCGCAACAGGCAATTGATCGCTTCGCAGCGCAAAAAGGAAGGTCAATCTGTGCCCCAAATAACAATGTTTAAAGGCTGGATACCAGCGTAGGAAAATCCCCGTGCTAGTAGGGACGACGGTCGGGTAGAAGATGGCCAAAACTGGCAAATGCGTGTGTCAACCGATCTTCCACACTAACCAGAACGTATAATCTTGCCATTTTTGTCTTCAGAGGTTTCTTTTCTACGAGTAATCGAATGAAATCAATTGGTTAATCTTTCATATAAATTCTATAATTAAATCCGCGAAATCTGGTAGATGGATTGAGAGGTCCACACGTTCACCCAACGGAATGTACCAGTAATAACATGCAAGCCCAGATATCAAAGTGTCTCTATGTTCTGCCAAAACATTTTTAAAGGTTCTCTTATTATAGCTAATTATAAATCACAAGCATAGACGATCACACCGTACCATCACAGAATTTTGATGCCGAGTGACCAGGATCTACGTACATATTCGAAATAACGATATGACTAGATTTATATTAACAAAAAAAAAAATAAACACAACGTAGGAACCGTGATTAGTTATATGAGAGGAAAAATTTAAAAATAAAATAAGAAGAGGTTGAGGGACACATTGTGCATGTTAATATATATATATATATATGTTGTACATTTACATTTACTTTATGTATAGGGGGAGAAGAAATAAGCTGTATAGACATAAATGTACAATTTACAGGTTTTCAAAGAGGATATTGCAGATAACGAGATATTACTCCTTGCTTATTTCTTGAGCTTAATAATTTTTAACTCAGAGAATTCATATACCCACATGTGTTAGTAGTTTGCATCAGTATAACACTATTATTTAAAATACGGCTTGGCGTCTTACGAAAAGTTGCACAAATACAAAACAAAACAAAAAAAAAATGGCTCCAGGTAGGAAGGGACGTAAAACGAAACAAGTAGGTACGAGTCAGGGCGACGTTAATACAATAGAATTGGGTGAGCAAACGGCAACCTTAGGGAATGCGACTTTAGAGTTGATTTTGAAAAAGATTAATGAGTTCGAAGTAAAATTACAACAGCTAAATTCAAACGCTAGTTCGAACGAAAATGCAAGTGTCTCTTCGCACGAGACGACGGTAATAAACGAAAGTGAGAGGGTTGATAGGCAAGAATCTAATCTCGAAACCGCGAGTTCGAGTACAGCGCTTTCCGATACTCGAAATTTATATGTCATACAACCATCGGTGACTAAACCAAATTTCGACGGGAAACCACTCACTAATCCTATCTCTTTCCTAAAACGATTAAAGAAATATATAAAGGCAGTCAATGGGTCAGATCGCGAAATCGACATATCGTTGGGATGCATTTCTGGAAGTGCCAGAAAGGTCATGGAATTATATTCCAAGGGTTGGGTCACGTTCGCCGACTTCGAGGCTGATTTTAGACGAAACTATTGGACCGAGCAGATCCAGGAATCTGTAAGATATAGATTGATTAATGCGGTATATTCAAGCGATTCCGGAATGACGATGTCTGAGCATTTCGCCGAACAGGCCGAATCAATGCAGTCTCTAACTATCGCATTTAGCGAGCGAGATTTAGTGAATTCTATTATGCGACATTATACGATAGATATACAGCGATTATGGTTTACTAGAACAGAGGAAGTTAACATCATGAACGGGGCAAAATTTCTTAGAAATATAGAGCAAAATATAGTTGAGAAACATAGGGCGGTTGCGAGAGGTAGTGGTAGCGGAAGTTACAGAGGTAGGAGATACAATGAATATCCGTCGAGGCGTACTATTGTTGCGACAATGTCAACAAATAATTGGAGGGCTAGAGGGAACTCGACGAGAGGTCGGGGTTATCGTCGGTTGAGTTCTAGGACAAACTTTAACAGACCTACAGTACCCGAAACTAAACAGGTCAGACCAGCTATTACATTTGTGAAGGAGGGCGAAGGTCCTACTTTGTCTAAACATGTGGGGGAGGGACCTTCAAAAAACTAGGTCTCCCCACACAAACGAGGTCAAATCAGTCAATGTTGTGTAGTACGGGGAACAGAAAGACCTCCGAATACGGGAAGGCAGGTACTATCTATAGGATTTTAACTAATAGTGGATGGAAACCGGGACAGAGTCTAGGTATCGGTGAGAGGGGTCTCAAGAGGTTATTAAGGGGCAAAACAAATAGCGACGAGTCTAGTTGTCAATTGGAAATTAGGAGTATAGGAATCTTATTGGAAAATCAGTTCGATAATGTAGCAGAATGCAACGAGATAGGCATTTTGTGTGAAACATGTGCGAGGAGAGATTTGAACGTGTATACGATGTTTCATGAATTAGATGAACAAGTTGACGTAGGTATTGATTATTCCTTACCTAGGTTACCTGAAGTATGTGTGAGATTGTACGGAAGAAGTATAAATGCTCTTATAGATACAGGGAGTCAAATTAGCGGGATAACTAGGGAATTATACGATTCTATCCTAAAGGAGAATAGAACATTGCCAGAAATCGCTATTCCAGCAATTCAGATACAAGGAGCATTCGGTTCTCGGAGTGAGAGCACAAATAGATTGGTATTAATAGAGTTTCAATTAGGTAGTACTTTAGTTGAAGCACCTGTACTAATTATGCGGCGTTTACCTAGGTCATTGATACTAGGATACGATTGGCTAGAACGAGTGAAAGGGATAGTAAACTGTAGTGGTGAACACACTTTGACTATCGAACATATGGGAGTTAGAGCTTGTGTTAGACTGAACTCAGATTGCAGAATCGAAAGGTTAGGGGGAGAGACGAATGCAGCCACTATTAATTTGATATTAAACCAAAACTCTAGGACAGTAGGGCAGAGTGTATTAAGTAAAGAATCAGATAGTGAGAAAGTTAAGGAATTCCAATTAGACAATTCGAACTTAAGTAGTAAACAAAAGGAATTATTATTACCTGTGCTAAACAAGCATTGTAAGGTATTTACGGAAGGGTTAGGCTTGACTAACAAGTACGAACACGTTATTGAGCTAGTAGACGAAACTCCTTTCGTAAAACACAGTTATCCGGTACCTTTAGCGTACAGAGAACAGGTTAAGGACGAATTGGGAGAGTTAGAGAAATTAGGCGTGATCAGACAAGAGGTTACTCCATACTGCAGCCCGCTCACGTTCACTAAGAAACGAGATGGGTCAATAAGACTCTTATTAGACGCACGCGAACTAAATAAAAAGATGTTAGGCGACGCAGGGTCACCGCCACTCACCTCTGAGATTTTACAATCCTTCCATGGAGTAAATTATATCAGTTTAATTGATTTGAACAATGCCTATTTTCAAATACCTTTGCATAAGGATTCTAGGAAATATACGGGGTTCTCGTTCATGGGAAGAACGTATACTTACCGTGTTTTACCTCAAGGATTAAAGACTTCGGTAGCAGGTTTCTCAAGGGCCATGGATTATATTTTAAAAGAAGTACGTGAATTCTGCGTAAACTATCTAGATGACATTGTCATATTCACCACAGGGGACATGAGACTACATTTAGAACATTTAGATCGGGTATTAGAAAGCTTAGAAACCGCAGGTTTAACCGGGAGATTGGAGAAGTGCCGATTCTTATGTGTAGAAGTAAAATTGTTAGGGCACATAGTGAATACAAGCGGGGTGCGTATGGATCCTGAACGGGTAGAGGCCATTTTAGACTTCCCCATACCTCGAACTATAAAACAATTACGAGGGTTTCTGGGGTTAATAAATTATTTTAGAAAGTTTATCTCGAAATATAGCGAGGAGGTTAGGCCATTGTGCGACCTATTAAAACAAAATACAAAATGGTCATGGACACAAGAAATTAACGATTGTTTCGAAAGAGTCAAGAAATTATTTATAGACACAATACTCCTCGTACACCCAGACCCGAAGGGAACTTATTATTTACAAACGGATAGTAGTAATCTAGGAATTTCAGGGTATGTCTACCAACTGAATGATGTAGGTGAGGAACAAATACTAGGGTTCTGTAGTAAAGCATTGACAGAGACGGAACGTAAGTGGACTGTTACTGAACAAGAGTTGTGGGCAATCATCTTCAGTTTATCAAAGTTCGAAACGTACTTGAGAGGAGCACGTTTAGTTATAAGGACTGATCATAAGAGTCTGATATTCTTGCAGACATGTAAATTATTGAGCGCTAGAATGATACGTTGGGTACACTATATAGGGCAATTTAACTATACAGTTGAGCATGTGAAAGGTAAACTAAACACTGTAGCGGACGTGTTGTCCCGACATATAAAGGGAACCACCGATGTATTGACTAACAAGGCAACGGGGCCTGAGATGAATCTATTCAAAACATCATTAGGACGATTAGTACGGGAGCGATGGGGAGAGATAGGTAGTTATCAAAAACGCGACCGGATCGCCAGCGAAATAATTAGACGCATACAAACAACAGGTACGCCAGAATCAAAGTACTATGTACTTAGAGGGGAGATTCTTTATAGAACAGACAAGAAAGGGGATACGTTAAAGTTATATGTCCCCGAGGATTTACAGAAGGACTTAATCGTTAGCATACATGAAGAAGTAGGTCATTTTGGACGTTACAAGGTCTATGCTCTGATGAAGCGCCGGTATTATTTTTCGAACATGTCACGTATAATAGGTCAGGTTGTAAGAGCTTGCGAGACATGTCAAAAGTCAAAACATGTTTTAGAGACGCACACGGGACCGATTAAAACTGTAATAGCGAAGGAAATAGGGGAACGAGTCTTTTGCGATATTTTTGGGCCGTTACCAGCGGGGCGGTTTGGTTTTAAATACATATTCGTGATACAGGACGCTTATAGTAAATTGATCAGGTTATACCCGCTACGTCAGGCTAGTGGGAAAGCTACATTAACTTGTATAAAGAAGTTCCATAGGCAGGTCATGATTAAGACATTATGCTCAGACCGAGGCGCGAACTTTACTTCAAAAGTTTTCGAGACAGGTATCCGCCAACTAGGTATCGAAATAACGCATACTTCCGTTAGAAATCCGCGGCCAAATTCAACAGAGAGAGTTAACAAAGAGTTAGGAAGGTTATTCAGGACGTATTGCGACAAATCGCATCGTTCATGGGTAGATCTATTATCGGATATAGAGGATTGTTACAATCAGGTAGTACATACTACGACGGGGTATTCACCAAACGAGATAGCATGGGGGAAACGGACTCAGTTATCAACCGATTTCGACGTTGAAATAGCTGAAGGACAAAATTCACAAAGAGAGACATTAGAGCAGATTCGACAACGGGCGCGACATAACATAGCTAAGGCGGCCAAAAGTAGGGAAATTCATTATAATAAAAACCATAAATTAATACAGTTCGAAATAGGAGATTTGGTGAAGCTTAAGACTTTTGCGAAGTCAGATGCGGACAAAAAGTTGACAAAGAAATTCATGCGCTTATATGAAGGACCGTACGTAATAGGGGCAGTCCCATACAACAATGTATATACATTAGTTGACGTACATACTGATAAGGTCAAAGGGAATTACAATGCCATTCATCTGTTTCGTTATTATGTAAACAATTAGAAGAATAGGGAATATTAGGATATTTAAAGGAGACGCGGAATGTTGACGCCACGGTCATAAAACAGGTAGCTTAAGCCATTCAAACAAAGAGATAACCGAGTCGAGTAGGATTATTTCAAATACTTGGAAACATAAAAGATTAGACGTGGGAAATTTAGGGGTGGCGTGTGAATACAGAATTTGAATAAGGAAATAGATTTTGAAACGACTAGTATAGAGACGTAGACATAGAAAATACTACGTGTATTAAAAATCTTTTTCGGGGGAGTGTGAGATGGTCACATTTACCCACGATTTTATGTTCCATAAAAAAAATTAGAAACTTCGTTCTTAGAACAGAAACGGGTACGACAGGGCCTCATAAATCTCAAATAAAGTTACACAAGTTGTGTGAAATTTAAGCCAGGAATAATAAAAAAAAATTAAAAGGAACTTAGAACTAAAACAAAAGATAAGAGAAATCTTTAAAAACAGGGAATCAATAGCTTATACGAAGTGCATATTTCTCGAAACCGCCATAAATCTCGCTAAAAGCCGTAAAGTGTATTTTAAAACCTTTACACAAATGCAAGGGACTGCGTAAAATTGCAAACACATGTGGGGAGAGAAAAACTGCACGCAAGGCAAGGGATTCTTAGGAATTCTACGTAAGTGAAACAAAAAAATATACAAAAGCGAAGTCACGAGATGGGAAAGGCGGGGGCGTTAAAACAAATTAGCCAACCGGGACTACCAGGATAACGTCACGGGGAGGGGCCTATAGCACCCTACCTGAATCCGCAAATGAGAAATGGGCTGCGCGAGAGTCGAGCAAATCAGAAAACGAGTTTCTCCCGGGGGATTTTTTTTTTGAATGTTTCAGATACGATGAGAAGGGAATGGAGGAGAGCTTTTAAACGGATGCCCAGTGGAGAATGGGGCAGTTCGTCAGAGTTCGAAGTCCAAGCACTAGCTTTCAGTGACGAAGTTTAGACTTAATATTTGTGAATTGTAATTAAATTCTAAACCTAAATATAATTAAAGTGTGTGGTAAGCAGACGGGAGTTATACGGTGACGTACCTACTATAATTTTGTTATTATTATTTATATCTTCGAAAATAGCTCCACAACTCTAATTATTTAGATTATTATAGAATATTATAATAGAATGGGGTTTGGTAACTGTTGTTGGAGTTGTAATTCTATATCTGATTATCGTATTTTGTATACGGTACTGTAAGGGACGGGGATCACCTTGTACAGGCTACGAAATGAACAGATCCCAAGACATACAGTTAGACGATATATATAAAGGGGTCTAAATTAAAATAAAAGTTGTGAAGCTAGGTTCTTGTATTTTCGATAATTGGTTTAGTTTAATTATATATAAATATGCATTAATGTGTGTCCTTAACCTCATGTAGTCACGTGTAAAAAGTAGGCTTATAAATAATGATGTTTCTTGTTTTCCTGTGAGCATGTGTGTATTAGACATAAGCTATACATATAGAAATACATTGCCGCGAGAGGTTTTTCATCTGAGGTCTCCTTTTCCTCTCGAGAACTTAGCATGGCATAGGAAGTGAGCCTCGGCAGAATTTCGAAATATCTGACCAGATTCGAAATTCCGTCTAAATAATCAAACAGTTTCTTTTTTTCTCAAATACTCAAATGTATGAGTAATTAAATAACACTTACCGTGAATAAAAGGCATTTGAGTATACTTTACTTTCTTTCATTATTATATTTAGAATACCTTTCCTAGAACTTGAATAGTGGAGACCCAATCAAGTTAAGAGTCAGTCAGTCATACTATAATTTTAGTTTAACATAAGGTTGAGAACATCTGTGTGTCGAAATAACTTGAAATACTCCAGTATTAAAATTCTCTCATATAACTAACCTAAATCACGAATTCTACATTAAAGTCAGAAATTAGGCTAGTATTCAGTATGGCACCAATCTACATTGTTAGCTACAGCTTTTCTCAGTAAATCAACGAATAGGATGTTAACGAACTAATGCAGTCTAATGGAACCTGACTCTTACTAATACTGTTTTGATAGGCCAAAGTCATAAAAGTAGGACTAAATTAGATCATTAACTACCGCAGTACCGTCATTAGTATCGTGGTGTTATCATTCATTGGCAAAACAAGCAATATTCAATTAATTGAGATACATACAACTTCAAATGGCTAAAGGTGTTTGTCCGGGTTCGAACCCCGGCCTCTGGGTTGAAACAATCGTTCTGACAAACGAGCTACCACGTCTTTCTATTATTACATTACAAACGAGGCGAGCATCATCCGAGCAACGGGTACAGCCGGCGAACAAAAGGTCCAGGTAGGACATATTTCCTTTGTGTGTCCTTTATAGCCAGACCTTGGGACGGGAGAGAGCGGCGCATTTGTTTTCGGCAAAATTGTGAGACACTGATATTTTTAATTGGGAAATATAAAGTTTGACACCTTTGACTTATCAAGTCAGGTTTTAATGAAAATTGGTACACGGTTGAAATCAGGTGACGCCCCGGCAGCGCCGTCCCGGCACAACTAAACACGCCATGTCTTATACAGTTGACCTTCCGAAACTGAATTGGCCAATTCAGACCCTAACTGAACAAATACATATATAAATTATTAAATACCATGGTAAGGGGCGAGCCTACGAGCTCAATAAAAGAACCTGTTTTCCGCAACAGGCAATTGATCGCTTCGCAGCGCAAAAAGGAAGGTCAATCTGTGCCCCAAATAACAATGTTTAAAGGCTGGATACCAGCGTAGGAAAATCCCCGTGCTAGTAGGGACGACGGTCGGGTAGAAGATGGCCAAAACTGGCAAATGCGTGTGTCAACCGATCTTCCACACTAACCAGAACGTATAATCTTGCCATTTTTGTCTTCAGAGGTTTCTTTTCTACGAGTAATCGAATGAAATCAATTGGTTAATCTTTCATATAAATTCTATAATTAAATCCGCGAAATCTGGTAGATGGATTGAGAGGTCCACACGTTCACCCAACGGAATGTACCAGTAATAACATGCAAGCCCAGATATCAAAGTGTCTCTATGTTCTGCCAAAACATTTTTAAAGGTTCTCTTATTATAGCTAATTATAAATCACAAGCATAGACGATCACACCGTACCATCACAGTTATATTGAAAATCTCTTAACCAAGATATCTAGAAATAGATAAAAATAGATACAACAAAGCTTAAGAAGATTTTTTACAATGGAAACCCAACGTCTTTTTCTGATTGATTTCCGGTAATAATTTTAATATTTTTGATTATTTTATTATTTTCCTCGTAGGTGTAGTATAAAGCACTATGTATCCCTTCGGGAGAAAGTGCGATTCCTCTCGGGTGTATTGCGGCCCTACGGCCTACGGCCTCGGGCCTCAAACTACACCCTCGTAGTAATCGGTCACTTTCTCCCGTCGTGGAACAATGTACTATTACATAATCGATGTGTTAGTATGTTTGTTCACGCTTTTGTCCGAAATATGACTATTCTTTTTTTACCCAGCTACGGCAAAGCCAAAAGGAAAGGTTGTGACTTGTGATTTTAGCAGTATATGTATGTATGTATGTATGTATATGTATGTATGCTAATGTATGTTTGTATCCAATTTTTATTTCAGATTTTGCGTGTTCTATCGTAGCGCCTAGGTGTCAGTTAATTCGTTATGGTGCGAGTGACATAGGCTACATTTTACATACGAAAAAATCGAGAAGTGACGTCGTGCGGCTAAACTTGAATATTAAGTTAGTTTCGGATAGACATAACAGATGGCGCCACTAGCTGCTTGTCCCGCGCTTTGTTCCGTTTTGTCGTGGATCGTGGTATAGTATACCTAACAAAGCAAGTTATATTATTTAGAGTAGTAGTCAGGTTTTAGTGTTTGAACTTTACCGTGTAATTGGCTTTTTACTTCTGTCTATAGAAGGTAAACCTACCCGTGCGAAGCCTGGCGAGTCATCTATTTCAATATAACATATCGAAGCCCAGAAAGAACAATATTGGTTTGGGCTCCAGCCTCATACAGGCAGATTTCTTCCTATAGTTAGCTTTTCCATCGCTCATCTGTTTGCACAGACACATCCGGCCTGGGTTTTTTAGGACCCGTGCGCACCCGCGTATTATGTTAGGCCCCAACCCCACCCTCAGGCGACTGATCAAACAGTGTCGGGATGTTATTAAAAAGGGAATTAATTAAATTCGAGCATAAGGGTATGGGTTATACCATTATTAGATATATTACGGAGATTGCTTGTGTTTCTAACCCGGGGGTGCATTTACAGCTAACGGTGAAAGAATCAACCTCACTTTTTTTTTATTCATCTACATAATGATGCGACTGCCTAGTTGATGTAGTGGTTAGCATATTCGAACGCAGATCACGAGGTCCCGGTTTCGATTCCCGGATCGGGAAAATAATTGTTAGGTATTGGGTTTTTCTGCCAAGAAATTCTCAATACTAGCCCGGAGTCGGTAGTTCGCGGTGTTTCACCCCCGTGCCTCGGAGAGCAGTTAAGCAGTCGGTCCCGGTTATTATCACTATCATGTGACAATAGTCGTTAAAGCCCGCCAACTTGCATTGGCGGATCTATAAGGCTCTCTAATACCTCTCTGCTATGAGATAGGAGACCTGTGTCCAGCAGTGGGACGTTAAAAGGCTGTAGTGATGATGGTGGATTTATCTACAAGTTTGCCCTTGACTGCGATTAAACTTTTTAGTGACGATGCAGATGGAAGCATGATAACCTAAAAGAGCTAATCTCCTCATTGTGAGTACCTCAATACTTGAAGATGAAAACTTTGAATCAGTACGTCCTACTCTTCCTCACCTAAAGCGCTGAAACATGAACAGTGACAACTGGCATGATTCACTTTACAACACTTTTCACATAGTCAACTTAGTACTGACAGACAAATTGGCTTTAAAATAGTTCCATAGTGGGTGCTTAACAAGCCATGTGTATGATACATTGAAATCGGTTAATCAATCGCTAATATCCATTCGTTCAATGAATCAATCCTTCATTCGTTAATCAACACCACACCCAGAGGCCGCGCTATTTCAATTATTTTCCACACTATCCGATTCAAATTTGGAACGCCGGACCGTTGCATTCGGTCGCGTACATTTCATTAATTTTGAAATCAGAACCAGCCCGATGCAAGCGACGAGTGATTTTCAAATTTGCACCGCTACCACTAGTTATATTTTGTCGTCGTTCTCACTTATTTTTAACCCCCGACGCAGAAACGACGGGAAGTTTGACGCGTGTGTGTGTGTGTGTGTGTGTGTGTGTGTGTGTGTGTGTGTGTGTGTGTGTGTGTGTGTGTGTGTGTGTGTATCTCTGTCTGTTCCCCTGTAGCGCTCAAACGGGTCCAAGATGGCCGCCGCTACAAAATGGCGGATTACATATTTTTTCACAACTCCCTTAATATGGGTATCAAATGAAGGGGCTTGACTAGTAGAATAGCACTATTGCAAATCCAAGATGGCCGCTGACACAAAATGGCGAATGTCGGGGGTTAGGATGAGTAGGATGAACATAATTATAGGATGAGTTATTTATATGAAAAACTGAAAACAGGGTTACCCAACCTGAAGTTCAATTTTATTCCAAATTAAATACTTTAAATCACTGTCAACATAAGAAAAGCACTAAGCCGCGTAATATAATATTAGTCGTTTCGCCTTAAAATAGAAATCGCTAAGAAGCTAAAGAAGTGCAAAATAACAGCAATAAAAAACAAATGAAGCACATTGAACATTCAAAAATGGAAGTCGAATAAATGATCATCAGGAAGTGTTTGTCAGGCATTTATTTGTCTACATGCGGCAATTGATTTTTATTTATATACCTACTTAAGTTTTGAATTTATTATATTTTTTGTGGGAACTGTTTTAGGCAATAATGTATTAGTATTTATTACACCTCACTGGTTTTAGGTATCTCTGGTAACATGCTGGTGGTTAAGAAACGTCAGAATTCCACGGAATTAAAAATCAGACTATAAGTACCAAATTGAATTTACATTTAACGAACAATTCATGGTAGTGGTGAATGCATGTGACACGATATTCACATGTCACATGGATTCCCAAAACCAGCATTTGGGCGCCGCGCTCATTGAAATATAACACTAATTGGCTTCGTTATAGAGTCGAGCCGACTGCCGCAGCATATTTGAATTATACCTAGATTTTACGCCCATTTGGGGATATGCTCGTATCACGTAGCGTTGTTTAGTGAAATTGAGAACTATGGGCCGCTAACTGGGATGAGTTTATTGCGATACTAGGTTGCTTATTACTTGTGGTAGTATGTGCGATAGAGGTTTAGTGCGTGAAACACCCGACACTTTCTTTGTCCTGTATCACACAAACACACACACAAACATTGCAACTGTTGCACCTGTTTTTTCGAAAGGATTGGAAGTTATCCCTACTAAAATGCTTACTACTAATATTCCAACTACTATAGTAGTAATAGTATAGGGATTTTTTATTCAGTGCCTGCAGATTTTTCATCCCGGGAAAAC
Source organism: Melanargia galathea (assembly GCA_920104075.1). Lineage (NCBI taxonomy): Eukaryota > Metazoa > Arthropoda > Insecta > Lepidoptera > Nymphalidae > Melanargia > Melanargia galathea. The sequence goes on from OV049868.1 coordinate 12,639,060, forward strand.
AAAGGGTAGCTGCGGGGATTTTTAAAAAATCAGCCAAGTGCGAGTCGGGCCTCGCTCTTTCAGGGTTCCGTACATAATAATGAACAATATAATATTTTGGGTCTAAGAAATATTTAATTTCCGAGCTAGACATCGCAACAAACCGTGAAAGAAAAACCCAAAAAAATGTTCGTTTATTTTGGTCACAGCTTATAAACTATTTAATAAATCGTTGTTTTCAGTATTTGTTGTTTAAATAGAGCATATAGTACATAATATACTGAAATATCATATTCCCAACTAGTTTAGTTTTTGAGATAGCCCCCGTCACAAAAATGGTCTAAAACTGACAACTTTGATGGCCTCCCATTTCCTTATTTTTTGAGATAAAAATTAAAAAATATATATATTTGTACTCTACTTAATGAGCTCTAAACAATGATACCCCACAAGCTAGGGTAAAGAAAAATTTTTTTTTTCCGGCTCCTTTTTCATGTATGGGAGCCCCCCTGAAAAATAATTTAATTCAATTTCTAATTCAATATTTGATTTTGGGTTAACGTTTTACACTAAATACCAAAATTTCAGGTTTGTAACTCATTTCGTCTGCGAGCTAGAGACCTGTGACCGGCGGACAGACGGACAGACAGACAGACAGACAGACAGACAGACAGACAGACAGCCGAGTGACATTAATAGGGCTCCGTTTTTACCCTTCGGGTACGGAACCCTAAAAACTTATAACTAAACGCGAACGATGACAAAAGCTAGTAGTGTAATATCTTTCATCTAGTGATACTAAATAAACCTGCCTTTGGGGAATCGAAACGCTTGTCTATTTTGAGCCGCATATAAAAGCTAGAACGAAAATAAACTAGGACACAGATAAAGATGACAATGGCGATGTCCTTTTTTATATTGTTCATCATTGAGAACAGCGAAAAATACAAAAAAAAGGAAACTTTACTAAACAATACAATACCGTCCGAATAGCGTCCGTCCAATCGGAGAACCACGGAGCGACTGCACAGTACACAGATACAACCAGTAGTGAAACTACCCACAAACGTTCGAAACGGCTCACTCACACAAACATGCGCATCGACGCATCTTACTTACCATAATATTAGTGTGATAATCATGTTTCAAATCCATAATTCATCATACAAAACGCAATACGAATCATATCATTTTTACTGTGTTCAATATGATTTATGAAATCACTGTGTATTAATTTGATAACGCGTTCATTGTAATTGGTGTTAAACTTGTTAAATTGATTGAACAATAAACCTAATCGAGGTATCACAAGAGCCTTTGGATGGTATTCATTGTTCAAATACCCGTTAATAATGCTCATAATAACGTGTTAATTAACGGCAATTGGTCCGCACCCAGCCAGTACTTAGGATTTTTTAACCCCCGACGCAAAAACGACGGGGCGTTATAAATTTGACAGGTCTGTGTGTGTGTGTGTGTGTGTGTGTGTGTGTGTGTGTGTGTGTCTGTCTTTTCCCCTGTAGCGCTCAAACGGGTGAACCGATGTGAATGCGTTTTTTTTTTTTGTTTGAAAGGTGAATTAGTCGAGAGTGTTGTTAGCTATGTTTGATGAAAATCGATCCAAGACGGCCGCCGCTACAAAATGGCGGATTAAATATTTTTTCACGACTCCCTTAATATGGGTATCAAATGAAAGGGCTTGCCTAGTAGAATAACACTATGCAAATCCAAGATGGCGGCCGCCACAAAATGGCGAATGTCGGGGTTTTTTTTTTAATTTTAATTTATTTTAATTCCGTGGCGACGACCCGGTTATACTTGGATACGTGCATACTTCGATTATCCCGCCAACCCACATTGGAGCAGCGTGGCGGGTCTAAGCTCTAAATGCCTCTCTCCTATGAGAGAGGAGGCCTGTGCCCATGTGGACGTTAAAAGGCTGTAGTGGTGGTGGTGATGGAAGGTCATTTACTTCGGCGGTTAATTACCTTTTATCCAATACACATTTTAAAGGTAAACATGTGGCTAAAGAGATAATTTATGATCTGAAATCACCTAAACACGGCCTTAATAAGCCCCTGAGGCCGATCTAAATTGAATTAATATTCTCACGGCAAATCGCTTAATGGAATCGGCCCGGCTATTAAGGAGCTGCGATATTAGACAGCAGTATACGGCGACGCAGACATAAGACAAAATATTCGTCTCGGTTTAAAGTTGAGTAATTTTTGTCTGTAGTTTAGTCTATCCCGTCTTGTATATTGCTTTTTTTAATCCCCGACGCAAAAACGACGGGGTGTTATAAGTTTGACGTGTCTCTCTGTGTGTGTGTGTGTGTGTGTGTGTGTATGTGTGTGTGTGTGTATCTATCTGTTCCCCTGTGGCGCTCAAACTGGTGGATCGATTTGAATGCGGTTTTTTTTGTTTGAAAGATGAATTAGTCGAGAGTGTTATTAGCTATGTTTGATGAAAATCGGTCCAAGATGGCCGCCGCTACAAAATGGCGAATTAGATATTTTTTCACAACTCCCTTAATATGGCTATGAAATGAAAGGGCTTGACTAGTAAAATAACATTATTGCAAATCCAAGATGGCCGCCGCCACAAAATGGTGAAACTCGGGGGTTTTTTAAATTTTTAATTTATACTTGTTAATGGTACAATAAAATGTATTTTCATTTCATTTTCGTTTCATTTCCATGTTTATATTACTAACTGTATCTTATGTGGACCAGCTATAGAGTTGGTATATTAAGAAGCACGGGCGGTGCAGACTTGAGACCAGGCTGTGGTTTATGCTGACTATTAAAGTCTATAGTGTAGTAATATACTTACTCGTAGCTACATAATACATGAATAATTATAATATACTTGCGACAAATCCCTTATTGAAATCAACCATATGGGATGGCGCAGACTTAATATATAATAGTAGTCCCAATTTCAAAGCTTATCATGTACCTGTCTTTCTACGTAATACAATGAATATAAAATTATTTTGCTATAATCCGCTAACAGTGACAAATTTGTAGGCACAACACCACACAATCTTGTAGGCACAACACCACACAAATTCACCACAAAACAAACTCGACGATCGTTTCGCTCCGACACCGGAGCATCTTCAGGAGATGTCGACTTCACAACGGACGATTGCAAAGTGAGTTCGTGTCGAATGAGCGGTCTTATATATACTATCCCCGTTTAGTCATCTACCCTCCTTTCTCTTTCTCTCTGGCCACGCCCCCTAAATATGTTGAGCAACGGTGAAGATGACACATTTATTTGCTCATTCAGCAATTCGACACTTCTACCGCTGTGCCCAACTATTTCCAATTGTTCCAACACGCACAGTCTTAAACTTTTACAGCATGTGTGTAAAATTTCAAATGTATGACCCTCGTCTATCCTATGTCCACTATCCAAAAGATGTTTTGCGAAATGAGATCTTTGAGGCTGGTTGTTTCTAAAGGCAGCCATATGTTCTTTATATCGAGTTACAAAATTGCGCCCAGTTTGACCAACATATATAGCACTACATTCGGGGCACTTGAGTTTGTACACACCAGTCAGGTGTGTATCTCCTTCTCTCCATCTCCTGAAGATGCTCCGGTGTCGGAGCGAAACGATCGTCGAGTTTGTTTTGTGGTGAATTTGTGTGGTGTTGTGCCTACAAGATTGTGTGGTGTTGTGCCTACAAGATTGTGTGGTGTTGTGCCTACAAATTTGTCACTGTTAGCGGATTATAGCAAAATAATTTTATATTCATTGTATATCATGGAATTCCGCAAAGTAACGCCTGCTTCCATTCAACATTTCTACGTAATTTAATTGACTATTTAAATATCCTTAAGTAATCGGATCGAATATCTGTGCGTTTATATAGGGCGCTGCAGACTTCAGACATTTCTTGCATTGCATCTACGTGTAAACTGAATTAAGTACCTTCTACACTCGTTTGATATGAATTTTGCTGGCAAATTGAACAGATACAGTACCAGAGAACAGTTGTTAAATCTATTCAGGATGGTACAGTTTTAAGACAGGACTGTCGCTTTTTCCAAAGGAATTGATATTCTCGAAAGCTGCGGAACCGACTTCCTTCGGTGGTATTTCCAAATAGCCTTGATATGGATATTCAACGGGTGGACCAACAAATTCCTCAAAGACCGGCAACGCATTAGTGGTTCCTCTGGCGTCGCGAATGTTCTTGGACGGCAGTAATCACTTAACATCAGGTGACCCGGTTGCTCATTTGCCCGCAGTTCATTACAAAAAAATCACAGTAAAAAAGTTACACACAAAGATTTACAGCCCCCACATACTGAATTATTTTTAGTTACAAGATGACGAATTGCCGACGCCAGGTGGCGTGACAGCAGCCCGCTGATAATATCCTGATTAATCAGCGGAAATTAGGGATTAATATAAGGCATTTCTGAAGTAGGTCGATGATGCCAGCTGAGAAGCCTATATTTGAGCCATCACAAACGTGCAAACTGAGTCATATGTAGTATGTTCGCGATTGTTTCAAAAAGTAATGAACCGATTTTGATGATGTACCTATTTCTCTATCGTAAGTAATCTACATACTTTCAAGGTTTAAATATAATACACCTAGTTATCATTCTTATGTACGAAGTTATACGCATAAATGTACCCTTATGTCACTAATATTTTCGATTAGTACACCGATTTCTCTGAGATTGCTGGACTAAAGTCGATTTATATTTTCCTAAAATACAGCTTGTTGTGGTAAGTAGATTTTATTTTAGAACTTTGTCTTGTTTTGACATAAACATTATTTGAATACGTAAGAGCATGACGTTTTCAAATTATGACTGCCTCGTTGGTCTAGTGGTTAGCATATTCGAATGCAGATCACGAGGTCCCTGGTTCGATTCCCGGGTCGGGCAAAAATTATTAGGTACATTGGGTTTTTTTGTCAAGTAGTTGGCGGTGTTTCACCCGAGTGCCTCGGGGAGCACGCTAAGCAGTCGGTCCCGGTTATTATCACTATCATGTGACAATAGTTGTTAAAGACCGCCAACTCGCATTGCTGGTCTAAACTTAAATCCCTCTCTCCTATGAGAGAGGAGGCCTGTGCCCAGCAGTGGGACGTTAAAAAGTCTGTAGTGGTGGTGATGGTAGCATGACGCGATATTATAATGTAGGACATCTTCACGAAATCAATATTAACTATAACTAAATGTACCTGCCAAGTATATAGTGGTACCACATGTGATATGTTGTAATTATAATAATAGAGCACGAATTAACGTCGATCGAGGATTATAGGCTATCATCAATCTATCTTACAAGAATTATAGGGGATAGCGATTATTATTTCTGTACGGAGATAATCTCTTATTACGTAGCAATAATATTGCTAAGCTGGTTTTTTCCCTTTTATATTTCTTTTGTAATATAAGCGAAAAATAATAATTGGTCTACGAGAAATGAGCGTTCCAAAAAATTAAGTAAATATTAGTTAAGTAGGGGAGCGGGGGGCTAGTTGTAACAATTTTTAGTTTTTTCAATGGGGAAATTAAAACATTGAATATTTCCATGATAAACCATTTTTAAATAGAAGAATATCTATTCAAGTGTCGAATAGAATGATAATTAGGCTGAAATTGCTATGAAATCCTTATAAAAATGACTTTTTAATGGAAGTAGTAGCATGTTACAACTTCCCCCGTTCTCGGGGCAAGTTGTAACTGGCGTGGGGCAAGTAGTAACACCATATTAAAACAAAATATCTGTACGATGTTAAGGCATTTTTTGTAAATTAATATGAAAAATATAACTTATAACGTATTAATTACAAACCAATTAGGTACTTAAGCAATGTTTCTTTATGAAAATTAAGAGATCTTTATTATCACTTAGTATATAATTAGTCTTTTAAACAAAATAACAATATTCCTATCAACAGACCAAATAACTTCGAGTAACTTAATATAATTTTTGGTCATTGAACCAGTAAAGTTTCAAAATATACTTCTTCCAAAGCTTCTTTAAATCTTTGCGAATTAAAAATCATCATTAACTATATCTAGTAGTACATCTCGGTTAGACGTATCATACAGAAAGAGGCTCGTCATTTTATTTCTATTTGTTATATCTAAACAGAGATAAATGGCAACGATCAAATATTGCAGCAGCTTTGCGTATATTCATCATCGTCATCAGGGTTGTTCCCTTTCAGGGAAGTTTCATAAAATTCCCTTGCGGCTAGTTTGTAGATGTCTTGAGATTTAGCAGCCCTTTCTGGCTTTTTCCTATAATTTCTCATCCTAAGACACTAAAAGAAATTGATTAAGATAAATCTGTTAGTATGTGTGTATGCGTAACAACAAGCATAAGCACTCACATAAAACATGAAGGGGCAAGTTGTAACATGTTACAATGTGCCCCGCAATTTTGTTACAACTAGCCCCATGCCAAAATTTTGCACATTTTTGTTTATTGTACAAAAAGTTTATGTTATTATCAAATGAAAGTAGTTACATAAGATAGCTTAAAAGATTAACTACACAAATAAATAGATACTTATTTCAAAAAGACATTGCAGTAACGTAGAATCAAATTTTTCGAACTAATTTTTTTTATGTTACCTGGTAAAAATGATGCACCTGCTCAGAACCACTCACTGCGCTCTCCCACGTCTTACTGTCTGTGTTTACGTCATAGGCCCAGTCATAAGGAGCAGATTAAGTGTAAATTGAAAACAAAATATTCGAAATCTGCTGAGTAATTAAGCTGTTACTTCTTACCCCCGTTACAACTAGCCCCCCGCTCCCCTACTTAGCCTTGCAAACACGAAAAGATTTTCATAATATAATAGGTATGACCAATATCTTTTTTGAAGCTTAACTTTCTACTGGGTTATCATCCATTCTGTAATATTTTATTATTTAAATAATGAAGTTGATGAAAGTATAATTTTGTGAAGATCTTTGAAGTTGGAGAGCGGTCGAACTTCTTGTGTCACCTCACGACTGTGCACTGTGCAGTGACATAATATTATACAGTAAAATAATTGTCAACCTTAGTGGTATGCAGACCCTTGCATTGGATTAGCAGCGTGGCGGGTCTAAGCTCTATATCCCTCTCTCCTATAAGACAGGAGGCCTGTTCCCAGCAGTGTGACGTTAAAGTCTGTCGCCTATTACACAGCTTATACCTAGCTTAGGAATAAACCTAGGTTAGGCATAAAACCTAGGTTAATGATTGTCTACTTATTTTAAGATTTTAAGAAATTTTTAACCCCCGACGCAAAAACGACGGGGTGTTATAAGTTTGACGTGTCTGTGTGTGTGTGTGTGTGTGTGTGTGTGTGTGTGTCTGTCTGTTCGCCTGTGGCGCTCAAACGGGTGGACCGATTTGAATGCGCTTTTTTTGTTTGAAAGGTGATTTAGTCGAGAGTGTTGTTAGCTATATTTGATGAAAATCGGTCCAAAATGGCCGCCGCTACAAAATGGCGGATTACATATGTTATCACAATACCTTCAATATGGGTATCAAATGAAAGGGCTTGACTAGTAGAATAGCACTATGCAAATCCAAGATGGCCGCCACCACAAAATGGCGAATGTCGGGGGTTTTTTAAATTTTTAATTTATACTTGTCTTATACTATGCAGATTTTAAGCAGTGATTAGCTTAGTAGTTAAAACTTCGGCCTCCCCTTTGGGGGGTCGGATCTCCGTCCCGGAACTCAGCTTTACGGAGTTATGTGCGTTTTAAACAATTAAATATCACTTGCTTTAACGGTGAAGGTAAAAATCGTAAGGAAACCTGCACGCCTGAGAGTTTTCCTTAATGTTCATAAAGCCGTGTGAAGTCTACCAATTCGCACTCGGTCAGCGTGGTGGGCTATGGCCTAATAAACCATTTCTGAGGCCATTCTGAGGCCTAGTGTGTCCTGTAGTGGGCCGGTAATCTTACTAATCTTACTATCTTACTTAATAATATTATAAATGTGAAAGTGTGGATGGATGTTTGTTACTCAATCACGCCGCAACTACGGAACCGATTTGGCTGAAATTTTGAATGGAGGTAGATTATGCCCTGACTTACAACATAGGCAACATAAGCTTTTTATCCTGAAAAAATGCACAGTTCCCACGGGATTTTGAAAATCCCGAAATCTATAGCTACAGCTATAGGTAGATTACTATAGCGAACTTCCTTGATAGTAGGTACAAAGGTTGGAAAAGGGAGCGGGAACGGGAACCGGAAATCCACGATTCCCTCGGGATTTGTGCAAAACCGAAATTCACGCGGGCGAAGCCGCGGGCATTCTCTAGTAGGTTGATAATAATGATGTAGATGATGATTTGTATTAAGTATTTTGAAATTCTAAGAATCCATTAACAGCAATAAAGTGAAACGACGCTTCCCTACTTACTTATTCTAAAAAGGTCTTGTTTACTCTTTAAAAAATGCATTCCAAATTTCAGATTATACAATTGTAAACTCGGCATCTCGGCAGCATGCCAGGATGGAAGTTATCCCGGATTTTAAGTCGTATTTCACGCTCCCGATCCGAAATCCCCATTAAAAACAGTTCAGTGAATTCTGTATGATGCTCTCACTAACAGATGAGTTCAACGGATGAAATTATGAGAACAAACAACTTATATAACACTATAATAATTTGTCTGTTTATGTTGGTAACCTTACGTAACCCAAAAACCAGGCAAACGCGAGTCAACCGCGTCAATTCAGCCGCATCGGGGGGATCAAAGAAATGTTAAGGACGTCAGCATGAGTCGACACCACAGACATACATACATAGGATAGATCAGCGATCATCACTGTTTACTAAGAATTCAAGCGTACCATAATAAACACTTACATGTCATAGGAAATGCCTCCTCTTTCTGTATTTACAATTAATTGAAATAGCGCAAAATGGCACTTTCACGGATTTTTGGTGCACTTAAACAAATAAGTTACGTGTAATCTTGGTGCGTACTGAATGTGATTTTGAAAACTTGTGTACAAGTATACACAAGTTTGGCACGCGTTCTCCTCCTACAAGGTCGTTCTATCCTTGATAATATATTTCTATGGTCGACATGATCTCTACGCAAGTATTTTTCGGTGCCACAGATTCTGCTTAAGTCCCTCGCATTTTCAGTCCTGATAAAGTCTTTTCCCACACCGAGTGCAATCATCCTAAGTAAGTTTTCGGCCATCTTGAATTATAAAGACATACACTAAAAGGGGCTCAAACTAGTTAAAACCACTTATATCCAGTTTCGGTGTATTGTATTAAAAGCCTGGTGGCTATTGAGGACTAGGGATGGGGATAACGTATCCATTATTCATATCCAAACTAGTTCTCTGTTTGATCTTGGATTAAATATTCACTTTAGATTAGTTTAGGACCAACTCTCTGACACTGTACGGGGAAGTTTCACCTCAGAGTGACCTAACGCTCTTTACCCATCTGAAACCACAATCCCATTGAAATTTTTAAAATATTTTTTGGTTCCGACGTATTTTCGATCGAGTAAAAACGTTGAACTTTACTTTTAGGTGAAAAATGTTGTAGCCAATCGAATTAAACCATTTGAGGACCTATGAAGCCATGTTATTCAATTTTTTTTGGATGAATGCACAAAACAGGCACTTAAAATTTAAATAGCTAGCTGAAGGTGGTGGGGAATGCACCCTAGTAGGGGGTCGCTTCAGACAGGTAATGACTAGTAGACATACCTACATTTTCGCTAGTATTAATCTGGACGCAGTGTATTTTCAACGAGGTATATTTAGTGTATAACCATATATCTATCTATCTCTTCTGCTATATTAAGTTAACTACCATAAATATTTGGGACTGAAGATACTATCAAATATAGGCAGATTAAAACTAGATCTAGGTCTAGATACAATTTATTGATTGCCAAAGCGCACTTATCCCCCTTGTGCACCAAGTACGACATTTCACGGGACGTTACTACCTCTGCTTATTTTTTGTTCATTTCAAAATTATTACCAGAACGACTAGGCTTTTACGTAAGTAACTAATATCATGGTCTCTATAATAGATACTCCCTTAAAATCTTAGATTTTGCAGTTTCGTAATGTAAAACCGAAGCAGTAAATACAAGATGCAGCTAGTATAAACCAGTCGAAACCAGCGCAAACTGGAGTGAACCGGTATTAATCAGTTCCGACCGCATATCGTCGGCACACGTCCGCGCAGAGCTATTGGCTATTGAGTGCGGGGGAATTGGGCTGGAGCCTCCATTATTCATTGTCAAACAAAACCTCCAGTGTGCTTAGTCTAAAGCGGAGCACTCGAAAACGAACTCGAAAACTATTGATCGATTTCAGAGTAAAATAGACCTAAAATGGCTTGTATTAAGGTTTGAGTTCGCCAATACATTCAGCATTCGAACAATGCTGAATGTATTGGCGAACTCAAACCTTAATACAAGACATTTAGGTCTATTTTACTCTGAAATCGATCAATAGTTTTCGAGTTCGTTTTCGAGTGCTCCGCTTTAGACTAAGCACACAGGGCTCTCGCGAGTGGGAAATATATATGCATTCAGTTTAAAATTACATGGTTTTACTGCAAAATGAAATTGCATTGTTCTGAACGCTTTTTGATATGACACCTATTTCACTAACCGACTTCAAAAAGGAGGTTTATGTATTCAATTCGTATGAACGTATGATGTATGTATGTATGTATGTTCTTATTTTCACGATTATTTCAAAAACCAATTAATCGATTTTGATGATTTTTTTTTCACTATTGTAATCTAGGAAGGTTTTAGTATATGTTCGTACATAAAAACGATACACTTAGTTACCATTATTATGTACGAAATTACCCGCAAAAATGTACCTATGCGCCACTATAATATTTTGATAGGTACACTGATTTTTCTGAGATTGCTGGACCGAAGTCGGTTAAATTTTTTACAACATATAGCTTATGTTATTGTTCCTATGTATTTATAGAGTAGGCACCTGTATCTGCTCAAACATTTGTGCACCATAATATCTCCGTAGTAGGCTATAGTCTTCACCTCCGACAAAATTAGCCGCCGTGGCGGAAATTCAGTCTAAAGGACTAATTTTTTTATTAATTCTCCCTGTTACTTACCTTAGTCAAATATTAGCACAAACAATAACCATTAATTTTATTGGGCTCCAACGTTTTCACATTTTGCAAAATATTAATGGGAATTTGTATAGGAACTTAAATAAACGGATCGCTGGCAAACCTGTCCGAAGCTGACGTAGTTTGGTTAGCTAATGGGTTGGCTTACCGTTCAATTACTAAGGTAACACAGCTAATAATTGGTTGCACGCAAATCTATAAACTTGACTAAAATGGTAGGTCTGAACCTAGTGTAATCCTTTTTAAAACGACTTCTTCTTCAACCAATAGACGTCCATACATACATAGGCCTCTTCCAAGTAATGTCACAGAACACGTCCGCTTGTAACCAGCGGTTGCCAGAGGCTCGTTTGAAATCGTCCATGGTAGTGAGGGATCCTCCGAGGCTGAGTTGGTATACTGTATAGTGTACATCTTTTGAATTTCACACTTATACCTTTAGGGAAGTTCGCTAATGACAATCTCGGTGTGATTTTGAAAATTCGTGCACAAGTGTGCATGCTTTTTTCTCCCACTTCGCCGTTCTATACTTGATAATATATTTCTATGGTGTATGTTGTACGATCGAATAGGCATCATTTAATTCAAGGTAAAAGACAAATAAATAAAGATGAACTGACCTGAGTGATGCTCCAGTAGCGGTCGAGCGATATGAGGCACAGGTTCATGATGGACGCGGTACACAGAAGCACATCCATCGCGGAATGTATCTCACACCACCAGAACCCGAAGATCCAGTAACCCATCAGCTCGTTCGCGAGCGAGAACGGCATTATCACCAACCCCAGAAAGAAGTCCGACACCGCCAGAGACGCTATGAACCAGTTCTGTATGTTCTTCAACGCCTTCTCCGTCACTATCGCTATTATCACTAACATGTTTCCCACTACAACCATTATCATCAGCACGGTAACCACAACAGACGCTATGATGATGTGAGCCGGTGAGTAACCGCTCGGATACCACGTTTCAAGCACCACCTGGTTCGTCTCGTTCCACGTCGCGTTCCCATCCGAACCGTTTGTCATTTGCAACGCCAAGAACTCCTCGGGGCTTATGTATGTGGGCACCAGGAATGACGAATTCAAACCGAGGCTCGCGTTCAAATGTGCAATCAACGTAGTTCTTATTAGTGCTGACACATTCGGCACCATTTTGGTATCTGTTACCGGTTAGTTTTTTTTTTATTTCAGCTAACTACATTTATTGTTTCGACAGTTAGTTTTTATTTGAATACTGTTCTTTTTTTTATTATTTATTTGGCCCCGTTTGGTTGAATTGAAATTGCGATCCCAATTCGAATTCGATTGGTTTTATTTAAAAAGTATTGCGTGCACAGGAACGGAATTTATCAATCGACTTACTAACTTAATCAGTACGCACCTAGTACCCGTCAATCCGAACTGTATTTAAGCGATTTTTGGATCGAGATTACTATAGAATATTTAATTTAATTATATTTATTTTAATATTTACACGCTATATTCGACTAAACGACACTGAAGATTTATTTACTTATTTATGTACATCACTAATCACCAAGGCCTTAACTAGTATTGCTTTTGTACAACGAACACCGAAAATCGACAACTAAAAGATCAACCGAATCGAATATTGCAAATTAACTGTAAAAACACGCGCGCAACGATAATTTATAACACACAAAAAAGCGGTAACTATTTAGCGTATCTAAAATCGATTCGTATCGATTATTTTATACAATCGCAGGATCGGTGTTTCGACGTCATCGCGTAATTTCGCCCTTTCTACGGTCCCAAAATCTGTCTGTCTTCGCGAACATTGTTCTAGATTGTTCGTTCACATGGCGCTCCTATTTTCGTCCTGTCATCGTTAAGTAGTATGGCTTGACTGATCGTCTTAACGCCGCGCCATTAATTTCTATTGTGATTGCGTGGTAGTCGTTTTCTTTGACGACGGTATTTCTGTACCTGTAACGAGGAAAATATTATGTTAATCATGATAATTTATGCAATACTCGCTCCAGTTATATGCTGAGTACGATAATAACAGCGTTCCAAGTAATTTTACGGTATTGATTAGAGATAAGGCAATGAACCAGATGGACTGAAATGTTTTGTTATAGTATCGTTCATATTGGTCTATTAAAACAAATGCAAGCTGTATTTATTTTAATAGACAAGATTTGATAAAGTTAAACCATGACTTTAATCGGACTGTATCGCAGATCGGCAATATCACACCTCTTCCCTGCTAGCTGGAGGAATGGTCTCAAACAACAAATCACTGGGAGACTCTAGACACAAGCGGCACAAGATCATGTCGTGTGGCGATCCTTATAAGAGACCACAGAAATCCTAATAATAAGGCACTAGAAATGCTGTGTACGCGTGACCTTGTCGTCGTACTGAGGACGTGGACGTCGCAAGCGCAGCGATGTGTGAGGTAAGCGAACGATGCGACGCATTTTTAAAGCTTCACGCGCTAATCTGAATTAATTCTTTCTGCACAGCATTGAGCGTAAATATGTTTGCGTGATGCGTAGAACCATATTTCTGTATGTAGGAAGGCGGCGACATGTGTTCTGAATAGTTTATGATACACAACAGTTCTAATGTTCTTATTATTAGGATTTCTGTGTAAGAGACCTATGTCCAGCGGTGGACGTTTACCGGTTTAGAAAACTACGAATTTAACGAGTGTAGTTGTTGTAAAACGCTTCTGTCATACACATGTAGATATACAGAATAGATATAGGGAAGTTTCCTATAATAGCCCGTAAACAGTTCAAACGACTACAATATTCGTGTTATGACACTTTTGTTGCCGTTTTGATGCTTTCGAACTACAAAAGTTTTATCTTCATCTCTCTAGCGGTTTATACATAACGCCGCACACAAACAAAGATACGGATAGTTCAGGAAAGAAATATTTTTTTACTTATTTCGTGTAAACGCAAAAAAAAATGTAAATTTTTTTGTAACTGATATTTTGTATTTTCCTTGGATTTTCTTTCAAAATATTTTTTACTAGAGAATGCCCGCGGCTTCGCCCGCGTGAGTTTCGGTTTTTCACAAATCCCGAAGGAATCGTGGATTTCCGGTTCCCGTTCCCGTTCCCTTTTCCAACCTTTATACCTACTTTCTAAAACGTTTGCTATAGTAATCTACCTATAGCTGTAGCTATAGATTTCGGTTTTTTCAAAATCCCGTGGGAACTGTGGATTTTCCAGGATAAAAAGTTTAAATAAAAAGTCTATGTTTTAAATCAGAGCATAATCTATCTCCATTCAAAATTTCAGCCAAATCGGTTAAGTAGTTGTGGCGTGATTGAGTAACAAACATCCAAACATCCAAACATCTAAACATCTAAACATCCAAACATCCAAACATCCAAACATCCACACTTTCACATTTATAATATTAGTAGGATATTCGCATATCCCGAAATAGTTGAGGCAAGTTCAAGTATTTAGTCACCGTGAATTTCAAAGGTAAACGGGCACAATCCGACCCGCTTTGCGGACATGAACCAAAATAATTTGAAATGAAAGACAATATCATAACCTTTCAATATATATATATAAATGTTTGATATGAATTCGTTGTCAAACAAGTATAAAGTTCGTAAACTAAAACGCGACTACGCTTATTTATTAATAATTTAATAATAATTTAGAGTGCAAAAGCGTGGGGCAAGCAGCTAGTGGCGCCATCTCTTATGTGACACTTCTCTATTTTTTTTTTCGTAAATAAAATGTAGTCTATGTTACCCGGACCATTACAACGAATCAATAGACACCTCATTCATTAAAATCGATCCAGTAGTTTAGGCGCTACGGTGGTACACACAGAATCTCATACAAAAATCAGCCACATACATACATACATACATACATACATACATACATACATACATACATACATACATACATACATACATACATACATACATACATACATACATACATACATACATACGTACATAGCAGTCTACAGTCTGCTAAAATCATAACCCTTTCTTTTGGCTTTTCCGTAGTCGGGTAAAAAAGTTATTAAATATTTAAAAAAATAGTTTCCATACAGCAGACAGCACACAGTTGGGCTACGTGATCATAGGTCGCATACGCTGTCTATTTTACTAAGCATTTTCATATACCGAAACATTTTCAATTTTTTTGAGATTGGCGAGGCCCACAACAATGCGACCTATGGCATTGTAGATCATTGTCGAATTTGTTACTGTTAATTTCATCTGTGTCCGCCGTGGGTATGGTTTCCATATAAAAGTGTCCGCTTACCTTTATATTACTTTATATAACAATGAAAAGAGATTTGCTATTTAGAACTCTGTGTCTGTCGAGATCTATCTGTCAGACAGACGTCTCTGTCTGTCTGTCTGTATGACTATCTGTCTGTCTGGGTATGTCACCATAGCGCTCAATCGGGAATGATTTGAATGCGTATTTTCAATCGAACGCGGATTCAATTGAGACGGTTCTTATCTATGACTGAAGAAAATCTGTTTACTGACACTGACCATTATTTTTATTACCTAACATTTACTTACTTCAACTTGGGAAACAGTGTAAGTTTCATCAAAATCAGTTCAGTAGTTTTCAAGATATGGTCACTTTTCCCATTTTACTTATTCCTTATTTCGGTATATTGAAGTCGATTTAATATTTCTTAAATTATGGCTTGTTCGAGGCACTAGGTAGTTCATTCCTATCATTATGATCGTGTTTACAACGAAATCAATGCCAAAGAATATTGTTCCTAAAATAGAAAATAAAATTTTATCACAATATTACACTCGTAAAATTTTATAAAGCGATTTGGAGCGTTTGACTCCCAATAACGCGCGTTGTTTGAACGATTTCATACAATCCACGGTAAACAAAGTATGCATAAATACAAACATATTGAAATTACATAAGTAGTTAAAGGTGTGAACGATTTAATCACCTAATTGACTAGCTGATGCCCGCGCCTTCGTCCGCGTGAATTTAGGTTTATCAAAAATCACGGAGGAAGTCTTTGATTTGAATAAGAAGTAGTTTATGTCACTCTTCAGGTCTTAAACTACCTATAGGTACCCATACAAAATATCACATCTATCCTGCTGTTTGCGTTCTGCACATAAAAGCGCTGCTAAGTTCAGAGCGGCCATGAAGATTGGCCAGGGTATTAAAGTAGAAGCCTATAATAAAAAACAATACAATACTTAAAATACAACAATATTTTGTTCTTTGGAGCATGACGTCAAACGTCTAAAAACGACAGAAAAAGGCTTAATTTTTCCGGTATGTTCCATGGAACAAAAGAAATCTACCGGAAGCAGGCAAGTTGTAACTATAGTCAAACTTTTAATTATCTGCAGTAATCTGACGTTTCCTAATGTCATTTCGTAAAATAATGTTGCCAACCCCATTTCTATAGTGATGTGATACGTTCAATTCATTCAATTTCATTCACAAAAGTTTCGCTCAAAGTTACTCTTTCATTATCATCATAATTTTATTTATCTATTAAGTAAATCGATGGCTCCTACGTATAAAAGCCAAATTAACAATTTTGTCATCTTGACTTTTTGTGGAAAACGCATCCTATTGGTACAATTAATTATATGAGCTTTAATTGAAAAAAAAAGTAAGAAGTACTATTTCTATTGCAATAACAGCCTATGTGTGTTGACGATATCTGTCATAGTTAACATGCTAAGTTGCTACTGCCCTTTTATTACAAAAAAAAAAAAATATTTTTAAAAGAATACCTACTAGTTATTCAGAAAAAAATATATTTAACATTATAATAACATATTTACATATTTTTGGAATTTACTTATAATTTTCTAGATGATTTTGACCTCCCTGGCACAGTGGTTTTGGTCTTTTTTTTATTTATTTTTTTTATTTATTTTATTTACAATACATAATATTAATATTTTTACATTGATTACTTCGTGCTCGTAAGCGCTTATAAGTGGGAGGTCCCGGGTTCGATTCCTGGCAGGGGCAAGTTGGGATTTTATAATTTCTAAATTGTCTTTGGTCCTGTCTGGTGGCAGGCTTTAACCGTGGGCCGTGGCTGGTTAGCACCCGACCGGCAAAGCGGTGCCGGCCGGCCGCCAAACGATTTAGCGTTCCGGTACGATGCCGTGTAAAAACCGATCAGGGGTATGCATACCTCTCTCAAGTTTGCCCGCTTCCGTCTTCGACAGCATCATCACTTACCATCAGGTGAGATTGCAGTCAAGGGCTAACTTGTAGTTGAATAAAAAAAAATAGATAATGATTATGAACTTAATCTGATTTTTCATAAATTTTTTTTTCCCTTTAGGAAAAAGTACAGAAGAATTATATCGGTACGGGTGAGAGAGTTCCGTATCGACAGGATGAACATTCAATGTTTGACAGTTACGAAACCCATGAACATTTTGTATGGGAAAATGTTTTTTCTTTTATTTTTTCGTCAATTTTCCAATATTTTTAACAGTTATTCTGCTATTCGGGACGAAGACAAATACAACAAATCAAAAACTATGAAAATCGGTCCAGCCGTTCTCGAGTTATAAGTGTTCGAACAAACGAGACTTTGTTTTATATATTAAAGATATACGTATTTATATATATACTATATATAAATATATATATGTAACTTTTGTACATAAAATATAATAATTACTTAAAATAAAAACTTTAATTTGAATAAAATAATTGAATGATTCAAATCAATCACCTGTACCCCATCCCTATTTTATTTTCGTTAAAAAGTGACAACCCACGAAACTTCACATTACTGCATACAATTAAAAGTCGAAGTATAGGTATTTATTGTCGTTTATACGATGAGATGTTTCATTGAAATTGATGATCAAACGAACTTACCCACAAGACAAATTCGATCAAAATTAATAGAAAAACTTCTTTCGACGCGTTTCGGTAGAATAATATTTACCAGTATAAAGTAGAAACACACTGAGCACAACATTCACCGGCTGTTGTCCTATAATGTGCTCTCTCCAGTAGAAATAGAGTAGAGCTTAGTCAGTGAAAATAAAGTATAGCACATGTAAGACCTTGTACCGAACGCGAACTTTTACAATATTCCGCGGGGAAACTGTTTTCATCCAACTTTGTGGGGTGACTTCGTGACAACGTACGTCACCAACTCATGATACGATGACGATATCTTATATATAAAATTCTCGTGTCACAATTTTCGTTCCCATACTCCTCCGAAACGGCTGGACCGATTCTCATGAAATTTTGTGAGCATATTGAGTAGGTCTGAGAATCGGCCAACATCTATTTTTCATCCCCCTAAATGTTAAGGGTAGTCCACCCCTAAATTTTTATTTTTTTATTTTTTAGACAAAATTTTTAGTTTTTATTTTTTTATGATACAACATACAAAAATACATACAATCCTAAATTTTCACCCTTCTACGATCAACCCTTATTTTTTAATTGCGATATTAGTACTTTGATGACCGGGTAGGTTGCACTGATGTCAGTATGTCACCGGGCAGGACGACGTCTGCCGGGTCCGCTAGTATAGCTATAGATTGAATGACACTTTATACACAGCGATTGATCGAGCCAGACTTAACCGTAGATAGCAATCGATCGAGCGATACTTAAGTTTGTATATCAATCGAACAAGCCAGACATAGCAGTAGATAGCAATCAAACTAGCGATACTTATTCATAGGTAGAAATCGATCGAGCGACACCTAGTCGTAGATAGCAATTGATCGAGCGAGACTTAACCGTAGATAACAATCGATCGAGCACACGTCAAATCGTATCAAATCTCGCACGACTTAAAAATCGTATACTTGTCGTCAACTCTCAAAAATATCCTTAGCACATGACACGACAGCAAAGCGTGAAACTTTTTAGAAAATATTTCAAGAGAATACAACCTTTATTCTAAAGCTGTTAAAAACCATATTCGTAAGTATAATGATTTGCTACCAGCGACTAATATGGCCTTTATGACGTGGTCTAGTAATTTTTTTATAGAAAAAGTTTTAGTTCATTCACAGTAGGTACCATCCACAAAATATAATGACGGTGCCACTTTTGTTAAAGTACTTAAGTAAAATATAAATTATAGCTTGTATTAGTTACTTAATTCTAAACACAAGATGGTGAGAAAAGACAATATATTAATATGTTTTTGGTAAAAAAAATGGTCACCGCAAGCCGTCGCCGCAGCGACTTGCGATTGACGCGAGTTGAATGACCGCCGCTGTGTGCCGACCGTCAGCTGATGCGCGGTAAACCATTGTGCCTAAGCTTGTAGGATTTCAAAATATTTTTGGACAAAAATATAACACTATATAAAAATGGTTGGATTAGATTTTGTTACTGATTCTGAACAAACTACTTTCAGGTTTTGCGTAAAGTAAAATTAACGTTGTATAGTAGATGGATCATCAACACTCCACTCATACATGATACATATAACAAGTAGGTGTATTAATTTAAAAGCACTCTGTATGAAAAGCTTCTAAGGTAATAGAATACATATTGTGAGGTAATAGAAAATACGGAAAAAGGTATATTAATTTTATTAATGTTCTTATGCGGAGCGAATATCTACCTACCTCTTTTGAACTCTCCCACTTTTCGGACTAATACTCTTACATAATTATATCTGCCTGCCTAGTGCCTATTAGTAATGAAGTGAGAAATCTGTTATGTATAAAAAAATAAATGTAAATCTCTTGGATAAAAAATTTAAAAAAAAAATCTAATTCGCAGTTATCACGCTTCCTGATAAAAGTGCCGGTTTCAATTCGTTCCCCGCGAGACCAATCTCGGGATGGAATATTAAAAATCATCGAACACCGAAGCGGTAACAAAATGATAGGAAAAAAAATCACAAAGTCCCGGATCTGTGGCGATTAGCGCCCGATAAAACAACGGGAGGGGGGGGGGGAATACTCCCCTGCAACCCAACAGCGCGATAAAACAATCTGTATACTTAGTACGACTGCACATCTCAATAACGTTAATACAATTCGATTATCGAAACACTATAACGTCAAATTGTTTTTTTAGTATCGTCAAAGTAAAATGGACAAGCTGTGATAGCCTAGTGGTTAGGACGACCGACTTTTAATCGGAGGTCGTGGGTTTGATACCGGGCACGCACCTCTAACTTTTTGTTGTTATGTGCGTTTTAAGTATTTAAATATCACTTGCTTTAACGGTGAAGGAAAACATCGTGAGGAAACCTGCATGCCTGAGAGTTCGCCATAACGTTCTCAAAGGTGTGTGAAGTCTGCCAATCCGCTTGGCCAGCGTGGTAGACTATGGCCAAAACCCTTCTCACTCTGAGAGGAGACCCGTGCTCTGTAGTGAGCCGGTAATGGGTTGATCATGATGATGATGAAAATGGACAAAAACTGTGACTTTGATTATTGTCGACGCAGTGGAGAGCGCTGTGGTCTTCTAACAATAAGTTAGAAACCAGAGGTTAGGTAAGGTTATGTAAACCGATCAGAGGTATGGTTTTAATAAAAACTGCCTGAAAGGGGTACTTTCAGGTTAGCCCGCTTTCATCTTAGACTCTCACTTACCATCAGGAGATAGCAGTCAAGAGCTAACTTGTACATGCATAAAACAAATTGTTTTGAGGCTCAAGTTATTTTTTCATGTTGCATGTTTTTCATATATGCACGCTAGCGCCCCAAGCGAAAAATTATCGAAAAAAGAGTCGGTAGTACTGAATTTGCGACTCTAAATTATGGAGTTTTAAGACCGCTTTACGCTGAGATTATAATGTTTCGATACTCGCGGTACTTATCAACGTTTTCGATATGCGCAAAGTGGTACTAAGCATACTGGACGAGAATAGAATTTTTTTTACTAGTACCTAGGGTTCCCAACTTTTTGTACGAGAAATGAAATATATTAATATCGGAGAAATAAAATGAACAGTATTTTACAAAAAAAATCAGTATTTTATTTTTTGACGTTTTAAAAACATATTTTTGAAGCTTCTTGCACAAGTTACCTTAGTAACTTGTACGGTTTTTAGAGCTTAAACCCGCCACATACAGCTCCGGGTTGGCGGCCCACATTATGGTGATATTATACGATGTAGATATTAGGCTTAAAGTTCTCTCCGAACACCGTCAATCACCAACTGTGGGCTGGCGCTGAAAATTTATTTGACAGAATAACCTAATTTGTCCAACCCGGGAATCGAACCCAGGACTTCTTATCCGCAATCGAACATGTTAACCGATAGACCACCGAGGCCGTTACGAGATAGATTCACAAAGACTGACAAAACTAGATGCGTTGACAAACGTATGTAGATCCCATATCTATACTAATATAATAAAGCTGTTTATAACGTTTTGTTGTTTGAACGCGCTAATCTCAGGAACTACAGGACCGATTTCAAAAATTCGTTCACCGTTGGATATGTACGTGATCCTTGAGCGCTATAGGCTATATTATATGTACCAGGGGCGAAGCCGGGGCGGACCGCTAGTAATTAATAAACTGACATGACCTCCGATGTTAAAAGTCAGATATTTCCCGTCAGTAGGTAATGAAAAGTGATTCTTCAACCCTTCAGCCCGAACTGAGCTGAAAGCATCGCGCGAGGCACTAATTAGTACTTAATTAGTAACAACTACATACTCGATAGGAGAGCGTATATGCCGCTATAACAACAAATACCAAAAAACAGAATAAAATAAATATTTAAGGGGGCTTCCGTAAAACAAACGTGATTTTTTTGTTCGTTTTTACTCGATATTGATAAAAACAACTGGTAGATGCTTGAAATATTCACAAAATATTTGGTTATATATTCACTTTAAAAATAAATAATTAAATTAAAATAAAACAAATATTTAAGGGGGGCTCCCATACAACAAACATGGATATTTTTTTTGCCGTTTTTATAGATAATGGTACGGAACCCTTCGTGCGCAAGTCCGACTCGCACTTGGCCGGTTTTTAATCAACTACGCGATGATAAAGATACGAGGCACGTGGGCCCTAGTTGCAACAGCGCATGTAAATTGATTGCGTTGGGTAAGCAACGTTAATTCGAATTGGTTACTGGATGGCGACCGAATTGGAGGTCCAAATTCAGAGAGAGAAAAAAGTATTGTTTATTTAGGATAGGTACATGAAAAATTTGTAAAATAAAGCGTCTGATTACAAGAGAATTGGTCCCCAAAAGTTCTACACTCAGAATTAGGACACTGCGTTGATAACAATAATTCGTGAAGTCAGTAAACTTATGCGATTTCTTATTAAGATTACCTATTAAATTAAAAATCTAAATATATAAAAGGAAAAGATGACTGACTGACTTTATCAAAGCACAGCTCAAACCTCTGCACAGATTGGACTGTTTGTCATTCAGATAGCTATTATGACGTAGATATCCGCTAAGAAAGGATTTTTGAAAATTCAATCCCAGAGCGTTTGTCCACCGCCACCGTCACCGGGACGTCACCGAGAACGAGATTATTTCTGGCTGAGAACAAGTTGACGTGACGGGTGTGCGGTGGACACACGGCCGTAGTAAATGTATGTATCTATCACTAAATCGGCGCCGTCATCTCGTTGTCGGTGACGTCCCGGTGACGGTGGCGGTGGACAAACGCTCTAAGGGGGTTAAATAGGGGTTGAATTTTTGTATGAGATTATATGAATCCACGCGGACTAAGTAGCGGACATCATTATAAAACCAAAAATCTAACAACAAAATAAATAATAAGCAGTCTTATGTAAACCAACCCTAATCCATTAAGCATTGTTTCAATTTATTTCTCTTTCACAAAACAGCATCCACGAGCATGTTTTTGCCGTGTCTAATAGAATTTTATCTTAAAAACAGCAATGCGCTTGGCGCAGGATGCATTTCCAGCTTTTTGCGGTGGTTGAAAAAACAAAAATCTTATTCAAGCTGTTATAATACTAGATTATGTTTTGTCGCCAACTTTTCTTTTAGCGAAATTAAAAACAATTTCGTGTTGTTGGTGTTTCTTTTTTGTGATGTTATTAAGATTTGTTAGCTACATTATATTTTGTTAAACCGGCTTCTCTAAAAAAGAATTCTGGATTCTGAACGTATTTTTTTACAAGCGACTAACTTTCGCCTGCGACTTAGTCCGCGTGGGGTTAGGTTAGGTTTTTGAATATTCCGGAATAAAATGTATTTTGTGTAACTCTCTGAGTGTTTAACTATATCCAAATCAAGTATGAAATAACTATGAAAAAATCAAGGCGATCCGTGTGTAAACACAAAAAAATCAGCCAAGTGCGAGTCGGGCCTCGCTCTTTCAGGGTTCCGTACATAATTATGAACAATATAATATTTTGGGTCTAAGAAATATTTAATTTCCGAGTTAGACATCGCAAGAAACCGTGAAAGAAAAACGCAAAATAAGTTCGTTTGTTTTGGTCACAGCTTATAAACTATTTTATGAATCGTTGTTTTCAGTATTTGTTGTACAAATAGAGCATATAGTACATAATATACCGAAATATCATATTCCTAACTAGTTTAGTTTTTTAGATAGCCCCCGTCACAAAAATGGTCTAAAATTGACAATTTTGATGACCCCCCATTTCCTTACTTTTTAAGCAAAAAATTAAAAAAATATATATTCGTACTCTACTCAATGAGTTCTAAACAATGATACCCCACAAGCTAGGGTAAGAAATTTTTTCCGGCTCCTTTCTCATGTATGGGAGCCCCCCTGAAAAATAATTTAATTCAATTTTTAATTCAATATTTGATTTTGGGTCAACGTTTTACACCAAATACCAAAATTTCAGGTTTGTAACTCATTTCGTCTGCGAGCTAGAGACCTGTGACCGGCGGACAGACGGACAGACAGACAGACAGACAGACAGATAGACAGACAGACAGACAGACAGCCGAGTGACATTAATAGGGCTCCGTTTTTACCCTTTGGGTACGGAACCCTAAAAAACACTATTTAATGTTAGTAGGGATTTATTAAATAAGTCTTCTCTCATATTTTAATGATTTACTATACCTTTTACGAATATTTCACAAACCAAAGACATACATCATCATCATCATCATCGTCATCATCATGATCAACCCATTACCGGCTCACTACAGAGCACGGGTCTCCTCTCAGAGTGAGAAGGGTTTTGGCCATAGTCTACCACGCTGGCCAAGCGGATTGGCAGACTTCACACACCTTTTGAGAACGTTATGAAGAACTCTCAGGCATGCAGGTTTCCTCACGATGTTTTGCTTCACCGTTAAAGCAAGTGATATTTAAATACTTAAAACGCACATAACTCCGAAAAGTTAGAGGTGCGTGCCCGGGATCGAACCCACGACCTCCGATTAGAAGTCGGTCGTCCTAACCACTAGGCTATCACAGCTTAAGACATACATAGATAATAATTATTAATTTATTAATAATCTTACTTCGTTAGTTTCTGGAGTCTGTCTACAAAGTTACATCGAGTTTGATTAGTTCAATTAACAATGAAACTTTGTTTGTATGGGGCGCCCTCGAGAAAAACTCTTCTCCAAGGTAAAACGTTGAAAACTGAATACAACACTCGTTCCAGTACATTGTGAGCAGACACACTGCAAAATTCATAAAGAACAAACGTATGTAGGTATGTCATCGACTCATCACGCGAACGCTCGCCAAGTGTGCGTTGAATAAATAAAACTTTGTTTCCACTGAGGATACATACGTCTGACCTTCTTTCTCCTTTTACCGAATTTTATCCGAGACTTCGTCCGTGTATTGTTCTTGACGAAATCCTTGACGCAAACTTATTTATTTCATGTACACCATTTTGTAGTCCTCATATGACAAGCAAAACTCCACGGGTTCTTCTGAGAAACACAGGCAAGTAACTTAGCAATTGTTGTTCCCGCAACAAACTAGCTTGAATCGAACACCTAACATGTAAATCAATGAAATGAAATTATTTTCAAAACACCAATTTCAAACGCCATTACAAAGTTTAAGTAGAAATATAATATGTTATACGCGTAATAGGTATTGTGTTGAAATTCAGAGAGCATCGCGCGTTGATTTAGTACATTTTTTTGGATTTGGGTTAGTAAAATGTTGCTTGTCTCTGCTGAACCCTCTCTAGAACGCAAGGTGTCTGGCTTATCAATGAAAAGCTACCACAAACGCATTTAATTAATAAAGCTATCTGAAGTTTTCTCATTTGTGAAAATTGTGGATAGAAAATATCAGCGTCGCCGGATCGCTACGATAAGCACAATAAAATATAAAATATATATAAAGTAAACCAGATAATACAGACAACAATGCAACGTGCAACAATGGACACAGCCACTGAGCCAGCGACGCCGAGGTAATTCTCTACAATGTGAGAATTGCAGTCTATGTACGCTATACGCTCTATTCTCTATGTTTATTTTATTTTTAGTCTAGTATAGAATAGCGAATAGAATAATAGAACTAAAGTAAAATATTACAAAGAATACTCTTTTAATCTATCTTCCTACTAATATTATAAATGTGAAAGTGTGGATGTTTGGATGTTTGTTACTCAATCACGCCGCAACTACTGAACCGATTTGGCTGAAATTTTGAATGGAGATAGATTATGCCCTGACTTAAAACATAGTCATAGGTTTATCCTGGAAAAATGCACAGTTCCCACGGGATTTTCAAAAACCCGAAATCTATAGCTACAGCTATAGGTAGATTACTATAGCGAACTTCCTTGATAGTAGGTATAAAGGTTGGAAAAGGGAGCGGGAACGGGAACCGGAAATCCACGATTCCCTCGGGATTTGTTTAAAACCGAAATTCACGCGGGCGAAGCCGCGGGCATTCTCTAGTATTATATAAGTACTTAATTAAAAAAAGACTTGTCGTGACTGATTTATCAACGCACAGCGTATAAACAATATAAAAACCTTCCGTTATTTCGAGTTATAACGTAATGGGATTAAAGAACCCTAAAAATGTATAAGCCATACCATACTGTATCAAGTATGTTTGTAATATCAATCAAGTTATAGTTATAAATCATAGCTGTAGATCCGAACGTAAGATTATCTCATTGATAACGATTAACTGAATTTACCTTCAAAAGTGAAAGACTCAACTGAAAGTGATTGGGATCATTACACTATCAGAGTATTCATGAGTGAGAGTTATTATTCATGAATCACTCTGTCCATTGGTGCAAACTTCATGAAAATCCGTTCAGTAGTTTTTAAGTTTATCGAGAACAGACAGACAGACAGGAAGACGCGGTGAGGGACTTCGTTTTATCTAAGTAAATTGAATATACGTATTATAAGTATTTTCATCCAATTTATTAATAAATTTTGCACCATAAGACCCGCAAAAAATATGGTTAGCATTAAAAGCGGAGCCAGGTTGCCCTCTCCTTTTCAACGTTATAAATGGAATCCATTTAAGTGGTATATCTTCGGAAAGTTTATTTTAAAAGCAAGAAATCTTTCGCCTTTAGCTAGTTCCGCTATCGCACGGAGAAATGACATACCGAATTGAAAAAGATTTTAACTTTGCTTTCAGCTATTTCGTATTTCAGAATTTTCAGTATTTTATGGAGAATATCGGATAAAATTAAATGCAATCGGAATTTGTGTGTGGAAATTCGATTTAAGAATACGTAATATAGCGGTGATAGCGTAGTGGTTAAGACTTCAGCCTCCCTGTCGGGTGTACCCAGTTCGATCCCCGGCACGCACCTCTAACTTTTTGAAATTACGTGCGTTTTAAACAATTAAGTATCACTTGCTTTAACTTTAACATCGTGAAGAAACTTGAACGTCTGAGAGCTCTCCATGTAATGTTTTCAGAGGCATTTGAAGTCTCCTAAACCGCACTTGGCCTGCATGGTGGACTACGGCCTAAACCCTTCCATTTTCAGAGAAGTGTTGCCCTGTATCACCATTACCTGTTCTTAAATTGACATTCAAAAAGTGTACAATGTACCAATTTTGAATAAAGTTTATTTGAATTGAGTTGAATTGAATTGCAGTGGGTCGGTAATGAGTAAACGATAAAGAGTACTCTGGATAATCATTAAAAATGTCAATTTGAGTGTAAAAGAGGCACAGCTATGCGAAAATGTAATGTAAAATGTACAGGCGAGACGCACACTACAATTTTTGTTTTGTGGCAGACATAGTTATAGGTATAACCCGCGCCACGTACATCAAACGCTGAAGGAAAGTGGAGGGGGTTAGCTGTTGTGTTACGTGCGTGACAGTTCCCATACGCAGCTATCCCCTCCACGTTTCGTTCAGCGTTTGATGTACGTGGCGCGGGTTATACACGCTAAAGTACGCATATAATGTTAACTAGCGGAAAATATCATGATGTCGGCAATGAATATACGATGTTGTAAAGCCTAAGAGGAAGTTATTATAAACAGTGCCTTACGGGAGGCGGAAAAGCTTCACGACGTCACTTCCGTTTCATATACGTTTCATCATTAGACGAAAGCAAGGGGGAAACGAATCGAAAACGGTTATAAGATGAAACGTATGGAGTAATGCGTGTAAGGGGACCGCTTTCGGAAACGAAGACAAGTAATAGTAGTGATGATTAGTGACAAGATATCACAAAAACAAACACGAAAAATATTCTAATATTTCCTATATATGTTTTAAAAGTTCGCTATGTAATGCAATCAGCTGATGCTAGAGTAGAGGTCAACGAACGTTGGGTAAATACCTAAAGTTGTCGCCGCGTGTTGCGCGCTATACATCGCCGGTTTGAAAAATATTAAATGGTTAATGGTATTGGATTGTGTTTAACCCTGCATTAGGCGCGCACCGAAAACTCACGTAATTGGTCGCGCGGATTACATTTGTGTATGCCATTTTTAAAAGCGAACATAAAACTGAAATTGATCTTTTATGATATTTATTTGTTTGCTAATGTTTATTAGAAAAAATTTAACTAACTATTTTTTATTAGAAAAAATTAACAAAAAGTAATTAAATATTGTACATTATTAGCAATCCACTAAATTATCAACTTTTACCTATTTTCTAAGAAAAATCACTCTTTGAGATGTAAGATTACAAAACTCATGAAACTTAGTACTATTTTCTAAACAGGAATAACTAGCAGTTGTAGGATGATGTGGAAAAATGAATTTTTGACATGAATTGCACACTTTTGGTGTGGTTCATCTTCGCCAGGACTGACATGATAGGTCTTTCCTGGGATACCTTCTACTTGCTCAAATTCAGTTTGATGATGATCAGACTCCTCAAGTAGGTCTACTTCATTGTCCGACGAGCAGTAATTATCACTTTCAGTCAGTTAATTACTTTTTTCCAACCACGACCCAGTTTGAGCCACTAGTATGCATAATATTATATTCTAATTTCATTTAACAGAAAATTCATAAAAAATATGTGAAAATCAATTTATTATAGTCTTATTCAAAATATATAATAGTAAAATAATAATAATATTATGATAAAATAGGAATTATATAAAGAAAACGAAAATGGGTATGTCACAAAATACTTACGTAATTGGTCGCGCGGATTACAGTAGTAATCCACGAACTTTGTGAGCCTCCTGCTTCACACCCAAAGCAACCGGCGATGCTCGCGTAGCATTAATAACGTTGTTTAATTATCGAGCCGAAAGTAACTAGAGGCTCAAAGTGTTAACTCTTCCCGATTTTAAGATACATATTTAAGTTTGAACATGTCTGGATTACATATGTAATCCGCGCGACCAATGCAGGGTTAAGTAGTATAATAATAGCGCAAACTTTTCGATAGTGGTTCCTTTATAGCCTGTATACGTGTAATACATGAAGTTCTAATTGTTAAAAGAAGGCTGTAATTGTAGAAGTTGGACGTAGGACAAACTTATATGTATTGTTAATATCTAAAAAGTTCAGCTGTGTACTGTATTAATTACACCAAATAAACTTCATCATGATCAACCCATTACCGGCTCACTACAGAGCACGGGTCTCCTCTCTAAAACAAATAAACTTATCACATTGTAATTATTATTACACAAGAAACTATTAAAAATATGCTCATAAAAAAGCATATTGAAGACAAAGTACAAACTCTCGTCCCGATTATTGCCTGGTTTTGCATGATCTGCATGGTATATTTGAGGACCTGCAGAATGACATAGACTACTTTACTCCGGATTTTTCAAAAACCTAAATCCACGCGGACAAAGGCACCAACAAATGAAAAATAAATAACAAAAAAAAACGAGTATGCTACGCAGCGGTGGGGTTTTCAAAGGCTTTTCAGGTTCCATTACCAATAGGTTTTTGTCAAACCTGTCAGTGGGTACATGTAAAGCTTGGTGTTTCGACAAAATTTACTTCCCCGCCGCCGACGGCTGGGCCACGGCTCGCGCGAAAATGCTGACCAATTAACGGTGTAGTCTGCTAGTTTCATAGTGGTGGAACAGAAACTATCGATATCTATACAAATGATGCATTAAAATAAACAAAATTGTTCATCTGTGGATTTCGGAATACCTGCCTCTTTTATAAACGACTATAAAGCTTTTATATAATGGTTATTAGTTATTGAAAATTTCAAGCAATTAAATGTCACTTACGGTGAAGGAAATCATTGTGAGGAAACCTGCATGCCTGAATATTCTCCATAATGTTCTCAAAGGCGTGTGAAGTCTACCAATCCGCACTTGGTAAGCGTGGTGGACTACAGCCTAAACCCTTTGAGTCTGAGAGGAGATAATGGGTTGATAATGATGATGATGATGATCAGTTAATGTATAAATATTATATTTGTGACGGTAACTAACAAACGTACACACAAAAAAGAGGGCAGATTTAAAATCACAGAACAAAAAACTACTGGAATTCTTTGTTATGTGTTTGAAACACTTCGTACACACAGCGTAATCTTTTGATCAAAAACATTACACTACTGGGCTTAGTCCCGCCACGCTGCTCCAGTGCGGGTTGGCGGGCTTTAACGACTATTGTCACATGATAGTAATTATAACCGGGACCGACTGCTTAACGTGCTCTCCGAGGCACGGGAGTGAAACACCGCAACCACCAACTCCGGACTAGCACTGAGAATTTCTTGACTGAAAAACCCAATACTTAACAATTGTTTGACCTAACAATTATTTGCGCGTTAGCCATATGCTACGCGGCGTAAGACGCGCGTTAGACGGTTTTAATATGAACGGGGTCTTATTGTATTCCAGTTTATCGATGCACGATCGGTGCATCACTATTCAATCAGCGACCAGCCCGATGAGCAATCGGTCAACTCGCGCAATTAATAGACATCCGCTCGAATGGTAAACTTCGTACTATATTTACTTCGTTTTTTTTTTCTAGCCAACCGGTGTTGAGTCGAGCGTGGAGTTATGGTGGAATTGCGGTCGCAAAATTTTCGGAGCATTTAAAAAAATATACAATATTGACTATAGTTAGTAGTTTCGACTTGAGCTTTGAAATTAGAGGCAAGCTGTATGGCTAGTTTCCGCGGACCTGTATGAAAGTTGAGATTAAAAGTAAGGTGTATCCTCCATCATCGCTGAGGGATGATACACCTTACTTTTAATCTCATAACTAACCGACTTCAAAAATAAATTAAGCTACATAAGGTTTTCATTTTTGTATTTGCACGTTTGCCATAAAACTGAGCTAGTATAGTCAGACGCGGAGCGTCCATGAACCGTTGATGAGAGCTCATGTGTACCTAAAGCGGGCCGCTTGTATCAAGTTTCCTATCTGTAGGAATATCTACTCATGTGATACAACTGAACCGGTGGCGTCAGACGCGGAGCGTCCGTGAACCGTTGGTGAGAGCTAACGTGTGAGTGTACCTACAGCGGCGGGCCGCTTGTATGAAGCTTCCTCTCTGTAGGGATATCTACTCATGTGGTACAACTGAGCCGGTGGCGTCAGACGCGGAGCGTCCATGAACCGTTGATGACAGCTCATGTGTGTGTACCTACAGCGGTCCGCTTGTATGAAGCTTCCTCTCTGTAGGGATATCTACTCACGTGGTATAGGTGTGTCACATTATGACAATGCGGGTAAATAAATTCATCGGCCCATCCGTGATCGGCCCTTCCTTTGTCACTTCCACCGATGATTTATAACATCGGCAATGACTGTCCACATTTTCACTCTTCCACTTCTATCAGCATGTCCCATGTGTCATTACCTACTGACAATATTGATGATGCTCTTTGGATTTAAATACCCTTTTGCTTTAGTAAAATAATGAACAAAACAACTAAGTTGAATTGAACGACATTAATTTCTTCAGTAAGTTCCGTAAAATACCGAGCATAATAATCTATTACTGAGATTGAACTATTTTTTAATGAATTGTGTAAATTCATTTTCATTAACACGGGATTTTTAACAACTGATAATCTAAAAGGTTGAAAGTTAAACCGATTTCACCACGCACTTTCTCGGAAACTACCTAAACGATTTTGATGAAACTTGCACTGTTCCCTAAGTTTAGGTAAATGTAAGCCAATAAAAAATTACGTTACGATTAATAGTTTCGGAGAAATCTGCGGACAAACGTACATCTATGAAATTTTGTATATTTGTTTGGAAACCCTTATAGATTATCTTATGTGAATATTTTGCAGTTCCAATAGGTATTGGATACCTCCTTTTTACAAGTCGGTTAAAAATTTGTGACACAACTTGTTTGTTGCCATAAAAATATAAACATGGCGCTGTACTCGGCACAAACAATTAGAGGAACTAATTACAACACACTCGTAAATCTTAACTATCGGTAAAAGTTAACCGGTGGTGCGATATCTACGCGCGGTAGAGGCGGCAAATTATTTCATTAATCACACCCCTTCCTGGTATAGTTCGTTCGGTAACTTAGTGTCGGTACAGGCGCAGGTGCTCTTAGTATTCTGCCTTTATTTTTATAACTTTTTTTCTGTTTGTAATTTTTTTTCTATTCTAACAGAATCTCCGAATAGTCTGCCAATTCGCAATTGGCCAGCGTGGCAGACTATGGTTAAAATCCTTCTCATTTTGAGAGAAGACCCGTGTTCATGAGAATATTATATTTTATGTTTATGGTTATATTGTAATAAAATACGAATATAAAAAAATATAAAAAGGAAAGAGAATTTTAAGGAAAAAATATGAGTAGATATAAAACGCTAAAACCCCTTGTGCCTGTACGCCCCGCGCGGCATGCTTTGAAGTCACGGCGGTGTCTTTGGCAAAACACCGCACGGCGGAGGCGGCGAGACACAAAAGGCGACCGTAAGAAAACAAACAGACTTTATACGGGGTTGTCTGTGTACGTTATAATTTAGTAGAACCACCCCCACCACCAGTACCACTAGGTAATTATCACCATGATCTCACATCTGTGTATTTGTAAAAATTGACGTTCATAAAGTTTACAATGTACCAATCTATGTATATCTATCTATCTATATCTATCTTCTATACATATAATAAAATCGTAGACTTGCCGTATCTGTACATTGAAGATTTTTGCAAAATAATAACTGGGGGATGTTAGGGATAAGTAATAGAACGTAAAAAACCTATTTTTGAAATTTTTGTCTGTTTGTCTGTTTATCTGTTTGTCTGTTTGTCTGTATGTTTGTGCGCGCATCACGTAAAAACTACTGAATGGATTGATATGAAACTTGGCATGATTAAAGTTAACACTATGGAGTAACATATAGGATACTTTTTATCCCGAAATTCTGCACGGTTCCCTTGAGAGAGGGGATGAAAGGCAAAATGTATACTTAGCTGTAATTCGTTAACGGGTGGTCCGATTTCATTCATTCTTTTTTTGTTAGAAAGTAGATACTTTAAAGACTACTGGCTAATCTCCGAAAGGCTGGACCGATTTTGATGGGACTTTCACTGGCGGATGTTTACATTTTGATGTACCTAAACATCCGCTAGTGAACTTTTAACAGTTTTTAGCAAGGTTTAAGCTCAAAGGAGCATAGGAAAAACAAAATGATTCCCACGGGATTATTAAAATCAATATCCACGCGAACGAAGTCGCGGGTATCCGCTCGTTTTGAATATATTTTATTTGAATTTGTATTTGGTATTGCGGATTACAGTCTGCATACGAAAAAGTTTTTCGATCTACGTCGCGTCGCCAACAGTATGAAGAGTTTGTTTACTTGAAAGCTCGCACTCAAGACCGCTTTCAAATACCAAAATGTCTGACAAGAATACACAATGACAATGGTGCTACGAATTACGTAGAACAGCTACGTTATCTGCAGACGCGCTACAAGTGCTACGAGTTCTCTACAAGTTCTACGCGAATGTGTCTGACACACTGAATTTCAAAACTTAGGTTTAAGACACACTAATACACGAAAGTCTTGTATATACTACTTATATACATTTTTTTGGTTTTACGCAAGCTTGAGGGGTAAGTATTTTGAAAATAACTTTTAAACAGAAAACAAAACTATTTTTTTTTCTTGGCTAAACAGTTGTTTTTAGATCTCTTTTGTTCCGGTGGTCTATCTCAAAAACGGTGTAACATGAAAGTCTCTAACTTATGTATAAATTCACTTACATCCCGAAGTAGTAAAACATTTCGTAACAATGGTATCAGTACATAATTATACTAATACTAGCTGACCCTCGCGACTTCGTTCGCGTGTTTATAGGTTTTATATAGAATCGGATCGGATCCCATAATTCTTTTATGTACCTAAACTAAATGTAGCCTGTTACTCCTTATAACATTGAAAGTTCCATTAAAATCGATCTAGCCATTTCGGAGATTAGCTGGAACAAATAGACAGACCGACGAACATAAACTGAAATGCACGCCAGTTTAAAATAAGCAGTACGTACAAAGATCCGCGTCCCAAGTTATTGGAACCCAATAAATGCCTGTCATTTCTAAACTAAAAAACCTATGACCTTGAAATATTTACGGAACAATACTTAAAGTACTACCTTTCTAACAAAAAAAGAATGAGTGAAATCGAATAACGCGTTAATGAATTACAGCTAAATACACGTTTTAACTTTCATCCCTTCTCCCAAGGGAACCGTGCTGAATTTCGGGATAAAAAGTATCCTATAACCTACCTCGGAGTATAAACTCAAATCGTACCAAGTTTCATTCGAATCCATTCAGTAGTTTCGGCGTGATTCGCGGCCAAGATACAGACAGACAGACAGACAAAAATGAAAAAAAATTGCAGTTTTGGCTTCAGTATCGATTATAGAGTGCCCTCCGATAAAAATTTTCAAAATATCTTCAATGTACAGAATTGGATCTGTTACAGTTTTATTATATTATAGATTATAAATTTATGCAAAAGTAACAAGAAATTACTAGTAATGAGAAATTACTAACTAAAATAAATGTATATTCGATGTTTCTATGTTAAATTATTATCTTCCATGTAGGTAATAATTGCTAATAATAATATACTCGTAATAAAATTAACGCGTTATGAATTCAATGGATAAATGGGATTAATGATATGTAATTGCATACAAAATGGCTCATTGCCAAAACAAATTAATTTAAATATATTGTAAGTGTAATTTATACGAGTCATTGATTGATCATAACAGAGGCCTTATGCCAACTTTGTACATTGTAGCAACGATGTTTGAAATTCGAGTATCGAAACACAATGACTTCAAAGTGAAATGCACCTAAACTGCCTTGTTTTAAGGTTTCGGAGTTCGTCCATACATCCAGCCATTCATCTACAGCCAGCGCTACAAGCGGAAATTTACGACTTTAAAATAATAGACCTTGGGTCCATTTTACTCTGAAATGATATTTTTCGATATTCGGATTCTAGTACCATTTTCGAGGTGTCGAGGAAGTGGGGGCTCGGGTTGGCATTGAGAATTTCTTGACAGAGAAACCCAATGCCTAACAATTATTTGCCCGACCCGGGAATCGAATCCAGGACCTCGTGATATGCAGTCGAATATGCTAACCACTAGCTAGACCAACGAGGCAGTCGTAAATAAAAATACTATATTCCCAGCTTCACTTATGCATACATGTCAAACGAAATGTCTCTAACTTGTCATAGGGGCATAATATGTATGTATAGTAAGGACACACGACGTAAAGTTTTAATACAAAAAAGTTCTTAGTGTGATCTTACCCTTAAAAATAAAATGTCCGTGTAAAAATCGATCCCGGATAGAAAAATATCCTAGTGAAAGATAAGATAATTTGTCAAAGGAATAGCCCTCGTTCAGATAGTTAAGGGCACAAAGAGAAATATTTATAGAGAAGAATCGAACTTGTCCGTACAATAGGATGGACATGATTTGTATTATATTTTCACGGGAAAATGTGCATTTTTAAGGTTCCTTATAGTGAAACGAGAAACCCTTACAATTTTGTTTCTGTTATTATATTCAGAAACTATTAAAACAATTATCATACAAAGTGGATTTTTGGCACATTTATAGAAATTTCTTACATATTATATCAGTATGACTAAATAATAAATAAATATATAAATAAATAGGCTAATTCGGAACGGCTGAACCGATTTTGATGTGCTTTCAGACAAGCAGAAAATTGTTCACGGAGTGTTCTAGGCTACTTTTTATCCAGGGAAAAATTAAGGCATCCTGCGCAAAAAAAAATTAGATAGGTACCTACTAGAGATTTGAGCTAGTCTTAAAATAAGTGCCTTTTGAGTTCCAACGCTCAATTTAGATAACTGTGTAGATTCAGGCCCAGTGTAGAGTAATTTTCGCTTCGAATCGAGACGAAAATGTTACCGATACTTCACAGGGTGATGAGATTTTAGCCAGCCTCCAATATACGAATCAATGTTTGGATGCGGCGTTATCGGCTATATGGGAAGCGGCGCTTGCCAAAATGGCCGCTTGCGTTGCCCGAAGATATTAAACTATTAGGCCGTGTCCCCATTGGGCGAACAGTGAGCGACTAACTGTCCGCTGGCTGACTCTAAGCGGTATATCGGTTGCTAACTCATATCTCTGGATCTCTCATAGTTTTGTAGGCACTTGGAGGCGAATCAGTCGCTCACTGCACTCACTGAATAAGTCGGCAAGCAAAACGACGCAAACTGTGAACATTGCGCGCTGTTTGGACACTGCATTTAAAAACTATAGGGAGGCTAACTGGAAGCGTACAGTATGCTTAGTCTCACTTTTTACATAGTAGCAACGATGATCGAAATTTGAGTATCGACACACAATGATTTCAGAGCAAAATGAACTCAAAGACTCTTATTTCAAAGTCGTAATTCAATAGTTCGAATATTTATTTTACAACATTTCTGCTTGGGGCGCTGGCTGTTTTCGAATGTTGACTGTATTGGCGAACTCAAACCTTAATATAAGCCATTTTAGGTCCATTTTACTCTGAAGTCATTGTGATTTGATTAATAATAAGTATACTATAAAGCGCTGCATAGTGAGACTAAGCATACAGTTAGTTAGCCGCTCACTGTTCGCCTAATGGGGACACGGCTTTATACGCATCGCCCCGTTTTCGTTTACGGGATGAGTTATGGACCAATTGAAATTTTCCATAAACTTTTAGTTTCTATACACATTTTATTTCAGTGTTGTGAAAAATAGTTTCCGATACATTTGTTTGCGCGTAAAATGGCACAAGTGCTACAAAGTATTACAGCACAATTGTCCCCAACAAGAGTCTGTGAAAATATTAATCATTTCAATATAGTTTCTCGTAAAATGGTACTGTAAGGTAGACTTTTACCGCACACGTGTGATTAAAATATTACGGTTGGCCATCTACGAAAGCATCTACGAAAGAAGAAAAGAAAAGTAATTCTTTTCACAAGCGCTAGCGGACGTTTTTTAACCTATTTATATCCACGGTGTTTCCTTAAACCTATATCGGAAGATATTGCCAGCATCAGCTAATCTACTAATAACTGAACGAAGTGAATTTTGTGCTACCATATCCATTATAAACGTGGCTTCGATGGAGATCCCTGTAGCATCGGAGTGTCGATAGTGGCTCCCTCGATCATATCCGCTCGATTTAATGACCAAAATGTACCTTTGAAGTTTGAGCACATGAATATTTATACCTAAGTATGTAGGTTTACTACCTACCTATACCTACCTATATCTATAGAGCGTTCTCTGACTACTCAAACTCAAAACAGAGTTTTTTTATTATTATTCTTATATGTATTTTCACGGGACTTTTATAGGTGATCTACATATTATATGTCAGCCCTATCGTTACATACTAAACTACAAACAAAAATCTATAGTTAAATCTTAAGCTACAACAATTTGTGAGAATCACTAACAAATTTGTATACTTACATAGCCGAAATTCTCGAAATCAAAAACACAATTAAAAATACCAATATTCATAAAATTTAAATTAACTTCATACATTAGTGTTTCTCTCAAATTGTGGTTTCGAACACATGCCAGCAGGGTTATTCTGTAAAGCCATTTTCGAATTATAGAGAGTGAATTCGAGATGAGTTTGCTAATTTGTACTCTGTAAAACTCGATAGTACAGGTCTTCTCACTCAAACTCACTTCACTTCGCAAGTGCGTAGCAGATGTTTACAGAATATCAAACCAAGGTGAAGTGAGTTTGCTTTCGAAGCGAGTTATCTCACTTGAGTGAGCTTCGATATCGAGATGGTATTTTAGAGAATAGCCCTACAGTAGCAAGTGTGAAACATCATCTACTTCATCACATACTTCACAAGACAGATTAAAACGAGACATATATTTTATATCTGATGTTCATGTTTTAACTCCGTCTTGAGTCTGAGTAGAGTCTTATTGTGTAGATTATTCTGCGGTGATAAACTAGTGGTTATGACTTCGATCTCCATTTCGAGTGGTCCGGGTTCGATCCCGGGCACGCACCTCCAACTTCTTGGAGTTATGTGCGTTTTAAGCATTGCATATCACTTGCTTTAACGTGAAGGACAACGATGAGGAAACCTGCACGCCTGGGAAGTTCTTCGTATTGTTCTCAAAGGCGTGTGAAGTCTACCAATCCGCACTCTGAGGAGACTCGTGCCCTGTAATGGGCCGGTAATGAGTTGATAATTACATACAGAGAGCTTAGTCTCAGTTTGAAGCGCTCCAAAACTAAAAGTATAATATAAGTTATACTATTGATCTAGTCACAAATGACTTCAGAGCAAAATGAACCCAAAGACTCTTATTTTAGGTCCATTTTACTCTGAAGTCATTGTGATTTGATCAATAGTATACTCATAGTATACTATAAAGTTTTGGAGCGCTCCAAACTGAGACTAAGCACTCTGAAGTTCCTATGTATTGTAACTTTGTAACTTGTGTTATTATTATAACATTCTCAATTTATGCTGTACATACCTACTTTTCATATTATCTACGCTTACTGAAGAATATATTCATTTAATTGATCAAAATAATATAGTTTCATCAGAAACCACCATCGAAATTTTGTTTACAAACCACACGACATATCCAAATAATTGGATTCCAAAACCAATGCAACTGAATTCAATTCTGATTTTGTATTTTAGTTATTTTATAACCGCAATCCGATACTTAATTACTGTTTCGTAAACGAGGGGTGGTGAAGGTGAATGTAGTAACGTAATCTATATTTACTACTAGCTGATCCCCGCAACTTCGTTCGCGTAGATATAGGTTTTTATATAGGATCGGATCGGATCCCATAATTCTTTTATGTACCTAAACTAAATATAGCCTAAGATCACCTATCTGCCATTGAAAGTTCCATCAAAATCGATCCAGCCGTTTCGGAGATTAGCTGGAACAAATAGACAGGCCGACAAACATAAATTGAAACGCACGCCAGTTTAAAATAAGCCGTACGTACATAGATCCGGGTTCCAAGTTATTTGAACACAATAAATGTCTGTAATTTCTGAATTAAAAAACCTATGACCTTGAAATATTTACGGGACAATACTTAAAGTACTACCTTTCTAACAAAAAAAGAATGAGTGAAATCGAACTACGCGTTAATGAATTACAGCTAAATACACGTTTTAACTTTCTTCCCCTCTCCCAAGGGAACCGTGCTGAATTTCGGGATAAAAAGTATCCTATGTCCTACCTCGGAGTATAAACTCAAATCGTACCAAGTTTCATTCGAATCCATTCAGTAGTTTCGGCGTGATGCGCGGCCAAGATACAGACAGACAGACAGACAGACAGACAGACAGACAGACAGACAGACAGACAAAAATGAAAAAAATTGCAGTTTTGGCTTCAGTATTGATTATATAGTGCCCTCCAATAAAAATTTTCAAAATATCTTCAATGTACAGAATTGGATCTGTTACAGTTTTATTATATTATAGACTAGCTTTTGCCCGCGGCTTCGCCCGCGTGAATTTCGGTTTTTCACAAATCCTGAGGGATAAGTAGATTTCTGGTCCACCCGCCCCCCGCCGCGCGGCGGCGTACCGCGGTACCGCGTACGGCGGGCGCAGGGCGCAGGGGCGTGCGGCGCGGCGCGGGGAGTTCCATGCAGCGCGAGCGTGCGTCGGCCGCCGCGAGCAGCGAAAATACCTATCAGGGCGTTTTTTACCGATTTCAACACAACTCCTTTTTTGAAAGTCGGTTAAAAAAGTAGCCTATGTTACTCCTTGGTTAATCCTCTACTTGTCTGTGAAAGTCCCGTCAAAATCAGTTCAGCCGTTTCGAAGATTAGCCCGTTCAAACAGACAGACAGACAGACAAAAATTTTAAAAACGTGTGATTCGGTTATGGTATCGTTCAAATAACCATATGAGCTTAATATGTGGTAGTTATTTTGAAATTACAGACAGACACTTAAATTTTATTTATTAGAAGAAGAAGAAGAAGATAGATAGATTTTACTATTTTTACTTTTTACTAAGTAATATAATAAAGCGGAAAAGTTTGTTTGTTTGAACGCGCTAATCTCAGGAACTACTGGACCGATTTCAAAAATTCTTTCACCGTTGGATATGTACGTGATCCCTGAGTGCTATAGGCTATATGTACCACGGGCGAAGCTGGGGCGGACCGATAGTTCATAATATTGAAACCACAAAAATGTGATTTCCTTTTGATATTTTTCTGTCACCGATTTTTTTAACACCTTTCGACGGGCTAGTTCTGCTTAGTTCTTTTTTTTTGTGTGTGCAAAAAGCTGTCATATTAGTTTTATTTATGTCCATTGATAGACGTCCACTGCTGGACATAGATCTCTTGAAGGGACTTCTACTATTTGGGACGGAGACAAATACAACAAATCAAAAACCATAAAAATCAGTCCAGCCGTTCTCGATTTATAAGTGTTTGAATAAACACGACTTTGTTTTATATATTAAGAAGATAATATAATTGAAATATTATTCTAGATTCCATCGAAAAATTTAAAGAGCTTAGGTATCTGAATTAAACTGCCTATGATATTCGCTGGGTAAAACATTGTAACAATTTTGCTAAGGGGGACCCCGAAACTACAATTTTCGATTTCTTTGATCGCTCGACCGTGAAGGGCGGCCACTCTGTATACCGTAATACATACATGTTAGTCTAAGAGCCAGCAACGTTGAAATATGCACGACTACAGCGCACCCCCGACACTCCCTATAAGTGAATCTATTACTGACAAGGACGTAAATCTAGCGGGACCAAGGACAAAGCTATTTTTTATTGTGAGAGAGGCTTGAGCTCAACTACAATCATGTTTGATGGAAAGCAATGACGTTCAAGGTTGTAGCGCTCTTGCCTTGAAAATGCCTATTTACTCTTCACGCTATACGTAAAGCATATGTACCTACTTCAATGCTGCTGACGACGGCAGGCAACGGCAAAGGGGGGTTTGATCTTGCATCTTTACGCAGTAATTTAATAGTAGGTTAATAGTAGGTATATTTTTAGACAATAAACTATTCTAAATTCTGTGGGGGCGGCCATCTTGGATTTGCAAAAGTGCTATTTTACTAGTCAAGCCCTTTCATTTGATACCCATATTAAGGGAGTTGTGAAAAAATATGCAATCCGCCATTTTGTAGCGGCGGCCATCTTGGACCGATTTTCATCAAACATAGCTAACAACACTCTCGACTAATTCACCTTTCAAACAAAAAAAAACCACATTCAAATCGGTCCACCCGTTTGAGCGCCACAGGGAAACAGACAGACACACACACACACACACACACACACACACACACACACACACACACACACACACACACACACACACACACACACACACACAGACACGTCAAACGTATAACACCCCGTCGTTTTTCGTCGGGGGTTAAAAATAAATAACAATAAAATGGGTGCATCAAATAATATAAGGTAGCATGTAAAGGCGGTCTCATTTCTGAAACTTTGACGAGCTCCCTGGCGTAGTGGTGAGCGCTGTGATCTTATAAGTGGGAGGTCCGGGGTTCAATTCCCGTCAGTGGCAATTTCGGATTTTATAATTTTTAAATTGTCTCTGGAATGACTGGTGGGTGGCTTCAGCTGTGGCTAGTTACCACCCTACTGTCAAAGCTGTACCGCCAGGTGATTCCGCGTTCCGGTATCATGCCACGTAGAAAGCGATGGGATATGGGTATAATAAAAAGTGGCATACCTCTTCCAAGTTAACCCGCTTGCAC
Source organism: Melanargia galathea (assembly GCA_920104075.1). NCBI lineage: Eukaryota > Metazoa > Arthropoda > Insecta > Lepidoptera > Nymphalidae > Melanargia > Melanargia galathea. Next base: position 12,680,829 of record OV049868.1, read on the forward strand.
CTTAGACTGCACGTCACTCGCCATGAAGTGAGATCGTAGTCAAGGACTAACTTGTAGATGAATAAAAAAAAACTCATATCCAAATCGTGTTTAAAACCACTGGCTCCTGGTCTAGTTGGGGACATGGGTTGTTGAAGGCAATATTAACGTTAGAACGGATCCTCATAACATACTAATTTTATCTTTGTACTTTCATGCTTCCAGTGAAAATATTTACTTAGAAATATTTATTTACTTAACAACGTTTACATTACTTGAAAAATAGGTAGATATATTGTTTGTTACAAAAGAAAATATTTGCAACTAATTGTGTCGTTGAATGTTTTATACCTACTTAAACCCTCATATATACCATATTCTTAACTAAGTGTATACCATATTCTTAATTACTGCCAGCGAATTTATCCGCGTGGATTTAGGTTTTTTTTTAAATCCCTCGAGAACTCTATGAGATAAAGGTAGACGATGTCCTTCTTCAAGGTTTAGTCAATATCTGAACCAAATTTCATCAAAATTGGTTCAGAGGTTTGGGCTTGAAAGCCTAACATACAGACAGGCAGACAAAATTACTTTGGCATTTATAATATTAGTATGGGTAATGGTAAATCTGGTACCACACTAAAAAGGCCATACTTACCTCACCACTATGTCACCGGAAATTCGATCATTTGTGGTTCATGTGAGCCGTGCAAATCTTTGAAACATTGAAACGAAACGTTGTAAGACTGCACAATTTTAACCGACTACAAAACAAAAAAAGTTCTCAATTCGTCGGAATTTATTGGTTATGTTTATTTCCCTCATACTAAAAGACGCCTGGACCGATTTGGAAAATTCTTCTTTCATTTGAACTTTACTTTACTTCCCAGGTGGTCCCATGGTTATCAGGTCAGGATAACCATGGGACGGCCTGATGATGGGATCCTGGCGAAACCGAAGGATCTCTTCTTTTATTATTATATTTAAAAGATGTCTGATAGCCTAGTGGTTAGGACGACCGACTTCTAATCGGAGGTCGTGGGTTCGATCCCGGGGCACGCACCTCTAACTTTTCGGAGTTATGTGCGTTTTAAGTATTTAAATATCACTTGCTTTAACGGTGAAGGAAAACATCGTGTGGAAACCTGCATGCCTGAGAGTTCTCCATAACGTTCTCAAAGATGTGTGAAGTCTGCCAATCCGCCTGGCCAGCGTGGTAGACTATGACCAAAACCCTTCTCACTCTGAGAGGAGACCCGTGCTCTGTAGTGAGCCGGTAATGGGTTGAACATGATGATGATGATGATGATGATTTTTCCTAAAATATGGCTTGTCAGCGATATAAAGTGTTCCATGTCTGTGTAGCTTGTTTTATTAGGCGTTTTCCAAAACTTCAAAATCAAACCTTTTGCATGAATATCGTGTGTTTTATACTCTCGTCAAATAAGCGTGATAAGTCAAAAACAAGAAGAGAAATAAAAAAGTCAACGAGTTTCCCTTTCGGAAAATCAACCGGAAAATAGGAGAAAATCCGACAGTACAGAACATGCATCGTGTATCCACGCTTATAAAACTACGATACTGAATTATGTTTCTCTCTGTATGACCCAAGTTACAAAATGATGCATCTTTGTTGTACAAAATCTAACTAAACCAACGAATGAAATTAATAACCCAAGTAATCTATGATCTATAAATTTACGGTCAAAAATGTAATCCAGATATATAGTAAAGTGTAACAGTAATCAAACCAGGTATCTATTGAATACGTTGTTATACCAATTTTGTAGGTAATTTACTTTACACTTCAATACGTATCTGGAGTAAATTTTTGATCTTTAATCTATATATTTTGGATAAGATAGGTATTAATTTCGGCCATTAATTGACAGGTTTAATAGGAATAACTTTTTCTGCAAGAAACATACTTAATGAAAAGATAAGCGCTATTTTTCTTCAGCATTATCCCAACCGGTAGAGACCCAAAGCTGAACGAATCATGCAAGTTCTAGATCTTGTAGTCTACTAATTCTAAGTTTTAGGCCATTCAAGCACCTGGGGACTCCAACGTCTATCGGTTTTACGAGCTACGTGCTCCGGAGTGGCGTGCACAGGGTTTGTTAAAACTTCTACTGCTCCTTTATCGTTTTACCTAAGCATTGCTTTTCTCAGGGTATGCAGTGCTTTTCTATCTTCATGAAGTGCACGCCACTATAGTGCTCCGCCTATTACAACTTCAGCTTCTGGACTCGGTCATTTTTAATTTGATCTCCCAGATATACCAACAGTAGCTTTCTCCATCACCTGAGTGATCCATAACAATTACTTTCGAAAACACAAAGGGATCGTAGACAAGAAGACATCTCAAAGCTCTATAAGCTCCGGGTTTAAGTTTAAAAAATTTAAGTTTAAGCTAGGAATGTGTTTTTCTAGGTTGAAACATACAGCAGAAAGATATTTAAAATAGAATAGTAGCTATGTTTATTTTATTTTGCGGCGCGAAACTGAACTGAATCCCAAATAAATGATTATTTATTTATTCATTTCAAGCTTCCCAAACTTTGCCCAGCTGAGAAATAAAACCCTAAATACTTGCTTTAAAGTATTTACACCATATTATGGGAATTCCAAACCAGTGTTAGATTCACAATAATAATCAGTTGCGATTGCAATTGCGATTCAAAAGCAGTTGGAAAAGTTTGTTTGTATATAGATAAATACTATTTCTTTTTTATTTAAAAAACGCTACATCTTCTACCTTACACTAGTCCTCTTAAACTTCGCTCGCCCGAAACGTATTGACTATCTAATCGGAGGAATTCTGTAATAAGACCCAATCCCGAATACCTTTCCACTCTACGAATAGATTGCGTCGAATCCGTTGTTCTTACCCCGGCGTCACACACAGACAAACATTTGAACAAAGACTTCGAAGGACTTTGCTCACACATTTGAAAACAAGTTTGCTTACCTGCCAGACATGCTTTGCAAATACGTTCCACCACCACCACTACCACTACAGCCTTTTTACGTCCCACTGCTGGGCACAGGCCTCCTCTCTCATAGGAGAAAGGGATTTAGAGCTTAGACCCGCCACGCTGTTCCAATGCGGGTAGGCGGGGTTTAACGACTAGAGTCACATGACAGTGATAATAACCGGCACCGACTGGTTAACGTGCTCTCCGAGGCACGGGGGTGAAACGCCGCCAACTACCAACTCCGGGCTGGCACTGAGAATTTCTGGACAGAAAAACCCAATAACTAACAATTATTTTGCCCGACCCAGGAATCGAACCTGGGACCTAGTGATTTGCAGTTGAATATGTTAACCATTAGACCAACGAGTCAAATACATTCGCTTCATTTCAGTTTGAACTTTGAACGCTGTGATATGCGCTCGAAAACCAAAGACCCCTGCCACACAAGTGTTCAAACAAGTGTTCAAATGTGTATGCTGTGTGTGGTGCCGAGGTTACCGACCATCCGGTCCACTTGCTGGCAGTTTAAATGCAGCTCACGTGAACTTTTACAAGATTACCTAATGCTAAACTTGTAGTACATAGATCAGGCAGTTAAATCGAGGTAGGTAATCCACGGTAAGTTTGACCATCGAAAAATTCCAATTAATGTTTTTTTAACCTACTTCAAAAAAAGAAGGTAATCAATTCGACAGCATGTATTTAATATCATTGAAACTGCAAAATATGATAAATATAATCTATACCTAAGGGCTTCCATAAAAATATACAATTTTGTTTGTCCGCAGATTTCTCCGAAACTATTAATTGGATTTTGAGCATTTTTTTTATTGGCTTACAGTTACTTCAACTTAGGGAATAGTGTACGTTTCATTTAAATCGGTTCGGTGGTTTCTGAGGATACTGTGAATTCCATTTTAATTTCAATCTTTTAGATTATCATTTGTTTACATTACTAACTGCTGCTTGCAAACTTTTTCTACTAGTTTTATTATTATTAAAATAGAAAATGCCCGCGGCTTCGCCCGCGTGAATTTCGGTTTTGCACAAATCCCGAGGGAAGCGTGGATTTCCGGTTCCCGTTCCCTTTTCCAATCTTTATACCTACTTTCAAGGAAGTTTGCTATGGTAATCTACCTATAGCTGTAGCTATAGATTTCAAAATCCCGTGGGAACTCTTTGATTTTTCGGGATAAAAAGTAGCCTATGTTAAGTCAGGGCATAATCTTTCTCCATTCAAAATTTCAGCCAAATCGGTTCAGTAGTTGCAGCGTGATTGAGTAACAAACATCCATCCACACTTTCACATTTATAATATTAGTAGGAAGTAGGATAACTGAACTATATTGTTATCTTATACAATACTACCTTCTACCACACTCCGCATAAGTATAAGCCACTCAAGAGATCTATCACTATAGAGCTGGTACAAACCATCTTATATTTCAGCCGCAGAGAACGCGTAATGTCTATCGTAATGAATGAATGAATGCCACTGACCGAGCGGATCGGAATGATAACAAATGATGTTAGGTATACGCGTAGAGTAACGAATGATGTTTTGGTCATGTAACTCGTAATGTTTACGACTGTAATGGATGCCTTGTGTGTTTGTCTGCGTTAAGGTCATGCTAATAAAAAATGATTGCTGAAAACCGCCGAGTTTCTCGATGGTTCAATCGGTAGGAAAGGCAAGGCGGTCCGAAACAGTGGCAAATTTACTTTTCGATTTAAACGCAGTTTCTAAAAGTTTCTATTAAGTATATTTTCTATTTAAACCAACCCTCTTGGAGCAGTGATCTTATGAGTGCCAGATCCCGGATTCTATTCCCGCAAAAATATAAATTAATTGAAGATGGAAATAATAATATGTAATTTGGCTTGGTCTGGTCTCGTAGAAGACTTCAATCGTAACTCGCTGCCCTCCTCTTAGCGGTCCTATGTACGATACTGCTTATAAAACCAAATAGGGTAGTTTACAGGTTTCATTAAACAGTCGTACCAGATAGCTATTTTTATCCCGGAAAATCACGGTTTTCACGGGATTAAAAAAAATACCTGAATCCTCACACGACTACTTATTCATAAGTCAGTCAGCTATGAGCTACTCATTCATAAATTGAAATCTGAAGTCGCAAGTATTAAGGCGACGTCGCGTCGTAATTCAAGAATTTGAAATTCATTACGCATTTCTGTTTCTTAGCAAGTTATTCCAAATGAAACTAATTTCCAACTTCAAATGGAGCGCACACAAGCGCATTAAGAAGTTCGCTTACGTTCGCGCAGGGCTGCCGCAAAACATCCAGACAGTAACTGGTATAGGTACATATTTACTAAATATCTATACCAGTTACTATCCCTGACTGGACTAAATACTATTTAGTCAATATCTGGGACATTGGAAAACAATCCCTTCATCCATGTAACTGGGTCAAAAATTCTACATCAAGTCGAACATATTGAATTGAAAAATACAAAGTGGCTAACGGCAAATCGAAACTCGCTCTTTAGGATTCCATACATGTAAAAATGCTTTTTACAAACTCAATGTGGCCAATTCTGTTGTACACAATCTCTAAACCTAAACTAAAATGACAGGTCTAAATTTATTGCTATCTCTTTCACAGTGCTCATTGCGGAAAAGGATAGCAATAGATTTAGACCTGTCATTTTAGTTTAGGTTTAGAGATTGTGTACAACAGAATTAGCCACAATATATACTTAAACTAGCGGACCCGGCAGACGTCGTCCTGCCCGCTATTAGCGCCACCTACCGGGTCCAATTTTTCTACTTATAAACCTTCCTCTTGAATCACTCTATCTATTAAAAAAACCGCATCAAAATCCGTTGCGTAGTTTTAAAGATTTAAGCATACATAGGGACATAGGGCTATAGGGACAGATAAAGCGACTTTGTTTTATACTATGTAGTGATTGGTATTTTCAGTATTTTTTTTTTTGTTAAAATACGGTAAATAAAACACAGAAATGCCAAATTTATAACTAGAGAAGTACTCTTTAGATTTGCCCATAATAAAAATAAATGGCCTTAAACTGACAACTTTAACGGCCTCCCATTCTCTTCATTGAAATTTTAAGATAACATTTTAGTATGAATATTAGTAGGAATTGTAGTAACAGTAATGTTGTTTAAAGTGTTAATTTTGTTGATAATATATTATGTGTATGCGTAAATAATAATATTATGTTCTGTTGTAAATAAGGCTTTTCTAAAGTTTCCTATTACAATCATTACTAACGTCAAATTAGTTTTCCGGGTGTTGTGGCAACCCTACGTCAACGGCGTGGCTACGTAAAATTCGTCGAACTTCGCAGCCAAGAGTCGCTTGGTTTAATTGTTTAATTTCTCCGCCTAGTACTTAGTTATAGTAATTATTATTACAACGATTGCAGTTAACCAAATTAGCGAAACGTCAACTGAGGCTTATGATGACCGTCGTTCGAATTAAATACATAAATTGCATTTTATTAATTTTTAACCGAATTTAAAAAAAAGGAGGAGGTTCTCAATCCGTCGGAATCTTTTTATGAATGTTCCTCGATTACTCAAAGACGTCTGGATCGATTTGGACAGTTCTTCTTTTGTTTGAAAGCGTATATATTTCCCAGCTAGTCCCATGGTCATCAGGTTGCGGTCTGTTCTTGGGATCCTGGAGAAATCAAGGTGAACTCTTCAAACTTTATCGTATATTGAAGTCGGATTAACTTTTACTAAAATATAGCTTGTGGTGGATTTTTTTTTTCGATCTACGGTTGAACTACCCTATCTTCCCAGTAATATAAATGTCAATAAAAATGTAAAAATGACACTTTATTATAGCCCAAGAGCCCATGACGGCCAGACCTTTGTTGTTTTATAAAAGCTGAAAGTTTTTCTGTATATGTCTCTAACAAGGGTAAGAACTACCACTTACCAGCGACAATGAAGTTGGGATTGTCGTGATTTTTCTAAGAGGGTAGTTTTAAATAAAGGCGAATACCTACGTTTGCCAACTCAATATAAGGGATCGCAACTCGACGAATGGAGGAGTCTCTCTTGAACATGCTTCAGAGTGCTTAGTCTAAGATCGGAGCACTCGAAAACGAACTCGAAAACTATTGATCGATTTCAGAGTAAAATAGACCTAAAATGGCTTGTATTAAGGTTTGAGTTCGCCAATACATTCAGCATTCGAACACAGCGAGCGCTCCGGGAACTGTCTTGTGATCTCAAACCTTAATACAAGCCATTTTAGGTCTATTTTACTCTGAAATCGATCAATAGTTTTCGAGTTCGTTTTCGAGTGCTCCGATCTTAGACTAAGCACACTGGTGCGGTCGTGTCTGTGTTAAATACTCAGTGAATTGTGGAACGAGGGTGTGGTGCTGTTTGGCTGTAGGGTGAGTGATTTTCTGTCTAGTTTAGGTGTGATTGGTTACTGTGTTGGTTTGCCCATTGTGGGGCCGTCTGGTGGTGCTGGTATTGGCTGTAGGGTGAGTGATTTGCTGTCTAGTTTAGGTGTGATTGGTTACTGTGTTGGTTTGCCCATTGTGGGGCCGTCTGGTGGTGCTGGTATGACTAGAAGGGGAGGTCGGAGGTCATACTTTAGGTAGGGCTCCATGTTCCATCCACGCCAAGTTGGCTAGGTTAGTCAATTGTTTACAATAGGCTTAGTTCCACGTGGATATCATGCCACTAGTTGGTTGAAGTAAGCGAATTCTTCACAGGATCATGCTTACTTTGGGAGATGTGTGTAAAAAATCTAACTTCAAAGTATAAAGTCTAATTTTTTTTTATATTTTGTTCAGAATAACTTTAGAAAACACGGTATCCATTGTTGGATACTTATTACAGTTGCTACCCCCTGCCTTTAAAGTTTAAAAGTTCAAGAATGTCTGGCATGGCGTAGCAACTAAGGCGTACCTAATAAGTGACCGGCAATGCATGACGACCGACTTCTAATCGGAGGTCGTGGGTTCGATCCCGGGGCACGCACCTCTAACTTTTCGGAGTTATGTGCGTTTTAAGTATTTAAATATCACTTGCTTTAACGGTGAAGGAAAACATCGTGAGGAAACCTGCATGCCTGAGAGTTCTCCATAACGTTCTCAAAGGTGTGTGAAGTCTGCCAATCCGCTTGGCCAGCGTGGTAGACTATGGCCAAAACCCTACTCACTCTGAGAAGGAGACCCGTGCTCTGTAGTGAACCGGTAATGGGTTGATCATGATGATGATGATGAATGCATGACGTGATTTCGAACACTATTCCGAAGAAAATGTAAAAAAAGTAGACTTTATAGTTTGACGTAAGATTTTTACACCTTTATTATCTGTTATCTCCCAAAGTCTCCACCAATAACCATGATCTCAACTTCATAGTCGCTGATCGTTTCTTCCTGTTTTGGGGACAATACACAGACAAACTTTCAGCTTCTATAAAATAACGAAATCTGGCCATCGTGGGCTCTTGCTCTATTAGTAGCGTGTATGCCATCGCCTTTATGCTGCTGTCAGAGTATAGATACCGCATATTAATGACCTTTCCCAGTTTTTACAAACGTTATTACAGCAGTTACTCAATATTATCCGAAGCTTGCAAAGTAAAATATGAGACCATAATTTGCCAACGTTCTCTGTTACAGACCAGGCGTGCTTTTTTCTAAATAAGTAAGTAGTTTTCTTTTCATGTTACGGGACCCATAGATTACAATTAAAAATATGAAGTATGAAGAAAAATCTTATTATAGCGTAAAAGATTTTCTTAATGACAAAAAACCATGGACATAGATTGCTCTAAAAGCCATGAGTTCAAATCATTTACAAATTAGAGATATTGTGAAATGGTGATAATAAAAAAAAAACCCGGCTGAGTTTGTTGTGGGCTCTTCTCAGACCAGGGCGCGTTTGGAACCCTCGTAGTTTTAGTTTTAAGTTTCCGTAGTAATTATCACCATTACATCACTTTCATGTAGGTACTTTATAATATATTGACGTTCAAAAAGTGTACAGTGTACCTACTTTGAATAAATGAAATTTGAATTTGAATTTGAAATGTAAATGAAATTATATTAAAAAAATCTCCTTCTGTCTCCCAACCGAATTTCAGCCACGGCGACCAATCGCGAGGCGGAGACTAGCCAACAACGGGAGATATTATAGTGCACAAGTGTGCGCATACACAGGTGCACTCTCTATTCCTTCACTCTCATAGTCCGATGGGACGCTAATGAGATAGGATCGATGAGAGATCAGGTGCTGGCATGCTTTACATGCTCTCCGAGGCATGAAAGTGTATCTAACAGCGCCAACTTCCAACTCTAAACTGGCACTGAGAATTTCTTGACAGAAAACCTAATACGTGAAAAAAAACAATATTAAGCTAAAAAAAATATCTTACTAATAGTAAGTATAAATGCGAAAGTGGTTTTGTTTGTTGATTTGCCTTTCAATCGCGCCGCAACTAGAGCTACGGATTGACGGGATTTTTTTCATGAGTATTAATATTAATAATAGTTTAGGCCCTGGAGAGTGACATAGGTTACTTTTTATGCCGAAAAAATAAACAGTTCCCGGGGGATAGCATGCTATTTTTCACGCGTTCGAGAATCGATTTTCTGCATGAATATACAAATGAAAACCAAGAGTGACATAGAATACTTTGCATCCCGGAAAAACAAAAACAAAACCACGGGATTTCTAAAGATATTAAAAAAATAAAATAAAGAACATTTGTGTTTGTTAACGGCCGGATATAACACAAAATATTATTTGCTGCAAAAATTGTTTGATTTATACATCGAGTACAAATCTCGCTTCACCCTCTAAACAGCTTGAATCCGTTCCAAGTCTGTATCCTCTGAGAGGCTATTTGCGTTAACGGATACTTTACGTAAACAGCGTTTAGGAATTTTACTTATAGCTGGTTATGCTGAGTTTGCACACCTCGACAACGCTACTAGATTTCGAATATCGAAAAACTACAATATCAGAGCAAAATAAACCCAAACCCTCTATTTGTATAAAAGTCGTATCTATATTCAGTACTTCCGATTTTTATTTTGCACAAGCGGACACCCGCGACTTCGTTCGCGTGGATATTGGTTTTTAAAAATCCCGTGGGAATCATTTTGTTTTCCTAAGCTCCTTTGAGCTCATACTTTGCTACTGTTAAAAGTTCACTGGCGGATGTTTAGGTAGATTAAAATGTAAACATCCGTCAGTAAAAGTCCCATCAAAATCGATCCAGCCTTTCTGAGATTAAGAAAGCTGAGATTAAGAAGAGCTGGTAATCTTTAAAATATCTCCTTTCTAACAAAAAAGAATGAATGAAATCGGACCACGCGTTAATGAATTACAGCTAAGTACACATTTTAACTTTCATCCCCTCTCCCAAGGGAACCGTGCTGAATTTCGGGATAAAAAGTATCCTATATGTTATTCCGTAGTATGAACTTAAATCATACCAAGTTTCATTTCAATCCATTCAGTAGTTTTTGCGTGATGCGCGCACAAACATACAGACAAACAGACAAAAATTTCAAAAATAGCTTTTTTACGTTCTATTACTCATCCCTAACATCCCCCAGTTATTATTTTGCAAAAATCTTTAATGTACAGATACGGCAAGTCTACGATTTTATTATATGTATAGATTTCCGCTTGGGGCACGGTCTGTAGGTGTATGGACGAACTCAAACCTTAAAACTAACCAGTTTATGGTCCATTTCCCACTGAAATCATTGTGTTTCGATACTCAAATTCGATTAACGTTGTAACAATGTGCAAACTCGGCATAACCTCACTGTACTTTATTATTATTTCGACTATATTACAAATTGCATATTTGGCAAGGAATTACTTGCTTATCGGATTAAACCATAGAATATTTAATAGGTCACCATTACGCGCTAGACGTATGGATCTCCGAAGAATATTTTCTTCAAATCTATCCATACTACTTATTAATTGGATTGTGACCATTCTTTTTTTATTTACTCCAACTTAGGAAAAAGTGCAAGTTTCATCAAAATCGGTTCGGTAGTTTTCAAGATACGGACACTGTTCCCTTTCAGTTATATTCTTTAATTTCGGTACATTGAAGTCGGTAATTTTTCTTCAAATTACAGCTTTTTCATCATAATATAATATCATGGATTGCCGCAAAGAAACGCCTGTTTTCATTCAAAAATGATCTCAGACGATGATTAATCTCCAGATAGGCATAATATATGATACTCGCATCGGTAGATTATTATTCATGTAATGAAAAATGCAATATCCATCCGTGCATTTACTTGGAGCTCGTATACACTTGATGTAGTATTCACAATGGCCAGAGAACTGATTCCAGTCAAGTCAATCGAATGTCGATGCTTTAATATTAATAATCTCAACCTCGCTGCATGTAATGTAACGACATACTTTTATTATTCCTCAATGCCTGAAGGTTTAAGCGCTAGTTCAGACACGGCGGGAACCGCGCGATTATAGAATCGCATGGAAATCGCGCAGGTCTTATTTATATGAGTTACTAGCGACCCGCCCTGGCTTCGCACGGGTAGTAGAGCATATTATTATTATGCGTAGGTACTACCCGCTCAGGGATTAGGCAGCGTTTTCGATGAAAGCTCCCAGGCGGCTTGACTTTTTACGATATTTTCCACAATGAACTTACTATATCTCACCTTATACCCGAATTACTAATTCCGTGGAATTCTGACGTTTCATAATGTTACCAGAGATAAAACAATTCCCAGAAAAAAGATAAAAAATTCAAAACTTATGCAAATACAAATCAACTGCTGCATGTAGATATGACAAATGCCTGACAGACACTTCATGGTAATAATGTCATTCGACTTCCATTTTTGAATAAATTTTTTCAATGTGCTTCTTTTGTTTTCTATTGCTGTTAGTGTGCACTTTCTAGTTTCCACTCTTAGGATTGTAGGGCGAAACTATTAATATTATTAAGCGGCTTAGAGCTTTATATTATGTTGACAGGGAATTAAAGTAGTTTGGGGTAAAATCGTACTTCGTAGATGTTAACCCTGTTTTCCATATAAATAACTCATCTGTAAATGACAATGACAGCTGTCAGAATTAAGTCGATATTAAGTCAAAAATAAGGAGAAAAACTAAATATTTCAAATCAAATAAATTACAGTGTATTTGGGACATAAAAAGGTAAGTTTTCACCAGATTTGTTAAATAGTGAACACAAACCTTTTATTGTTTGTCTGTGGCAAAATCTTTCTATCATATTCTATTATCTGTCATCTGTCACTTGCTATGTAGTCCGTCATGTATTTTCTTAATTTAATTAATTTATATGTGGAAAATAACTATTTCAAGTAAAACTATTACAAGATATTTATTGCTTGAAACCGAGTTTTAATTAATTTCACTACATGGTAGCAGAGCATCCGGTAAAATGTCGTCACATAGCATGCACACTTTCAATCTGGAAAAATTGACGGGGCGGTCGAATTACGCCACGTGGAAGTTTGGAGTGAAAACTTATCTTCAACACGAAGACCTTTGGGAGTGTGTGGAGCCGGTGGACGAGAAAAAGCCTATAGATAAAATTAAAGATGTGAAAGCACGTGCAAAGATAATCCTTTTGTTGGATCCTGTCAACTACGTTCATGTGCAGGACGCCAACACCGCAAGGCAGGTTTGGAAAAACCTAGAAAAGGCTTTCGACGATAACGGTTTAACTAGAAAAGTAGGCTTACTCAAGGATTTAGTGACAACGACATTGGATAGTTGTGGAAATATAGAAGAATACGTAAATCGCATTATGAGCACTGCACACAAGCTCCGGAGTATCAATTTTAAAATTGAAGATGAGTGGATTGGTACGTTAATGCTTGCAGGTCTCCCGGACTCGTATAAACCGATGATAATGGCTCTAGAAAGCTCCGGAATAGACATCAGTGCTGACTCAATCAAAACAAAACTTATCCAAGAGGTTAAAAGCCCCGAGCCCTCTGCATTCTATATGGGCAAGAAGAAGTTTGAACAAACTAAGCAACGGAAAGGCCCGCGCTGTTTTAAGTGTAACCATTATGGGCACATAAGCAAATTCTGCAGAAATACAAAGAAATCGGAGAGGGAACAGGTCTCAAAACAAAGTAACAATAATCCTGGTTATATTGCAGCTTTTTCAGCTTTCATCCGTGCAGAGGATGATCAGTGGTACATTGATTCTGGTGCAGCAATGCATATGACGCATAGAAGCGACTGGCTGTACGATGTCAAGGTGCCTCCAATCAAAAATATAACTGTGGCTAACAAAACACCACTGCCTGTTGAGAGTGCCGGTAATGTAAATATAAATTTAGGTGAGGAGAAGAAAATACAGGTGAGAAATGTTCTTTATGTACCTGATCTTGCAGTCAATCTCCTTTCAGTCAGTGCAATGAGCAAAAATGGGTGTAAAATAGTTTTCCATAGTAATGGCTGTGATATATACAATAATAAAGATGTCTTTGTCTGTTCTGCAACGCTGATAAACAATCTGTACAGATTAAACTCTAGCATAAATGTACAAGCTAATATGATATGTGCTGGAATTACAGATGAGTCTGTCCTGTGGCATCGCCGTATGGGACACTTGAATTTCAATGATGTAAATAAACTTCCGAGCTGTACTGATGGGGTATCGCTGCCAACAAATAAGAATAAAAGTAATGTAACCTGCATAACATGTAATGAAGGTAAACAATCCAGACTGCCATTCAATAATGTGGGTTCCCGAGCTTCACAACCGCTAGAACTCATTCATTCCGACATATGTGGCCCTATGGAGACTTCATCAATTGGAGGTATGAGATATTTCATTAACTTTGTGGATGATTATACTAAGAAAGTTTTTGTATACTTCATGAAAAACAAGTTAAATATTGTGGATATATTCAGATATTTTAAAAGCAAAGTAGAAAATGAATTGAATAGGAAGATCAAATGTTTTCGAACGGACAACGGAACAGAATTTTGTAACAGAGAGTTTGAGAAATACCTTAAAGATTGTGGTATTGTCCATCAGACCAGTACACCGTACACCCCGCAACAAAATGGTCTCTCAGAACGCATGAATAGAACCTTAGTTGAGCGTGCACGATGTATGATTTTTGATGCAAAGTTAGGAAAACAGTTCTGGGCAGAAGCTATAGCTACCTCAGCTTATATCATAAATAGGTCGCCTACACAGTCATTAGGTGGTAAAACTCCCTATGAAATGTGGACAAACAGAAAACCTAACATAAGTCATATGAAAATATTTGGTTGCGAGGCAATGGTACAAGTCCCCAAAGAAAGGCGATCTAAGTGGGATCCTAAATCAGTGAAAATGCTCTTTCTGGGGTACTGCGATGATACGAAGGGATATCGATTCTGGAACTCTGCCACTCGAAAAATAATAAAAAGCAGGGATGTCACATTCTTGGAAAAGGATAATAGCCATGATGATAAACTTGTAACTCTTAAAATTCCAGATCAGCCAGCTTCTGATGTCTCTATTCCCTCTGTAGGACCGTTACCTTTTGTCAAAATGATAGAATTACCTATGGAAACAGAACTACCTATGGACAATGTAGATGAGAGAAAATCAGAATCGTCCAGTGAATATGATACAGATGAAGGAGATATGGATGCAACTTATGTGCCTCCTAGCCAGATATCACCAGGGGATTACAGAAAAATAACATTAAGGCCGCGCAATATTCCTACACTCAATCCAGATGATCAAGGTAATCCAAGTAGCTACTTCTGCTATAGTAACCTGAATGACCCTCAGACAGTTGAAGAGGCTTTATCAACTGAGCAAGCAAGTAAATGGAAAGAAGCAATGGAAGCAGAGTACCGAGCTTTGTGTGAAAATCAAACCTGGACTTTGGTAGAACGCCCTCCGAACAAGAAGATCATACCTTGTAAATGGGTATTTAAGTCCAAGACTGATCAGGATGGTAAAATTGTACGTTATAAAGCTAGATTAGTCATAAAAGGTTTTAAACAAAGAAAAGGTATTGATTACGAGGAAATATACTCTCCGGTAGTACGTTACACATCTGTGAGATATTTACTTGCACTAGCTGTTAAGCATAATTTAAATATAGATCAAATGGATGCAGTTTCTGCATTTTTGCAGGGTGATATAGATGCAGAAATATATATGCAGCAGCCTCCATTGTATGAGAAAGGACCACATGTATGTATGCTACATAAGTCCATATATGGGCTCAAACAAGCAAGTCGCCTATGGAACAAAAAATTAAATGGAGTCCTACAAGAAATAGGTTTTCAGCAGTCTAAAGTAGACCCTTGTATCTACTATAATATTAATATTATGATGTTCATTGCAGTCTGGGTTGATGACCTAATTTTATTCTCAATTGATAATCAAACAAAGGATGAAATCAAAGAAAAATTGAAGACTAAATTTTTTATGAAAGATTTGGGAGAGATAAAACAATGTATTGGATTGAATATAACAAGAGACAGAATTTCTGGAAAACTAATGATTGATCAACAAAAATATATTCAGGAAGTTTTAAACAAATTTGGTATGCAGGAATGTAAACCCGTAAAAACACCCATCGAACCGGGAAAGAAATTTAGTCTGTGCACTGAACAAACCAATGAAACATTTCCCTATCATCAAGCTGTTGGTTGTCTTTTATACCTAGCGCAAGCTACTAGACCAGACATTGCATATGCAGTAAGCACTCTCAGCAGATTCAATAAAAATCCTCAAATAGAGCATTGGATGGCCATCAAGAGATTAATGAGATATCTACAAGGCACTAAAGATTATAAGCTGGTATATAGTAAAGATGAATCCAAATTGATTGGATACTGTGATGCAGACTGGGCGAACGATGAGCAGGATAGAAAATCTTGCACCGGGTATACTTTTATGTTTCAGGGCGGAAGTATATCTTGGACCTCCCACAGACAACAAACTGTAGCCCTGTCCACGGCCGAAGCCGAATACATGGCTATGGCGGCGGCGGCTCAAGAGGCGTTGTGGCTGCGTCAACTGCAGAGCGAGCTGGGCGAGGCCGACGACGCACCACTCCAGATCTTCAGCGACAATCAAAGTGCAATCAAGCTGTCCTTGAACGACGGCTGTTACAAACCAAGAACTAGGCATATAGATATTCGCTTTCATTTTCTTAAAGATTATGTAAACAAGTTACTAATTAAATTTGTTTTTGTTTCAAGTAGTCAAATGGTAGCTGATATTTTAACAAAAGGAACGCCATTAGACAAACATTTGTATTGTTGTGTAAAAATGGGTTTGCGTTCTAGGGAGAGTGTTAAATAGTGAACACAAACCTTTTATTGTTTGTCTGTGGCAAAATCTTTCTATCATATTCTATTATCTGTCATCTGTCACTTGCTATGTAGTCCGTCATGTATTTTCTTAATTTAATTAATTTATATGTGGAAAATAACTATTTCAAGTAAAACTATTACAAGATATTTATTGCTTGAAACCGAGTTTTAATTAATTTCACTACAAGATTCCGTGAAAAAAAAATATTTATTTTAAAAGATAAAAATAAAAAACCAAAAACTTGGTTTTTTGAACTTTTCACATAAATTTTGAGGTTATGTGAAAAAAGTGTTAATACAAAAGTTGTAGATCTTTTTATTACCTACAACTTTGCTATTAGGTATTTTTCCATAGGACTTCGAGTTTTGCCGGAAATCGAGATAAACCGTTTTTTACCATTAAAACTCCCCCCCTTTTTTCCCGAGCTCAGATCGCCCGTAAATTATTTTTCCTTGTATTTTTATAATATTTTCCTCCTTTTCCAATGGGTTTCATCCTACGTACTGTGATTTTTTTTTGGTTTCAAAAATTATCGACACTGGGCTATAGGGTGAACCGCGGCCACCGACGCGCTTATAGGCACGCTCCCGCCGCGCCGC
Organism: Melanargia galathea; assembly: GCA_920104075.1. Classification (NCBI taxonomy): domain Eukaryota; kingdom Metazoa; phylum Arthropoda; class Insecta; order Lepidoptera; family Nymphalidae; genus Melanargia; species Melanargia galathea. The sequence goes on from OV049868.1 coordinate 12,697,728, forward strand.
CGCAATTTTTAAATCTGTAATATCTTCGAAAGTATTCATTTAAATCATATGCTGTAAAGGGCCATATGGATTTATATTAAATCAACAATGTATTTAAGGTATTTAATTAGATAAGGTTGAAATCGCTTCGAAAATTAGCCATTATTTGTCGTAAAAAGTAAATGACAAAAAATGTTATTGTGGGATATCCATAAGAGATAGACATATACCATCGCGGAGTTTTCTGTAGACCATTTCAATGTGTACAATACTTAGTACATTATTTTGATAAATCTCGTAGGGTTCAGCCTGCGTTTGCAATGTAAGCGGAAAAAATGTAATTATTTACGACATCACATTAGAAACCTCAAAAATAACAGTATTTCTCCACTATTTAATGGATGTTATTATACATATAAACCTTTCTCTTGAATCACTCTATCTATTAAAAAAAACCGCATCAAAATCCGTTGCGTAGTTTTAAAGATTTAAGCATACATAGGGACATAGGGATATAGGGACGGAGAAAGCGACTTTGTTTTATACTATGTAGTGATAAGTAATCGTTCAGACACAATCGCGCGGTTAACGCTTCGTAAACGCGCGGTTCCCGCCGTGTCTGAACTAGCGCTAAGAGTTCAAAGGTTAATATGTCCATCTCAAATAAATACCTTGGGTATTACAATGTAGATCAATTTGCTGTTTACACTGTGTTAATTATTATTAACTATTATCATTTAGATGAATATTTATGCGTTTATTGCCCGTGGATGAAGATATCATTGTTTCAAATCAAGTACCTATTAAATTAAAATTTTATAAAACCCCCGACATTCGCCATTCATTATAATATGGATTTCATTTGACACACACACACACACACACACACACAGACACACACACACACACACACACACACACACACACACACACACACACACACACACATACACACACACACACACACACACACACCCACACACACACAGACACATGCACACGCACACGCACACGCACACACAGACACGTCAAACTTATAACACCCCGTCGTTTTTGCGTCGAGGGTTAATTACGATCGAACAATGCTTTTTTACCCGACTACGGCAAAGCCAAAAGGGAGGGTTATGATTTTAGCAGTCTATGTAGATATGTATGCTACTAACCTAACCCGGCTGAGTTTGTTGTGGGCTCTTCTCAGACCAGGGCGCGTTTGGAACCCTCGTAGTTTTAGTTTTAAGTTTCCGTAAGTAATTATCACCATTGCCTGTTCCTAAATTGACGTTCGAAAAGTGTACAGTGTACCAATTTTGAATAAAGTTTATTTGATTTGATTTGATTTGTATGTATGTTTGTATTCAATTTTTTATGTCTTATTTTTTTATTTTATTCATATTTTTATTTCTTTCATATTTCATCAGTTATTTTCGTACAGAAATATAATTTCCAAAAAACACGATTTACTAAAAAAAAAAACAAAGCTCGGTCATCCAGGTAGGTCGTCGTCGTCTCAACCAATAGACGTCCACTGCTGGACATAGGTCTCTTGCAAGGATCGCCACAGAACACGATCTTGTGCCGCCTGATTCCAGCGGCTACCAGCGACTCACTTGAGATCGTCTGTCCATCAGGTCGGGGGTCTACCAACGCTTCGTTTACTGGTGCGAGGTCGCCATTCAAGCACCTTGGGACCCCAACGTCCATCGGTTCTTCTAGCAATGTTTTTAGTAATCCAGGTAGGTACTAATTAATTATTCTAACTATCAGATCTATTTCGAACTGTAATCCATCTATTTCTATTTCGTTCGATGATAACTCGACGAAGCGCAGTAATAGGCGTTCATAAGCCAATCAGCGGCACTTGGCTCTGATCGACGCGATATTAGATTACACTTGAAATTACTCCACGGATAAAATAGCTCGGGACTACTGAACGATGTTGCGAAATCTCTCGTCTGCCTCGTTGGTCAAGTGGTTAGCATATTCGACTGTAGACCACGGGTTCGATTCCCGAATCGGGCAAATAATTAGGTATTGGGTTTTTCTATCAAGAAATTCTCAGTTTCAGCCCGGAGTTGGTAGGTGGCGATTTTACACCCCCGTGCCTCGGAGAGAACGTTAAGCATTCGGTCCCGGTTATTTATCACTATCATGTGATAATGGCATCGGTAAAGCCCGCCAAGCCACATTGGAGCAGCAGCGTGGCGTGTCTAAACTCTCTCTCCTATGAGAGAGGAGGCTTGTGCTCAACTGTGGAACGTTAAAAGGCTGTAGTGGTGGTGGTGGTAAGTAACACGTTCATTGTGGGCGAGGTCGTTAACAGCCTCGCAGTAGACTTTCGTCTGGTGCGGCGGGCCAAATTCGTGTTTTCCCTCCTGTGCGGGAACTGTCTACGATCAACCGTAAGACGTATGACAAAGACAAATATAGTTTTCTTTATGTCTTCAAAGCCTCGACTCGTTGGTATAAAAAAAGGACGAGATCAAAATAAGCCTTGTACGCACTGAGTAGGTACAAAATTGTTTAATTCAATTGCAACGAGCATGTTGAATCGCATAGTAATAAAATTAATAGTTTACCAACAGACAAAATTGATCTCGCATTTTAATTATACGCATTCAATTTATTAATATTAAAATCTGTAATGAGCTTAAACGATATATTTTGAATGCTCGTTCACTTAAAATGTTTCATTAATACAAACATGGCCAGTTTCTGTGTGGTGTTTTTACTTTTTACCCGGTAGGTGGTATGGCTATTTATGTGTGTGTCAATCGGTTTATTGGTTCCCTCATAGTTGCCAAACTATTGATTATAACTGCCGTTGGGTTTCGTCTTACTTGTATACTTTTACTTTTTATTCTGGAAATACCGCATTCAAATCGGTCTACCCGTTTGAGCGCCACAGGGGAACAGAGACACACACACACACACACACACACACACACACACACAGACATGTCAAACTTATAACACCCCGTCATTTTTGCGTCGGGGGTTAAAAACCCACGCGGGCAAAAGCTAGTAGACAATAATTATGATGTCACGGCAAATTCAATATGCTATGACAAAGAAACCTAATTATGTAACAAGTATAAATTTAAAATTTAAAAAACCCCCGACATTCGCCATTTTGTGGCGACGGCCATCTTGAATTTGTAATAGTGCTATTCTACTAGTCAAGCCCTTTCATTTGATACCCATATTGAGGGCGTTGTGATAAAATATGTAATCCGCCATTTTGTAGCGGCGGCCATCTTGGACCGATTTTCTTCAAACATAGCTAACAACACTCTCGACTAATTTCCCTTTCAAACAAAAAAAACCGCATTCAAATCGGTCCGCCCGTTTGAGCGCCACAGGGGAACAGACAGACACACACACACACACACACACACACACACACACACACACACACACACACACACACACACACACACACACACACACACACACACACACAGACACGTCAAACTTATAACACCCCGTCGTTTTTGCGTCGGGGGTTAAAAAAAATAACTTTAGATACGTATATAATACGAGCTGATTTTCGCGACTTCGTTCGTGGGACAGCTCTCTTCCGGAATGAAAAGTAGGTACCTATACCATATCCGTCTTCGGACGAAAAACCAAGTTGTTGAAGTCGAAGTCGCTTCGAAACATTTTAAGTCCAACCCGCATCGGAACAGCATGGTTGAAGCTCTAAATCCCTCTGCCGTATAAGAGAAGAGGTAAGTACCCAGCAGTGGGACGTTACAAGGACGTGGTACAGGAAGTCGCAAGCGACTGTTTGTTCAAATATTTCTAACTAGATTCTGCCCGCGGCTTCGCCCGCGTGAATTTTGGTTTTTCACAAATCCCGAGGGAATCGTGGATTTCCGACTCCCGTTCCCGCTCTCTTTTCCAAGCTTTATACCCACTTTCAAAGAAGTTTGCTATAGTAATCTACCTATAGCTGTAGATATATATTTCGGTTTTATCAAAATCCCGTGGGAACTGTGCATTTTTCCAGGATAAAAAGTGCATACGCATACAGATGCATGCAACGATTGTAATAATGTGCTATGTGAGCGTGATTTACCTAAGAACAGTCAACGCCATCTATCGCGTTTTTGGAAGTCTATATCTATTTTAGTCCCACAGGAATACTTTTCCGGGATAAAAGGTAGCCTATGTTTTAAGTCAGGGCATAAGCTATCTCCATTCAAAATTTCAGCCAAATCAGTTCAGTAGTTGCGGCGTGATTGAGTAACAAACATCCAAACATCTAAACATCCAAACATCGACACTTTCACATTTATATTATTATTTCCGGGATAAAAGGTAGCCTATGTTTTAAGTCAGGGCATAAGCTATCTCCATTCAAAATTTCAGCAAAATCAGTTCAGTAGTTGCGGCGTGATTGAGTAACAAACATCTAAACATCCAAACATCCAAACATCCAAACATCCACACTTTCACATTTATAATATTAGTAGGATTTAAACTCCTCTCAGTGCTGAAAACCGCACAAACTTCCAATTTTTTTTCACTTCCCTTTTAACGGAGGGTTTTTAATTAAATCCCTCAAGACTTGGAATTCCTCTCAATGGCCGGGAATCCCATTGATCTATTAAGCGATTTAGATAGAGTGGATAAACTGAAGCCTTTCTAGTGTCAAGTACCTACCGATATTTGTTTAACGCGGTAAGTATTAAAGTTGACTTTGAGGTACACGACAGTCATCTCCATTCTGTGTATGTTTTTACCCGACTTCGGTGAAGCCCAAAGGGGAGTTATGTGTTTGACCTGTGTGTAGGTATGTCTGTTCCTTATCTCCTTGTAACTACTCAACGGCTCAACTGATTTTGATAAATGATACGTCATTGATTCGTCTTGATTAAAGCTAGCAGACAGACAGACAGATAGGTGGACAGACAAACATATTTCCGCACTAGCTGATCCCCGCGACTTCGTTCGCGTGTTTATAGGTTTTATATAGGATCGGATCGGATCCCATAGTTATTTTATGTACCTAAACTAAATGTAGCATAAGTTACTCCTTATAACATCACCTATCTGCCATTGAAAGTTTCTTCAAAATCGATCCAGCCACTTTGGAGATTAGCTGGAGCAAATTGACAGGCCGACAAACATAAATTTAAACGCACGCCAGTTTAAAATAAGCCATACGTACAAAAATCCGGGTCCCAAGTTATTGGAACCCAATAAATGCCTGTCATTTCTAAACTAAAAAACCTATGACCTTGAAATATTTACGTTACAATACTTTAAGTACTACCTTTCTAACAAAAAAAGAATGAGTGAAATCGAATAATGCGTTAATGAATTACAGCTAAATACACGTTTTAACTTTCATCCCCTCTCCCAAGGGAACCGTGTTGAATTTCGGGATAAAAAGTATCCTATAACCTACCTCGGAGTATAAACTCAAATCGTACCAAGTTTCATTCGAATCCATTCAGTAGTTTCGGCGTGATGCGCGGCCAAGATACAGACAGACAGACAGACAGACAGACAGACAGACAAAAATGAAAAAAATTGCAGTTTTGGCTTCAGTATCGATTATAGAGTGCCCTCCGATAAAAATTTTCAAAATATCTTCAATGTACAGAATTGGATCTGTTACAGTTTTATTATATTATAGATTTATAATATTAGTACCCATGGATAATCGAAAAACACATTTTTAATTTACAGCCAGACACTCAAACTTTATTTATTTGGAGATCAATAAATTATTTATAACTAGCCGACCCCCGCGACTTCGTTCGCCTGGATATAGGTTTTTATATAGAATCAGATCGGACCCCATAATTCTTTTTTGTACCTAAACTAAATGTATCCTAAGTTACTCCTTAACATCACCTATCTGCCATTGAAAGTTCCATCAAAATCGATCCAGCCGTTTCGGAGATTAGCTGGAACAAATAGACAGGCCGACAAACATAAATTTAAACGCACGCCAGTTTAAAATAAGCCGTACGTACAAACATCCGCGTCCCAAGTTATTGGAACCCACTAAATGCCTGTCATTTCTGAACTAAAAAACCTATGACCTTGAAATATTTATGGGACAATATATAAAGTACTACCTTTCTAACAAAAAAAGAATGAGTGAAATCGAACAACGCGTTAATGAATTACAGCTAAATACACGTTTTAACTTTCATCCCTTCTCCCAAGGGAACCATGTTGAGTTTCGGGATAAAAAGTATCCTATAACCTACCTCGGAGTATAAACTCAAATCGTACCAAGTTTCATTCGAATCCATTCAGTAGTTTCGGCGTGATGCGCGGCCAAGATACAGACAGACAGACAGACAGACAGACAGACAGACAGACAGACAGACAGACAGACAAAAACTAAATAAATTGCAGTTTTGGCTTCAGTATCGATTATAGAGTGCCCTCCAATAAAAATTTTCAAAATATCTTCAATGTACAGAATTGGATCTGTTACAGTTTTATTATATTATAGATTCAAATTCTACTAAGTAAAGATTAAGTTAATCGAAATGAAGTTATATTCAAATCGCAATTCAAATCCCCAATTCCCATTTCCATTTCAAAGTTGAAATTCTAATTTAAAGCAGTTCACCAACTTCAAATCGAGTGAACACAAAACATTATGAAGTGAGTTGGGCATAAGAAGTGTTGGCGAGTGAGTTCAGAACTTCTGTGCTTCGTACAGTACACTATATCTTCCCTGTTGCTTCATCGCTGACGTCACAGCCTGTTCTTCCTCTTCAGTATGCTTAGTCTGTTTAAACAACACCATAACTTTGCCAAATACTATCGAAAAACTGTAATATGTAATGCAAAATGAACCTAAAGTCATAATATTTGAAGTCATAATTCAATACTTCGAATATTTATTTTACAACATTTCTGCTTGGGGCGCTGGCTGTACACGAATTCTGAATGTATTGGCGAACTCAAACCTTAAAATAAGCCAGTTTAGGCTCATTTCACTCTGAAGTCATTGTGTTTTGATATGTATTTAGTAAAGAATTCGAAGTGTGCCAACTGAGACTAACCTTAGTACGACTTTGCACATCTCGTCAACGTTCGAAAATTTCGAGTATCTAAATACTAGCACTAGCGGGTAATTATTTATTACCCGTGCGAAGCGAAGGCGAGTTGCTAGTCATAACGTGGTGTCGCCAGGTATGGACCAGGCACCAGTAGCTGACCACCTTCACCGTTTTTAACAAAAATAAGAGCTAGATTAGAGTTTTACCGCTGGCAACATTTAAACCATGTAGAATAGGGATCTGTTTGTCATATTGACAAATATCATATGAAACGGCCATTTTGTTTTAAAATGGCAAGGCGAACAAAATGTTGTGTGCAAATATCTTTCGATTTCAATAGTTTTCTTAAGCAAATCGCTAAGAAGGTAAATAAACGTTTTGATCGATGGATTCTCGTTTCTGATTAAAATGTAAATTTACAATGATTAAATCACTTAGATATAAACTTTAAAACATGCTTGTGAAGGAATAAATACAACATAGAGTTATTTTCAAGTTTTAGAGGGGATGTCCATTACTGGATCGGAAACACTTCAAAAATCCAGTCATGGACCTATCTATTCTTATCATTTAAACACAATTACAAGTCAAAATTAAACTTGTATAGTTTAACTAGCTTCTGCCCGCGTGAATTACGGTTTTTTAATCCCCGACGCAAAAACGACGGGGTCTGTCTGTCTGTTCCCCTGTAGCGCTCAAACGGATGAACCGATTTGAATGCGGTTTTTTTGTTTGCAAGGTGAATTAGTCGAGAGTGTTGTTAGCTATGTTTGATGAAAATCAAGATGGCTGCCACCACAAAATGGCGAATGTCGGGGGTTTTTTAAATTTTTAATTTATACTTGTCACAAATCCCAAGGGAATCGTGGATTTCCGGTTCCCGTTCCCGCTCCCTTATGCAACTTTTATAGCTACTTTCAAGGAGGTTTGCTATAGTAATCTACCTATAACCGTAGCTATAGATTTTTGTTTTTTCAAAATCCCGTGGGAACTGTGGATTTTTTCAGGATAAAAAGTAGCCTATGTGTTTAGTCATGGCATAATCTATCTCCATCAAAATTTCAGCCAAATCGGTTCAGTTCGGTATAGTAGAAGGATTGCATCTTAAAATTTTTTTTCCTTCAAATCTTATCAAGTGGGGTGTCAAATTAAAGGAGTTGAAAAGGTGATTCCGAAAATATAATTTTTTTGACTAAAAAATATTGCGATCAAAAGTGAAAGAGAAAAAAAATTATCACGCAGTTGATATTTTTTATTTTTTAACAATATTACATTAGTTTTAAAAAAATAATTATGGTTTCCATGCAAAAAAAAAATCTGATGGGTGGGAAAGTGTTAAAAAATTAATACCTATTATTGTAGTTCCATTTAGATGCGCCACTTTTAACATTTTTTAGAAATGTAGGTATGAGCTCAAAGGAGCTTAGAAAAAACAAAGAGTTCCCGCGGGATTATAATAAACCTAAATCCACGTGGACGAAGTCACAGGCATCCGCTTGTATGCAATATGGGGCCTAGCTTTATATTAACACAAAATAAAGAAGTGTTAATAGTAAAACGTGTCATACGAGTAGCTATGAATGAGGAACCTTCTTTCACCTAAAAAGAAGATTCTCCATAGCTAAGGATCACCTTTTGCCCTCTTGGACAGTGTCCAAGTAATTATTACGCAAGAAGAAAGGAAACCTTTTACAGGTAACAGGCCTAGAAAAACACTAATTCATCTTTTCAAAAAACAGGCGAAAATTCCTCGCTGCTTATGTGAGCAGTATCGTGCTGCATCAGGATTAAGGAGCTGGGACTCAGAGGTCCGTGATTCAATCTAAGCTTGGTACCAAAAAATGAAGTCATAGTGGACAGTTCCCGAATCCCTTTAGTTTAGGCGGGTAGTACCCTACAGCATCAGGATTAAGAAGTTGAAGCAAATGTGTCAAATTGAAATGTGACGAACCTTGGTTGTTTCTACGTAACTTTGATATTTATATATTATTCGAAATAATCAAGGAGCGGATCAACAAATTCTTTAAAAGCCGGCAACGCATTAGTGGTTCCTTTGGTGATGCAAATGTTCATGGGCAGCGGTAATCACTCAACATCAGGTGACCCGCTTGCTCGTTTGCCCACAGTCCATATAAAATAAAACAAGAGATAAAGTTCGTAAACTAAAACCCATCATCATCATCATCATCATGATCAACCCATTACGGGCTCACTACAGAGCACGGGTCTCCTCTCAGAGTGAGAAGGGTTTTGGCCATAGTCTACCACGCTGGCCAAGCGGATTGGCAGACTTCACACACCTTTGAGAACGTTATGGAGAACTCTCAGGCATGCAGGTTTCCTCAAGATGTTTTCCTTCACCGTTAAAGCAAGTGATATTTAAATACTTAAACTAAAACCCGACTACTCATAATAGTATACAAGTATAAATTAAAAATTTAAAAAACCCCTGACATTCGCCATTTTGTGGCGGCGGCCATCTTGGATATGCATAGTGCTATTCTACTAGTCAAGTCCTTTCATTTGATACCCCTATTAAGGCAGTTGTGATAAAATATGTAATCCGCCATTTTGTAGCGACGGCCATGTTGGTTCGATTTTCATCAAACATAGCTAACAACACTGTCGACTAATTCACCTTTCAAACGAAATAAAACTGCATTCTAATCGGTTCACCCGTTTGAGCATTACAGGGGAACAGACAGACACACACACACACACACATATACACACAGACACGTCAAACTTATAACACCCCTTCGTTTTGCGTCGGGGGTTAAAAATAATAAATTAGGAAAACGTGTATTCAATTGTGTACTAATGGAAGAAAAGGCGGTGCAAGCGGCTAGTGGCGCCATCTGTTATGTCTATCTAAAACTAACTTAATATTCCAATTTAGCTGTGCGAACGTCACTTCTCGATTTTTTCGCATATAAAATGTAGCCTATGTCACCCCCAAACTATAACAACGAATCAATTAACACCTCATTCATCAACATTGGCCCAGTAGTTTAGGTGCTTCGCTATAACAAAAAATTGGATACAAACATACATACATAGACTACAAAAATCATAACCCTTCCTTTTGGCTTTGCAGTAATCGGATAAAAACGAACTGTCCATCACTGGGTGTCCATAACTGGATTTAGACTGTCCATCATAAAGATTTTTACATATTTCAGTTGATCATTTTTAGGTTTCCATATTTCAAAACTCGTTCGACTATTTCTAAATTTTAGCAGTTAGTGAGAAGCTCTGTATATCTAAGTATATCATTGTAAAATTATAACACTCTAGATTAAATAATAAAAAAGTTATAGCTCTTCATGTTTGACTCGGCGCTTAACCCTGTCCATAACTGGTGCCACCACGTTACTATAAAGTTTATAGTCACTTTGGGTCGCTTGGCGCTCATATTTTCAATCCTACATTGTAACAACTTGAACGGTACAATGAAGCTTATTTCCGCACTTAATTCTAACGACACTAAATTACGAGATATGAAAACAGGAGCATAAAAGCTTACGCTAGTATGTTGCTAAACAACCTCAGCTGAGAACAATGTTGTTGTTATATATAAAGAGGCTAGAACGGATCTTGATTTTTAGTAAAAATACGGGAAAGATTGTTTATTGCCACGTACCGAGAAAGATATTGCACTAATGTAAGTTGACCGCGAATGGAGCAAAAATCAAATCATCTGTATCGTTCTAAAAATAGGCTTCGATAAATTAACGAAAAAATATGATTATATTGGAAATTCTATCTCCGTAATTAATTATCCACACGATTTAAAAAAAAATTGACGCAGGGTTTTGAATAACTTTTTATCGAGAAAATTGTTTTAAATAATTGTCTGTTTCAGTTGTTACAATGTTCTGTCTGTCTATTCTGTTTAACAGTAACTGTACAATTCGTCTGTTCTGTTCTAAGTCGTCGTTATCAACCGATGAATTCCACCGCTGGATATAGGGCTCTATAGTTGGGACATTACAAACGTGCGAACGGAGTCATAAATCACTTTTATCGGAGTTCTCGCTCGCACTTACAGGCATTATTGAACTGGAACCTGTTTCTCTAGTGTTGTGTGTAACAGTAAAAAAGAATTTGTCGATAGTCAATAACAGGTTTTAATGAGCAAGGGAGAGCCTTCACTACCCTATGGTCGTAATGTTTTATGACTCAATTCGCACATTTGTAGTGTCTCAACTACAGTAGGAACTTCCACACTCTGCGATCTTGGACCACTTGTATCCAGCGGCACCCTGCGACTCCTCTGATGTCGTTAGTCTGCCTAGTTGAGAAATCTGCCAACACTGTGCTTAACATTGTAACAGCAAACATAGGTAAAGTTTTCGCTAGCGTGTTACTAAACAAAACCACTTTAGCTTAGCACATTGTCGTTGTCATAAACTCGCATGAAGTTACTCCCATTAAATATGCACCTACTACCTACAGAAACGAGATTAAGCGTGGCCGCACACTGTCCGGCCCGGTACATAATCTTACATTAATCCGGTACCGGTCCATTTTTACACGCCTGCGGTGCTAACGACTACGATAAAGAGTTATTAGTTTGGCAGTCTATATTTGTATATAAGTAGGTATGTATGTGTATATGAATGTTCATCATTTAATTCTTAACTCCTAAACTACTCGTGAAATTTAACTTAATGAGGTATCCTTGGATTTATATGACTATCCCGCGTGACATATGTATGTATGACATGTTAAATCTAATACGATGGTTAGAATCGTCGTCTAATAGAATAAAATGTCTAACACAAAAAAAAGAAAAATATTCACAAATGTATCGAGTTTGGTATCAAATTAAATTTTTAAATATATACACATCCTTCACTTTTATTGTCAGATGGCTTTACGTTTTCTCCGAGATACGTGGGTGTAACAATCGCCTACTTCCCAAATCCGATCCGCTGCTAATGAGAATTTTTTGCAGAAAAACTCAATAACTTTTTGGACAGACCCGGGATTCGAACCCAGGACCTCATAATCTGCATTCAAACAGGCCAACCACAACACCAAAGAGGCGATCGACTAAATTGTTAATATTAATGTGAGTTCATTGAAATAATGTATTATTCTATTCATTCTAACCGAACCGCCATGTTTGCGTAAACCCATATAAGTTACAACACACAATAGAATTTTCTATAAACTAGAGCTTTTAAAGAAACGACTGTAGCTCTTTTTAGTACATGTATATGGGTCAATTTCACGTGTACCTATAAAAGAAAAATGTAGCTCAAACGTACCTACGTGGTGTACATTTTGAAACTTTTCATCATATTTCCCTAGAAGCCACTCAGTATTAATGTATGTTATTCACAAAGTGTTGAGTTTGACTTTTATCGATGTTTTTTAATTGAACTTTATTCCTAAGAGTTTCCCTTTTTCGGCTTTAGATGACACAGTACAGCGTATAGCAGATTATAAAATCTCTGCTCATAAAATTAATATACCTATTAAGTATTTCTCTGGTACTAGAAAAAGTAGCCCTTTTTAATGTGCACCGTAAGTACTTAAAAATACCAAAGTTTTAGAGCTAAAGAATATCAGGAGACTAATTGAAGTTATACTTGTTTAGGCGCATTATGAAATATGATGAGAGTGAATTTTATGATACGCGCGCACAGGATGACATGAAAAGCGGCAAGTTGAAGTTGCTCTCTAAGCTCTCAACTGTCAGACACCTCGTAAATAAACATGGCCAGTTGTCACGCCATCTAGTGTCTGATTGTAATTAATTATTTGCATGCAAAAAAGTATTACTTGCTAGCTTGTACATAAGTACACACACGTTTTTTTATTAATTATACAACGTTTCTTATACAAAAACGTTGCAAAAAAATTGGTTAACTGTAAAGTTGGTTTACGTACGATAATTTTACGTGATAACGTCACAAGAAAACAAAGAGAGATAAATGCGTCACAAGCCGAATGCTTAGGCTAATGATGCCTTCTCTATCGCTTGTTCCGCGCTCTCGCTTGCACGCGTTACACGACAGTGAGTCATGCATTTTCGTGCGTGTAGCCGGCGTTCATCAATTCATATGACGTCATGACGTCAAAAATTATATAATATATCTTTTTTTATCTTTTATCGATAAAATTCTCCACAACCAAGTCCCACCACTAGTCACCTTCGCGAATATTTACAACTCTGTGATGTTTATAACTATAACTCCTAGGTACTTATAAAAAAGATACAAGTATATATTTTTTTATTTAATTCAAGGCCGACGTTTCATATATTTTAATTACAATAGGTATGTCTACAACAATTCTAGGCCAACAAAGGCTTCTAATTTTTAGAATGGAATAAATGCGTCACTCATAATATTTATGCATATAATACAATAGAATAGAATAGAATAGAAAAGTTTTTTATTCAAATAAACTTTTACAAGTATTTTTGAATCGTCAATTGAATCTACCACAGGTTCGGAATGCAGTTCCAGCCGAGAAGAACCTGCAAGAAACTCGGCTGTTGCTCTTTTTTTTAAAAATAACATTATAACAATTATTATTATTAATGTACATGATTGAAATGCCGTCTCGCGCATTGCTGGAACGAGTTAAATCCAAGCTTTTTTATCGTTTATATAATCTTCAATTGTATAATAAGCTTTATTTATGAGCATACTTTTAATAGAGTTCTTAAACTTGTGTAAAGGCAAGTCTAAGACATATTTTTTATTCAGATAAACTTTTACAAGTGCTTTTGAATCGACAAATGAATCTACCACTGGTTCGGAATGGTGCTTACAATTCTACACGTCAAAAAGGGCAGACAAAAGTAGCCCCATTTCCGACGGCGGCACCCGTTCACGAGCATGACGCATGATCCAGCCATTACTTCGCTCAACCATATTTGAGGGAACGTAACAACCCGCACCACACGACACCACCACAGAAATGTTTAAAGAGAGCGTGATATACTTAGGCTACCCATGATTAAAGCATCGAATTGCACACCAATAATCGAATACTCCTCAAGTTATAATAGCGTATAAAGCGAATAAATTAAATCCATGCTTTTTTATCATTTATATAATCTTCAATTGTATAATATGCTTTTTTCATGAGCACACTTTTAATAGAATTCTTAAACTTGTGTAAAGGCAAATCTAAGATTTGTTGTGGAATTTTGTTATAGAACATTACGCCCATTCCCACAAACGACTTTTGGACCTTTTTGAGGCGTAATTGAGGAATCACGAGTCTATTTCTATTTCTTAATTGCCTATCGTGTAATTCACACTTTTTAGTGTAACTGTGAATGTTTTGCTTAACAAAAATTATGTTGTTATAAATATATTGAGAAGCTACTGTAAGAATACCTATTTCTTTAAATTTCTCTCGAAGGGAATCCCGCGGTTTTAAATTATAAATTGCGCGAATTGCCCTTTTTTGTAAAACGAAAATTTTTTCAATATCAGCTGCTTTACCCCATAGTAAGATTCCATACGACATAATACTATGGAAATATGCAAAATAAACAAAATACACTCTTATGAGTAGAAAGTAGATTGAAGAATTATTTTCTCATATAGTTAACTACTAGTGGATCTGGCAGACTTCGTCCTGCCCGGTGACATACCGACATTGGCGCCACCTACTGAGACCCGGTACGTTACCTGTACCTACCCGGTAATTGTGTTTTCAAACCATCCATTTGCATATAGCTGTGATAGCCTAGTGGTTAGGACGACCGACTTCTAATCGGAGGTCGTGGGTTCGATCCCGGGCACGCACCTCTAACTTTTCGGAGTTATGTGCGTTTTAAGTATTTAAATATCACTTGCTTTAACGGTGAAGGAAAACATCGTGAGGAAACCTGCATGCCTGAGAGTTCTCCATAACGTTGTCAAAGGTGTGTGAAGTCTGCCAATCCGCTTGGCCAGCGTGGTAGACTATGGCCAAAACCCTTCTCACTCTGAGAGGAGACCCGTGCTCTGCAGTGAGCCGGTAATGGGTTGATCATGATGATGATGATGATGAGATGATGCCCGCGACTTCGTTAGCGTGGATTAAATTTTTTGGTTCCAGCAGGAACTCTTTCATTTTCCGGGATAAAAAGTAGCCTATGTGATAATCCAGGGTACAATTTATCTCCGTTCCAAATTTCAGTCAAATCCGTTCAGTAGTTTTTGCGTGAAAGAGTACTTAACAAACATCCATCCATACATCCATGTTTACAAACTTTCGCGTTTATAATATTAGTTAGGAATAAACAAAGTTGTGATTTGTGGTGTGACACACAACAGAGGCGTATCTGTATTCTGTCTCACTCACACATGTTATTGTACTAATGCTTATTTAATTTATTCTATGTGGCCTATCAATTTCTACTTGTGTACTTGTTATATTATGTTAAACGCTGTTGATTACTAATAAATAAGATCCGATGAGTCCACCTAGTCTTTCAATCCTGAATTTTCCGGTTTAGGGTAATTAGTAATTACGTAGTTTATCATTAATATTAATAAGCCTTTTCTTAATCAGTTGGCAGCAGAATTGAGAAACTTCTTGACCTTTCCGGAATTGCTCGTGAAAAATATATAATATTCCCTCCACAATTGATATTGCAAAAGTTGAGATGAATTTCAATCAGCATACTATTTACATTTTTGAAGAAAATTCTAATTGCCTTCAAAAGTATAATGGAAAAGGGTTAATTATTAGGACGGTTTACTGGCCGATTTACATAATGTCAGTCGCTTGGTCTAGTAACTTAATTCCAGCTCTGCATTGAAATGGACAATTTTATTTGAAGTACAAAGTATTAAGTATTAAGTACAAAGTATTTAAGTTACAAATAAATAAAATAAAAGTGATCAAAATAACTGCCTCCTATAAGTTCACAATATACAAGTATAAATTAAAAAATCCCCGACATTCGCCATTTTGTGCTGGCGGCCATCTTGGACTGATTTTCATCAAATATAGCTAAGAACACTCCTGAGTAATTCACCTTTCAAACAAAAAACCGCATTCAAATCGGTTCACCCATTTGAGCACTACGGGGCAACAGATAGACATACACACACACAGATACGTCAAACTTATACTACTTATAACGTTTTTGCGTCGAGGGTTAAAAATACGAATTAATATGAACTCAAATACGTTTTTAAATTTATGTCTAGGTATCTAAAAGAATGGCTGACCAGTTTTTAAAGTGCAGGTAGAGGATTAAAAATGAGTGATATAGGTTTGTTTTCTTCCGGAAAATCAAAGAGTTCTCAAGAGATTTTTAAAAATCTTAATTCAAAAAAATGAATATATATTGATATAATGATAAATTCTATTATTTATCCAGCGGCATTTTACTAGAAGAAAAATAACAAATTCTAGACTGCGAGTAGTGAAATTTTAAACCAGACAGGTGGAATCCATTTTGTGGAACAAAGCTGGTTTAGTTACATGACGATTGAATGATTCTTTGGAAATACCTACTGTAATGATGTGAAACGGCCATAAATGAAAAAGCTTATAATTAGAATGATCTAAGGTACAAAATAATTGGATTAACGGATGGCTCTGTTCTCAGAATTTATACTGTTGTTCGGAACAAAAGAGATAAAATATTAAGGGTCATAATAATAATTATTCACCGCCCTGCTACATGAGTTTATATCCCATTTTGCTTTCATCTCATATTTTATAAAAAAAGTGCTATCATTTTCACGTTATTTAAGCAGGATCTGCTTAAATCTAAATAACTTGAACATTTTTTCTTTATTGGAATTCGGCTAGTTTTTGCATGGAAACCGAGCACTATGTCATCTCTCGTTACTCCTGAGAATACACTGGACCGTGTTTAGACCACGTCCCAGACAAAGGCAGAGCTGTTTTCTTATTTCAATATTAACCAATCAAAGTCAACGGTGTAGACAAGAACTGAAATCTGTGTTTGTGTTTTGTCAGAACTCCGTAAAAATATATGTCCTATATTCAGTTTTAAAGTTACACGGTCTAAAATATTAAATTCTTATTAATAACGCGAACATAAGCGTTGGCGTATCAGAAATATGTAGCACTAGAAGTAGATATGTCTAGAAAGCGCAAAACTTTCTAAAAACCTAATTAAAGTCACCACAATATTCCGAAACTTTCCGCTCATTAGATAAACTTCCTAGGTACTAGGAAAGTCGTATATTATATTATCCACTGCAGTATATGAAATACTCGCTAGATTTCCTCTGGGTTTAATTTATTTACATTGTGATAGCAGTTTTACTAAAATAGGTATTTAAATATTTTAGTGAGTTTTATACCATTTTTAGCTACGACAATTATTAATGTATCAGTATTAGGAATGAAAAATTATGTGATAATCTAAAAAATTGAAAGTAAAACCGACTTCACCACGCACTTAACACGGAAATTATTGAACCGATTTTGATAAAACTTGCACTGTTCCTTAAGTTTAGGTAAATGTAAACCAATAAAAATAGTAATTTTATATTCTATGATGACTACCGGAAATTAGGACTGTTGTTGTTAGGATATATCGAAATATCGATATTATTGTTTCGAAATATCGATATAATATTATAGTGTATATTATGTTTTTTAAATTTAAAAATTCTTAAGCACTGAAAAATATTGGTTTACACTCTAGTGTCTTATTTATTTATTTTTAATTTTAAAAAATAATTACAAAGAACTAAAACTTAACATATACATAATACATAATAAGTATATACATTTAAAATTTAATTTGTTTAATTAATTAAATATACTTGACTATAGATTAGACTGTAAATTGTAATCATTTTTGAGCAGACCTACGATTATTGTTTTAAATAAATATCGAAAAAAATATCGATAATTCGCAAATCCGAAATTTTTAAAATATCAACAGTCCTACCGGATATACAGAGATTGTACTTATTAAAGTACAATTTCTTTTCAAAAATAATGTTTTCAAACCATCCAGAATTCTTAATCGATCCAGATTAGTCTTGTCAGAGCAAAATGCCATCTTACATCAGGTAGAAAGCACAGCGATACCGTGTAATTTTTCCGAGTTAGCGCCATCTAGTGCGCTATAAGTAAATTAAAAATCAAACAATATAATAAAAATAAAAGTTTGCATCCTTCTGCGACAATGGTATAAAATACTCTTAAATACAAGTAGTGTAGTGATTAATCTAAAAAGATTGATAGTCAAACCGACTTCACTACACACTTAACAATCCATAACTTGGAAACTACTGAAGCTATTTCGATATGAACCTCGCACTGTTCCCTAAGAATGATCACTATTCGATCAATAGTTTCGGAGAAATCCGCAAACAAACATAGATACCATACATCATACATCTATGAAATTTTGTATACATACATCTATGTTTTGTATATTTGTTTGGAAGCCCTTATAGATTAATCATTTCGCAGTTCCAATAATATTACATACATACTGCCGAATTGCTGTCCTTTGAAGTCGGTTAACAGTAACTACAAAACAACGCGAGCACATAGTTTCGCATGTGGTATTTAACTCATAAGACTTCCAATATATAGATAGATAGATATATTTTAAGATACTTTTTGGGGTCAAATTAATTCGTGTTTCATATTATTGTGAGCAGTTATTTTGATCAATGACATACTACTTGCATTATACTTACATTCTATTTGTTTGGCTTCATTAGCGGATGATAATTATCATTATTATTTACATTATTTACATTATTTATTTACACATAATATATTATATTTACACATTATAATTTACATAATCTTTCGCGACACGAATTATAATTCGTGTCGCGTTATCGCGCCAAAAACATCTACGGCTACATGCGATGTTCTTGTCTACATCTACGAAGTCAACTACAAAACCCTAATACCTACTACGGGAGGTCCAGTTGAAAAAGTCATTTTATACCGACTGGAGATTTTAACAATAACGCTCAGTGCATTTAGCCCAGCTAGGAAAAATGATTCTATAGTCTAAAATTGGCCAAATGTATTATTTGGGCCTTCCTCTTGAACATAGCCATAAACCTCATATACGGGCGTGCGGAACCAGCCTCCATTTTTAATTTTAGGTCCCTTTTTAGAACATTTTTGTCTGGGATAAAGTCACTCGGAGCAGATTGATTTCGAATCACTTTCGCATGCTCTCACCCTTAGCTCCACCACGGGTGCGGCAGCTGACGCTCACTTTACTGATGTCTGAACATTAAACAACTGATTGAAATAAAATTCATTCGGTATAAAATCACTAGAAAAATTGGACCTGTAAGTACCTCCCGTAGTATAAGGCCTACCATTCATGGGCGCAACCAACCAATCTTCGTGTGAATGGTAGGGTTCGCGGTTCGTCATGAGACTCGCAGATTTTGTGACATTGTGTTTAGGTAGTATAATAATAGTGCTGTTTAATTAACCCCCGACGCAAAAACGACGGGGTGTTATAAGTTTGACGTGTCTGTGTGTGTGTGTGTGTGTGTGTGTGTGTGTGTGTGTGTGTGTGTGTGTGTCTGTCTGTTCCCCTGTGGCGCTCAAACGGGTGGACCGATTTGAATGCGGTTTTTTTGTTTGAAAGGTGAATTAGTCGAGAGTGTTCTTAGCTATGTTTGATGAAAATCGGTCCAAGATGGCCGCCGCTACAAAATGGCGGATGATATATTTTTTCACAACTCCCTTGATATGGGTATCAAATGAAAGGGCTTGACTAGTAGAATAGCACTATTGCAAATTCAAGATGGCCGCCGCCACTAAATGGCGAATGTCGGGGGTTTTTTAAATTTTAAATTTACACTTGTATACCCTGTATTCAAACCGCACCGCGCAGGAACCGTGCGTAGCGAAAACTTTCAACGGGGGCAGACCTATAACAATTATCGCCAACTTCAGAGGCGCAAATCGTACATTCGAAGCTTTTATAAACGCGCTTACTCTCCTTTTATGATCAAACGATGTCCAATATTGTCACAGGACGGGTCCTAATAAACGTTTGCCGTTTCCGACACGTGTTTATCCCGGGACCAAAGTGGACGGTGGACACTATTAGACCGGGGTCTTTGCGCAAACACTGGATCCAATGATGCAAACATGGACCACGTATTCCGTGAAAGGATACGTAGGGGACTCTCTGTGTTGTCGCTGTATTTGTGTCTTTTTGCGTTGGAAAAATTTATTATACTTTGCATTTCATTTATTACATGAAATCTGTACAAATACATAATCTATACATCTATCTATACATATAATAAAATCGTAGACTTGCCGTATCTGTACATTGAAGATTTTTGCATAATAATAACTGGGGGATGTTAGAGGTAAGTAATAGAACGTAAAAAAGCTATTTTTAAATTTTTTGTCTGTTTGTCTGTTTATCTGTTTGTCTGTATGTTTGTGAGCGCATCACGCCAAAACTACTGAATGGATTGAAACGAAACTTGGTACGATTTAAGTTCATACTATGGAGTAACATATAGGATAATTTTTATCCCGAAATTCAGCCCGGTTCCCTAGGGAGAGGGGATGAAAGTCAAAACGTGTATTTAGCTGTAATTCAATAACGCGTGGTCCGATTTCATTCATTCTTTTTTTGTTAGAAAGTAGACACTTTAAAGATTGCCGACTAATCTTTAAAAGGCTGGATCGATTTTAATGGGACTTTCACTGGCGGATGTTTACATTTGATCTACCTAAACATCCGCCAGTGAACTTTTAACAGTTTTTAGTATGATATGACCTCAAAGGAGCTTAGGAAAAATAAAATGATTCCTACGGGATTTTTAAAAACCAATATGTGTCTGGTCTGTGATTTTGACTTTAAAATAGCTGCCTCTTTTTAATGTAAGAGTATTAGAGTGAAACACATTGGGCACATCGGGAAGTCCTTTTATTCTCCACAAACAAACATCAACATAAGTAAATAGAAACTATAATTAAAAACAAACAGGTAGATATGAAGAAACCATGCACTATAAGTTAATACAACAAATCAAAAACCATGAAAATCGCTCCAGCCGTTCTCGAGTTATAAGTGTTCGAACAAACACAACTTTGTTTTATATATACCGATAAGGATGAATAAAAGGCTTTTTAAATTAAATTAAATTTATTTTAATAGCTATTAGCTATTATTATTAGCTATTTTAATATTGGTTTAGATAAAACCTATATCTATACTAATATAATAAAGCGGAAGAGTTTGTTTGTTTGAACGCGCTAATCTCAGGAACTACTGGACCGATTTCAAAAATTCTTTCACCGTTGGATATGTATGTGATTCCTGAGTGCTATAGGCTATATATTATGTACCACGGGCGAAGCCGGGGCGGACCGCTAGTCATAGTGTAAAATGTTTACCAATTGGTAAAACATAAGTATTGCAATCTCAATGCATGATGCTTGATTTTATTAATAGACACACTTTACCATGTGGTTTAATATTATCCTGGTACATATCTGGATCTCGACCGACAATCTGAGGATTTTGTATTAAATAGAGTATTATATAATTTCGGCTGTTAGTCGACGTCGAAAACCAGCCCATGCGGTTGAAGAATAGCTCAAATGTAAATCGCTGGGTTTATGTAAATTACATGCAAAATGTCTAGTATCAAATGTTTCCACCGCGACGGGAAGGCGCGCTAGTTTCCTGTGTAAACACTTCTGACGAAACGCGATTTGTGACGTTGATTTTTAGCGAAATTTACATACAAATCGGTCCCCGAGAAACGCTTCCACACAATGTTGATGCGGAGGACGCTTTGTTACGCAGACGGTAATAGGTAATAGTTTGCTGTTGAAAATGGATTTTGTTGATGTCGGTGTTACTATTGCCTATATTCTATTTAACTGTCTCTGTATGCGTCGTATTCCTTATTATTTACGGTGTAACTCGTGACCGCTTACACATAACTTACAATAAAGTAGGTTAATTCCACGATGATTTGTCCTGATACATTTAGAGTACATTTATAGCAATGATTTACGCGTCTTCGTCAAATGTACTAACTATAGCAGTTGAGATCACCAGATCTTTCTGCAAACGAGTCGACTGAGAAGATGAGATTTCTACTCTTAGGAAAAGATCCATAGAGCATACTCACGAGTCACGACTGTGTTTCGATACTCGAAGTGTATCAACGTTGTCGAAATGTGCCAAGTCCTACTAAGCATGCGGTTATTTTCACCACTACCACCACTACAGTCTTTTAAGGTCCCACTGCTGGGCACAGGCCTCCTTTCTCATAGGAGAGAGAGATTTAGAGCTTACACCAGCCACGCTGTTCCAATGCGGGTTGGCGGGCTTTAAGAACTTATGTCACATGATAGTGATAATAATAACCGGGACCGACTGCTTAACGTGCTCTCCGAGGCACGGGGGTGAACCACCGCCAAGTACCAACTCCGGGCTGGCACTGAGAATTTCTAGACAGAAAAACCTAACAATTAACTGCCCGACCCGGGAATCGAACCCGGGGCCTCATGATCTACAGTCAAATACGTTAACCACCAGACCAACGAGGCAGTCTGCTGCAGGTATTTCAGTTAAAGTTATTTCGGGACGTCATTCGCACGTCCCGAACACACCGCAGATGCACTGCCAAACGGTAACCGCGAACAATCTTATCACGAATCTGAGAGCAGCTGTTATCTCAGCGCATTTGATCACTTGGACTTCGGCCATTTGCACTCAACTTCGGTGCATGTTGATCAACAATAAAACTAATGTATTTATGGAGGCTATAGGAAAATCAAGGCAGGATTCGCAAAAGGTGCATTTTTAACCCCCAACGCAATGAATGCGGTTTTTTTTGTTTGGAAGTGAATTAGTCGAGAGTTATTGTTGCTATGTTTAATGAAAATCGGTCCAAGATGGTCGCCGCTACAAATTGGCGGACTACATATTTTTTCACAACTCCAAATGAAAGGGCTTGACTAGTAGAATAGCACTATTGCAAATCCAAGATGGCTGCCGCCACAAAATGGCGAATGTCGGGGGTTTTTTAAATTTTTAATTTATACTTGTTAGACCTAAACGTGAGCGTGTGACGTACCTAAGCAGCAAAATTCGATCGCATTGAGCGCATCGAAGAAATTCTGATAACGCGGCCTCTATTCGACCCTATAGCATTCCAATTAACTGATAGCAAAGAATATTAGTACCTACATTTTCATATATCAGTGAAGTCATAATTTCTTTAGCCATATAATATGGCTGAGATACTCTTCCTTTTTGAGGTCGGTTAAAAGGAAACAAAACACGACTACAGTACACTACAGTATTTCCTCTTAATACACCACTAACTCTTAATTCAGAAGCGAATCCACTTTGACCCCAGCCCCAGAATGAGCCAATCGACCTCCAAATGTTGTCACATCTACATTTTATTCTATGCTCAAACCGCAAATCTGTCTCCCGGAGGTAACATCAGAGGCTCGGATAGAGGTCTGATCCGGATTGAGGGCATTACCTTATTCTAAATTAGGGCACAGTCCCCACGGACCTGATTCAACTCTAATCGCCCTTTCGATTCCGTATGCGATCTTAATTTGATTTATACGAGTACAACGTAATTTTATTGTTGGTTGGGTATCGACTGATTAGAAACTGCTGAATAAACTAAACATAGACTAACGAGGCATCGTTAGTTTGGTGCCTAGTTTATTAAAATGCGGACCATGAAATACCCTAGCTTCGAGAATCGGGTCGGATCAAAAAATTTATTAATTAGGTATTATTTATTTATTTACTTAACACTTTATTCGTGCAATACAATATAATACAGAGGTTTTAATGGGAAAAAAAATTGATTGTCTGTAGAGTCGGTTTACGGACGATAATTTTACGTGATAAAGAAAGAAAACAAAGAGCTATCTCTTTGTTTTCTTACTTTATCGTCACAAGCCGAACGCTTAGGCCGATCGTGCCTCTCTATCGCTTGTTCCGCACACTCGGTTGCACGCTCGGCTCAGGCGGAACGTGACAATGTATCATGCTTTCGTGCGTGCAGTCGGCGTTCATCGATTTATAAGACATCACGCCAAAAAAGAAATAAGTATAATAGATAAGTGTAAAGAAATAAATAAATAAATAAATAAATACGATTAGGATTTTTTTAGATTTTTCTGACAAGAAGTTATAAGTGGATAGTCTAAAAATCTGAGAGTTCTCCATTCTTAAAATGAGAGTTCTCCATAACGTTCTCAAAGGTATGTGAAGTCTGCCAATCCGCTTGGCCAGCGTGGTAGACTATGGCCAAAACCCTTCTCACTCTGATAGGAGACCCGTGAGCCGGTAATGGGTTGATCATGATGATGAGTCTAAAAATCGACTGGTTGATAGTCTAAAAATGACAACTGTAGTTTAACCATCCTAATACACCTCTGAAATGCCGAAAAGCAAGAATGCTTTTCGGCATTATGGTACTTACATTCGGCATTCAATGCATTTTACCCACACGGTAAAATGCATTGAATTGCATTGTTGCAGCAAGAGTACAATAATTTCCGCCAATCACCACAACTGAGATAATAGCAATGTTTGAAGCAGATTACGTAATAGACCAGCTAAGTGGTGATAACCCCTTAATTGATAATAATGATATTTCTGTTGATACTACAGAGATAATTTATCTGGGGTCACACAAAGGTGTCTTCGAACATAAATATAATTTCCCCGAAATTTCCCAGAAGGAAATTCTTCCCCGCCATCAAAACAGCGTGTTAGGGCAGAGGGGGGAACCAGGGGGGGGGCTTATGGTATCGCAATAACTTTTTGTAGGGCCCTTAATGAAAAGCTGTCGGGGACAATGAGTGCTTTTCTGTTTAACGACCGATTGTTTTTAGAATAGTACACTTAGTGCGACTTTGTACATCTCGAAAACGTTGATAAATTTTTGAGTATCGAAACACTGTAACGTCAAAGTAAAATGGACCTTAATTCTATTGTTTTAGAGTTCGAGTTTATCCATACATCTACAGCCAGTATCAACGTGGTGGAGATGTGCAAAAATGTACTAAGCACGAGTTAGTAAATTTCGATAACGATGATAGATTTCGCGAATCGACGCACGAACCACTGCATATTGTCGTACCTACTCGTAAAACAATCTTTATGCTAAATTAGTTGTTTGAGAGAGAAGCTCCTTTATCGATTCTCGAAATCTATCATCGTTGTCGAGATGTATTAGCTCGTGCTAAGCCTCTATTACGTAGAGAAAACCTTTGTAATGGTCTATCAGTGACATTGCGAGGCGAGAGGTTCTGAGTTCGATTCTCGAAAGAGAAATCTTGGAAATGTTTTGTTAGGGTTCCTTAAGTAAAGATAGTGCTAAACGGGACCCGGTATAATGTGTGTCTGTCCATCCATCTGTCACGGGGCTCTGAAGCCTCGTTTACTTTAGGTAGTATAATATTCTAATAATGTTAAGTTTTCAAAAGCTGTCTCCTTATATCCTGTATACCAGGTTTATTGTTGTCTCAACAGACAGACGTCTACTGCTTGCCGGGAATCAAACCATTGACCTCCTGTCTGTAGTCACATGAGACCACAGAACTCACCACTGCAACAGGGAGGTCCTTAAGCCTTTTCATTAGATGATATAAATATTTCCGTCTTATAACGAAAACTAGCGGTCCGCCCCGGCTCGCCCGTGGTACATATATAGCCTATAGCACTCAAGAATCACGTACATATCCAACGGTGAAAAATTTTTTGAAATCGGTCTATACAACGTTAGTTTTACTTTACGCAAAACCTGAAAGTAGTTTGTTCAGAATCAGTAACAAAATCGAATCCAACCATTTTTATATAGTGTTATATTTTTGTCCAAAAATATTTTGAAATCCTACTAGCTTAGACACAATGGTTTACCGCCCATCAGCTGACGGTCGGCACACAGCGGCGGTCATTCAACTCGCGTCGATCGCAAGTCGCTGCGGCGACGGCTTGCCGTGACCATTTTTTTCGAGGACAATGACGCAACATAACAAGCTTATAACTTCGTTACTTTTCATTATATTTTATTGAAATTTTGTATAAATATTCTTAATGTAAAAATATTTGACACGTGTTTCGGTTTTTGTGCAAAGTAAAACTAACGTTGTATTTCCTGAGATTAGCGCGTTCAAACAAACAAACTCTTCCGCTTTATTATATTAGTATAGATAAGTATAGATGAAAATGGAGTCCGGAAATTGGAAATGGAGTACCTACCTAAACCCAATAGCTATTACGTGGTCGAATATTAAGTATCACTACCGCATTAAACAACTAAGTTTAATGGGGTACGAAAATTTTGTTATTTCGCAAAATAATAATAGGTTTGTACCGAGCAAACAACGGCCAGACCGTGTTTCTTTATTTTTAACCCCCGACGCAAAAACGACGGGGTGTTATAAGTTTGACGTGTCTGTGTGTGTGTGTGTGTGTGTCTGTCTGTTCCCCTGTAGCGCTCAAACGGGTGAACCGATTTGTATGCGGTTTTTTTTGTTTGAAAGGTGAATTAGTCGTAAGTGTTGTTAGCTATGTTTGATGAAAATCGATTGAAGATGGCCGCCGCTACAAAATGGCGGATTACATATTTTTTCACAACTCCCATAATATGGGTATCAAATGAAAGGGCTTGACTAGTAGAATAGTATTATGCAAATCACGCCACAAAATGGCAAATGTCGGTGGTTTTTTAAATTTTTAATTTATACTTGTGGTTGTATTTTTTAGTTAAAATCTGTATTTAAATTAGTAATTGAAGCATCTTTCTATGGTTTTGAAATATCTGTAATAAAACACGTTTTTAATAATTTTTTTATCAAATCGTACCGAAATTTGAATGGAAGCAGGCGTTACTTTGCGGAATTCCATGATATACAATGAATATAAAAATTATTTTGCTATAATCCGCTAACAGTGACAAATTCGTAGTAGATATGAGCGCCGATGGCCAATTCCACGGCGGCGGCGTGATCTGAAAATTTTCACGGCGGCGGCGGCGTCGCGGCGGCGTGGTCGTGGGCCTTAAAGTTTTTATCAGGGATCGATTTTTTTAAATATAATATTAAATTATATTAAAAAACCCATATTGTAGGTTTAAAAAAGGCGTTATATTCTTCTTATACAGGTACGTGGTACAAAAACAATGTAGGTAATCGTTAATTCTTACATTTTACTTTCTTAGCAACAACAAATCACACTTTCAATCAAAAGTTTTCTTTTTGTAAACAATTAAGTATATTCTTTACCTGCATTTAATTATTAACTACTTTTATAAGCAGTTACAATTCTCCATAATAACATAACGTTAATTTAAATAGGAGCGCTTTGCTTGAATCTGTCTTAAATTTAAAAATATATAAAAAACAAAATTTATACATCACAATCACGAAGAACAAATACTTAGTTTTTCTTTGATGAAGTTGAAAAACACAATACAAGCGAGCAAAATTCTCTATCATAACAAAACATAAATCTTAATCAAAGTTTCAAAATCAAATCAACCCGCTTAGTTTGAATCTGTCATAATTGATGACGGACTGTCATTTAAACTTTCATCCCCTATTTAATCCACTTGCGGATAGAATTTCCAAAAATCCTGAAATTCATATTTTTTATTTTTTATCGAAAGCTCAAATACCAATTTTCATGGCTATCTCTTGAAAAATGACCGACTTTCATACAAACTTACATGCTCTATTTAACCCCCATAGGGGTGGAATCCTACTAATATTATAAATGTGAAAGTGTGGATGTTTGGATGTTTAGATGTTTGTATGTTTGTATGTTTGGATGTTTGGATGTTTGTTACTCAATCACGCCGCAACTACTGAACCGATTTGGCTGAAATTTTGAATGGAGATAGCTTATGCCCTGACTTAAAACATAGGCTACTTTTTATCCCGGAAAAGTATTCCTGTGGGACTAAAATAGATATAATCTTCCAAAAACGCCATAGAGGGCGCTGACTGTTCTTAGGTAAATCACGTTCACATAACACATTATTGCAATAGTTTGCTGTGTTGCATGCATTGGCAACACATAGGCTACTTTTTATCCTGGAAAAAATGCACAGTTCCCATGGGATTTTGAAAAACCCGAAGTCTATATCTACAACTATAGGTAGATTATTATAGCGAACTTCCTTGATAGAAAGTATAAAGGTTGGAAAAGGGATCGGGAACGGGAACCGGGAATCAACGATTCCCTCGGGATTTGTTCAAAACCGAAATTTACGCGAGCGAAGCTGCGGGCAGAAGCTATCACACATAATCACAATACCAATCCTACTAATCCTACTATCCTACTAATCCTACTAATCCTCCTACTATCCTACTAATATTATAAATGTGAAAGTGTGGATGTTTGGATGTTTAGATGTTTGTATGTTTGTATGTTTGGATGTTTGTTACTCAATCACGCCGCAACTACTGAACCGATTTGGCTGAAATTTTGAATGGAGATAGCTTATGCCCTGACTTAAAACATAGGCTACTTTTTATCCCGGAAAAGTATTCCTGTGGGACTAAAATAGATATAATCTTCCAAAAACGCCATAGAGGGCGCTGACTGTTCTTAGGTAAATCACGTTCACATAACACATTATTGCAATAGTTTGCTGTGTTGCATGCATTGGCAACACATAGGCTACTTTTTATCCTGGAAAAAATGCACAGTTCCCATGGGATTTTGAAAAACCCGAAGTCTATATCTACAACTATAGGTAGATTATTATAGCGAACTTCCTTGATAGAAAGTATAAAGGTTGGAAAAGGGATCGGGAACGGGAACCGGGAATCAACGATTCCCTCGGGATTTGTTCAAAACCGAAATTTACGCGAGCGAAGCTGCGGGCAGAAGCTATCACACATAATCACAATACCAATCCTACTAATCCTACTATCCTACTAATCCTCCTACTATCCTACTAATATCATAAATGTGAAAGTGTGGATGTTTGGATGTTTAGATGTTTGGATGTTTGGATGTTTGTTACTCAATCACGCCGCAATTACTAAACCGATTTGGCTGAAATTTTGAAAGGAGATAGATTATACTCTGACTTAAAACATAGGCTACTTTTTATCCCGGAAAAATCTACAGTTCCCACGGGATTTTGAAAAAAACCGAAATCTCTAGCTACAACTATAGGTAGATTACTATAGCAAACTTCCTTGAAAGTAGGTGTAAAGGTTAGAAAAGGGAGCGGGAATGGGAACCGGAAATCCACGACTCCCTCGGGATTTGTGAAAAACCAAAATTCTCGCGGGCGAAGCCGCGGGTATTCTCTAGTTTCCAATAATCCATTCTTAGTATGCGCCTACGTTGAAAAACCTTCCGAATTAAATGTACCTACCTCTGTAATTATGTGTTTCGTCGACTACAGTAAGGCCTTTGACTGTGTGAACTGAAAGCTCCTACTTATGTACAGTTCTCCAGAATAGAATAGAATAGAATAGAAAAGTTTTTTATTCAAATAAACTTTTACAAGTATTTTTGAATCGTCAATTGAATCTACCACAGGTTCGGAATGCAGTTCCAGCCGAGAAGAACCTGCAAGAAACTCGGCTGTTGCTCTTTTTTTTAAAATAACATTATAACAATTATTATTATTAATGTACATGATTGAAATGCCGTCTCGCGCATTGCTGGAACGAGTTAAATCATCCAATTTAATCAATCCCAGGAAATGGGAGTCCCAAAACATCTGGTAGAAGTGCTTCAAGGCAGTGGCGGGGCAAGGCCGAAATTTTATGTGGGCAAGATATATTTTGCGAGGCCCTCAGCCCACACAAGAAGATTATTTAAAATGAAAAAAAAGGGGCGCGAGGCCCTACGGAGCGCGAGGCCGTGGGCCTGGGCCCACGTCGCCCACGCCTTCCGCCGCCTCTGCTTCAAGGCGTATACTCAGATAGGGGGTAGTAAAA
Source organism: Melanargia galathea (assembly GCA_920104075.1). Lineage (NCBI taxonomy): Eukaryota > Metazoa > Arthropoda > Insecta > Lepidoptera > Nymphalidae > Melanargia > Melanargia galathea. The sequence continues at coordinate 12,727,664 of OV049868.1, forward strand.
ACCGACAAGACGATATCAACACTTTTCCCGTTTGGCAAAGGAGTTCGTCAAGGATGCATCGTATCTCCTATTCTGTTTAACATCTACGGAGAGAGCATCATACGCCGGACCTGCGAAGACTTCTTTGATTTCTTCGGCTATATCGCTCGTAAACCCGGCGATAACCTACAAAACTTATAGTTACCGGGAAAATGAACTGCAAGTGATCGAGAGGTAGGTAGAGGAGTCCAATTCACTGGACTGACTAGATCCGAAAACTGAGTAAGCGAGCGATCGCATATAACAGCGAGCGAGAGAAGGTAGAATTGTAAGTTATCTCGCGCCATGTATTTTAGCGCCAAATTCACGTTAGTTTTGAACTTTTGAACAGTAGAAAGTATAAAGTAAAGTTAGTTTATGTAGTAATTACACTGTGTGTAATTAAAATAATTACATTTAAATTAATTAATTACATTTTAATTAATTACAATGTGTAATTAAAATAAAATTCCCGACAGTATGTATGTATGTATATACTTTATTGCACACCACATAAAAGAAGAACACAAAGGACATGTTATATAAAAGAAAACTTAAAACGTAGGTCCACGGCGGTCCTATCGCTAAGTAGTGATTTCTTCCAGACAACCTTAACGCTAAGGAGGAGATGAACAAGTGGACAGTGGGAGTGGGAGTGGAAAGTACCGAAAGAACTGGGAATCAAATTTGATTTCCCGGTTCTTTTTTACTGACAAAAGAACCGGTACTTTCAAGATCGGGATTTCCCGGTTCTGAACCCTGTGTACCTAATAAATAAGTGCGTGCGAGCGGGAAAGCAAGTTGTAACTTGGCACGACGGCGCGCCGCATGTTTCAATCGGCGGCGGCGCGCTGTGTGAACTCACGGCGACGACGGCGCGCCGGCGCGGCGCTCATATCTAATTCGTAGGCACAACACCACACAATCTTGTAGGCACAACACCACACAAATTCACCACAAAACAAACTCGACGATCGTTTCGCTCCGACACCGGAGCATCTTCAGGAGATGTCGACTTCACAACGGACGATTGCAAAGTAACGCTCGTGTCGAATGAGCGGTCTTATATATTCTATCCCCGCTTAGTCATCTACCCTCCTTTCACTTTCTCTCTGGCCACGCCCCCTAAATATGTTGAGCAACGGTGAAGATGACACATTTAAGACTGTGCGTGTTGGAACAATTGGAAATAGTTGGGCACAGCGGTAGAAGTGTCGAATTGCTGAATGAGCAAATAAATGTGCTCAACATATTTAGGGGGCGTGGCCAGAGAGAAAGTGAAAGGAGGGTAGATGACTAAGCGGGGATAGAATATATAAGACCGCTCATTCGACACGAGCGTCACTTTGCAATCGTCCGTTGTGAAGTCGACATCTCCTGAAGATGCTCCGGTGTCGGAGCGAAACGATCGTCGAGTTTGTTTTGTGGTGAATTTGTGTGGTGTTGTGCATACAAGATTGTGTGGTGTTGTGCCTACGAATTTGTCACTGTTAGCGGATTATAGCAAAATAATTTTTATATTCATTGTGTACCGAAATTTGGCACAGGCATAGCCTGCATGCCTTGACAGTTCTCCATAATGTTCTCAAAGGTGTGTGAAGTCTACCAATCCGCACTTGGTCAGCGTGGTGGACTACGGCCAAAACCGTTCTCATTCTGAGAGGAGATCCGTGCCCTGTAACTAGTGGGCCGGTAATGAGTCGATCATGAGGATCATGATCATGATGATGATGATGATGATGATGATGATGATGATGATAGCTTGCATTCCGAAGACGGACTTAAACTACTTTCTAACCCATAAAATCAAAGAGATATTTAAAACACCTAAGTCCAAGACGACGTCGTGGGTATCAGCTAGTTTATGAAATGGCCCCACAATTTCGCTATAGCAAAATATAATTAGACGATCCGTCGATACAAAATGGCCGATGCGAGCGCCACGGTGGCTCCGTGCCTTATCTCCTTTATTCAAATTACCTTCCATCTTGTTTTTATCCTTAGCTTCAATGTTTACATTCTATCCGGCGTTTTGTTATTTTTCATTTTGGTCGACCTCCCCGACGCAGTGGTGAGCGCCGCGGCCTTACGAGAGGTGCCAGATTCATAGCAGGTAATTAATTTGTAAATTTACATAAATTCTAAATTGCAATCGTGCATTGTAGAGTCTACATTCTACACCTCCTGAGGATGCTCCGGTGTCGGAGTGAAACATATTATGTCGAGAGTATTTTGGTGGGCTTGTATCACTTCAAATAAAACCGGTCAAGTGCGAGTCAGACTCGCGCACCGAGGGTTCCGTACTCCAGAAGTATAAGTACAATCTGTTTTTCATTAGTTTGTCTTAAAAGGTAAGGTGCTATTATTAAGCTAGGCCTCTAAATTGTATGAGCGCTCATACACCTCAGAGGTCTATCTTAATTGGCTCAACTATGTATGTATGGGGACACCCTTTAATTTCCAACTTTTTTTAGATTTTGTAATTTTTCCTTTATTTGTGCTGTAAGACCTGCCAAATTTCGTAATTTTAGGTCAACTGAAACTACCATTTAGGTTTTCGACCCAAAACCTATAGGGTACTTCCGGTTGACCTAGATTTGTAAATTTTGGTCAAAAGCAAGGTCTTACAGATCAAGTAAAGGAAAAATTAAGGTAACTTTTGGTACTTACAAAGTTTCGTGAAAATCTAAATTTTCCCATATCTTTTTCTTATGTGGACTCAGGACCTTAATTTTTATACACCTAATACACCTAGGACCGTAGACCTTAGTATCTGGTATAAATTTCAACTTGCTAGGTCCAACCGTTCCTGAGAAAATCGGTGGTGACACACGGACGGACAGACGGACAGACAGAAGGACAGACGGACAAGAAAGTGATCTTATAAGGGTTCCTTTTTTTACCTTTTGAGGTACGGAACCCTAAAAAAGGAGGTTCTGTATTTGACCCATATGTAATGTAGGTATTCACGATTATTTCAAAAACCAATAAACCGATTTCGATGTTTTTTCAACTATCGTAATCTACATTCTTTCAGAAAGGTTTTACACGCATAGATGTCACTAATATAATATTTTTGACTGGATCACTGATTTCTCCGAGATTGCTGGACTGAACTCGATTTAATTTTTCCTAAAATATAGCTTGTTTTTGAAAGATTGACTTTATAATAACTGTTTAACCAAGTGAAAGGTTAATGAGTATAGGTGTCTAGACAGATACCTACTGCTAAATAATTAAATATGCAGGAACAGCCTGTATAATATTTAGCAGTGCTGGGCGTATTCCGTGCATTACAATTACGCGGGTCCTATGAAAAATTGACCGTAAGTAACTCCGTGTGCAATTTTTAATACGGTACAGCTGGTCTAGTAGTCTGTAATATTCAACTGCAGAAATCGCGAGGTCCCGGGTTCGATTAACGGGTAGAGCAAATTATTGTTAGGTATTCGGTTATTTATCAAAAAATTCTCAGTGCCATGCCAGCCCGGAGTTCGTAGTTGGTGGTTTTTTTTACCCTCGTGCCTCGGAGAGCATGCTAAGCAGTTGGTCCCGATTATTACCACTATCGTGTGACAATGGTCGTCAAAGCTCGCCAATTCGCATTGGAGCAGTGTGGCGATTCTAAGCTCTAAATCCCTCTCTCGTATGAGAGAGGAGACCTGTGCACTTGTGCAGCATAGTGGTCTAGTAGTATACATACAATTCAGTGGGAAGAACACATTAATAAGCACATAATTCGTGCATAAAAACCACAATGGCCATTGTGAGCACGGAATTTAGCAACAACAATGGAATGTGGGCAACAAGCGACCGCCGCGGACGATGATAAATTGATAAAACGAGCCATTGAACAATCGTCGGTACTCGGTACCAACTACCAGGGCCCTTATTATTCGGTTAACTAAGAGTGACTGCTCATTTGTCCGATCACTGGAAGCTGAGACATCTCGAGAATTAATCTCGATTAAACTCTACCAAAAAAAAAGCTGTGATAGCCTAGTGGTTAGGACGACCGACTTCTAATCGAAGGTCGTGGGTTCGATCCCGGGCCTCTAACTTTCCGGAGTTATGTGCGTTTTAAGTATTTAAATATCACTTGCTTTAACGGTGAAGGAGAACATCGTGAGGAAACCTGCACGCCTGAGAGTTCTCCATAACGTTCTCAAAGGTGTGTGAAGTCTGCCAATCCGCTTGGCCAGCGTGGTAGACTATGGCCAAAACCCTTCTTACTCTGAGAGGAGACCCGTGCTCTGTAGTGAGCCGGTAATGGGTTGATCATGATGATGATGATGAAACTCTATCAACTCACATTGTGAAATAGTACAGTGTCATTTTGACCGAACGACGCGACGACGCGACGCACAGCCTAAGATTTTAAACCGGTGTTTGAGTACCTACCACTTTTTTTATTCATCTACAAGTTAGCCCTTGCCTGTGATGGTAAGTGACGGAGCAGTCTAAGGTAAAAGTGACAATAATTATTCCTTGAAAAGTCAACAAATTATCAACAAATTACAAATACAGCTGTCTCGGCGCCCAATACGAATTTGTCCCGTTTGGCGTCGAGACACTGGGTCCGTGGGGCAAGGGTGCCCGGGGGCTCCACAAGGACCTCAGTAAACGCCTTAAGGAGGCAACAGGCGACCCTCGCGCGGGCAGCTTTCTCGCGCAATGGCGAGAAAGCTGCCCGCGCCTGCATAATGGACACCCTACCTAGGGCACAAAATTATGATTAATTTTAATTAATTTTTAATTTTAGTTTTTAATTTTAGTTATTTTAATTTATTAGTATAATTTATATAATTCAATGTTAACGTTCCTTTATTTTTTAAGATTTTAAGACAATAAATCGCCTCACAAATTAGCCCATAAGTGCGATGTCACATGATAGTAAGTGACGGTGCAGTCTCAGATGGAAGCAGGCTAATCTGGAAAAGGTGTGGCAGTTTTTTCTTAAACCCACACCCCTGATCAGTTTCTACGTGGCATCGTACCGGAACGCTTAATCACTTGGTGGCACAGTTTTTGCCGCTAGGGTGGTAACTAGCCACGGCTGAAACCTCCCATCAGACCAGACCAGAGACAATTTAGAAATTATAAAATTCCAAATCGCCTCTGCCGGAAATCAAACCCGGGACCTCCACTTGTAAGACCACAGCGCTCACCACTGCGCCAGGGAGGTCGTCAAACGTGCACTAACGAAGGATTTCTTGAAATTCCATTCCTATAGGCGTGAAAGAACTATTAATTTTAAAAATAATCAACGGACGAAATAATTGAAAAAGTAGTTAGCTAGTTAGTGTTTTTAAAAACTTTAACGTACTATAAACACTTAAGTGTTTAGCAAAATCTCTGCTTATCAATATTCTAGTAAACTACGCTTAGTACCTAGTTACAATTCCGTTTGAATTATGGCCTACATTATTTAGGCTTAAATCATTTGTAACATAATAACAGATGGGAAAAACGAGAGATTTTAAGTAATTAGCTGCTTGCACCTGAGCTACCTTCAGAGCTACGGGATTTGAAAAAAACCGGCCAAGTGCGAGTCGGGCCTCGCTCTTTTAGGGTTCCGTACATAATTATGAACAACATAATAAATATTTTGGGTGTAAGAAATATTTCAACTCCGAGCTAGAGTCTAGACATCGCAACAAACCGTGGAAGAACAAGTTAAATTCAAAAATTCAAAACCCCCCACATTCGCCATTTTGTGGTGGTGGTCATCTTGGATTTTCATAGTGCTATTCTGCTAGTCAAGCTCTTTTACTTGATACCCATATTGAGGCAGTTGTGAAAAAATATGTAGGTAATCCACCATTTTGTGGCGGCGGCCATTTTGGACCGATTTTCATCAAACATAGCTAAGAACACTCCCGAGGAATTCACCTTTCAAATAAAAAAAACCGCATTCAAATCGGTTCACCCGTTTGAACACTACGATGGAACAGACAGACACACACACAAACTAAAACTACGTAACTAGGTAAGTAATTACCTACCTCACTTTCATGTTCTTAAATTGACGTTAAAAATGTACAAAAATTGTACAGTGTACCAATTTTTAATTTGGCGTAAGACTCAAAATTACTCCAATTTTGAGGCTTCCATATAGTCCGTTCGGTAACTTAGTGTCGGTACAGGCGCAGGTGCTCTTAGTATTCTGCTTTTATTTTTATTACTCTTTTTCTGTTTGTAATTTTTTTTCTATTCTAACAGAATCTCCGAATAGTCTGCCAATCCGCACTTGGCCAGCGTGGTAGACTATGGTTAAAATCCTTCTCATTTTGAGAGAAGACCCGTGTTCATGAGAATATTATATTTTATGTTTATGGTTATATTGTAATAAAATACGAATATAAAAAAATATAAAAAGGAAAGAGAATTTTAATGAAAAAATATGAGTAGGTATAAAACGCCAAAACCCCGTGTGCCTGTACACTCCGCGCGGCATGCTTTGAAGAAGTCGCGGCGGTACCTTTGGCGAAACACCGTGCGGCGGAGGCGGCAAGACACAAAAGGCGACCGTAAGAAAACGAACAGACTATACAAAACGTCATACATCTTAATTAGAAAACAAAACGGCAGGCGAGCGTGCGAAATTTGTGTAGCAACGGAATTTAGACCGTTCCATACAAAATACCCATTTATCATTAGTAACTACCTCACCTAACCCTTCTCAGAAATTTTCGCATTAAGCACTGGTAATTTACTTATTTTGTATTTTAACGGCCCTCCTGGCTCAACGGTACAATGTTGCTTTGCATGCAAAAGGTCCTAGATTCAATTTATTTGGGGGCGTTTCTAGTTAAAAACTAGCGGACCCAGCAGACGTCGTCCTGCCCGGTGATATACCAACATCAGCGCCACCTATAACCCGCGCCACGTACATCGAACGCTGAACGAAACGTGGAGGGGATAGCTGCGTATGGGAACTGTCACGCCCGTAATACAATAGCTTACCCCCTCCACTTTCCTTCAGCGTTTGATGTACGTGGCGATGTTTATATGAGAGTTTATCAACGGGATGAACATTAAATGTTTCTCAGTTACGAAACCTATGAACATTTTGTATGGGAATATGTTTTTCCTTTTATTTAATTTTTTCGTAAATTTTCCAATGTTTTCAATAGTTATTCTGCTATTCGGGTCGGAGACAAATACAACAAATTAAAAACTATGATAATCGGTCCAGCCTATTCGAACAAAACTGACTTTGTTTTATAAGTTTAAAACACGGATACCATATCCATTATACTTAGAAGCTACAGCTTAGAAGCTTCATGTAATTTTTTTTTTCCACCTCTAAACTCTTTAACTCGGATTAATGGCTAAACTTTGAATCTAGATACTAGTTTTTTGAAGAGAAGTTTTTATTTTTCTCATTAATCATTGTTTTATCTATTTAGGTACAAGTAAAATATTTACAACTAGCTCTGCCCGCAACTTCGTTCCCGTAGGTTTCATATATTTTTAAAGGTTTTGGTATTTTTGTTATCTATTTCTTTACCACCGCTTTTTAAGACCTATTTTTCCATTTTTCGGATAAATCTTAGTATCCTAGTGTAGCATCTAGACATAATGGTATTTTGTCAAGACCTTTTTGCAGATCTCTTTACTTACTACGATTCTTCGATACATCATTTTCATTTAGTTATAACCCCCGGCACGTAAGTCGACCGATGACCTTCAAGTGCGCGCAGTGTCATACGAGTGAGCGGGACTCAATACGATTGGAGAGCCAATCACCGCTTACGAGGGATCCGCGAGATCTAATCAGTGCTTACGAACGATCCCCAAGCCGTCTCCGCGACCCCCTCACCACCCGAGATACCTCATTTTCGACTTCTGCGCATTGAAGGTCACCGGTCGACTTATTTGCCGTGACTCGTACAGTCAGTTCAAAAAAAAAAACAAAAACTTGACAACCGTTGTTTTTCCGTTGTGCCCTTCAACTTCGCGGCACTTCGCGGTCGACCGTAATGATTTCAAACAAGTAGGTATTATGTAACTGTACAAGAATAAAAAACGAAAACAAAAGCGTCCCGAAATAGCAAAGCAGGGCCATTAAGCGACACATTTTCGAAGCACCCTCTTGTCGAGCTCGCGCGGAGTAGCACGCTGCACATTGTTAGGCCGTTGCACACAGAGAACATGTAGATACTTAGCCCACTAATTTCTCATTGGTTGGAGGCCATAATATATCTTACTAGCTGCACCCTGCGGTGTTATAAAAAAAAAAATACCTGCGGTGAATAAGCGGTCAAAGCACGTAAGACACAAATAATAGTAGGGGAGCCCAAGAGGGGATTTTGGGATTTACTCGAGCGCGGCAGATTAACATAAGGGAGGATATCTTGCATCCTGCTGAGTAACCTCTAAAATATTACGCGCGGCCCTTTATATAGGGCCTATAAAAAAAATAACCGGCCAAGTGCGAGTCGGACTTGCGCACGAAGGGTTCCGTACCATTATCTAGAAAAACGGCAACAAAATCATGTATGTTGAGCCCCCCTTAAATATTTGCTCCTGTAATCTTGTGACAAAGATGTAGTGGTAAGAAGTTTCTATGACTATGCCAAGTTTCAACTTAATGTAGATTATAAAGTTTCAAAATAAAATTGCTGTGAAACAGTCGGTCTGACGGACAGACAGTCGAACTAAAGACTATAAGAACTATAATAAATCCCTGTTTCGGCATTTATAAAAAATAAGTTTACCTGCCAAATATAGTATCGCAGGTGGAAGTGTATGTCTGAACATATTTATTTTGGTATCTTGCCAACCGCTCCGCAGCAGATGCCATCGTCAGGAGGTCAGGGGTCAAAGGTGAGGTGTATCCATTATCATATCCAACGGAACCGAAAGATTAGTTTATCAAAAATTTGAACTCTCTTGAAACTTTACAGAATATTTTTAATGACAAGTCAAACTTTCCATTCCATATTGTGAAAGTTGCATCATCAACCATTGCTACAATATCATTGACTGAATTTGTGGTATTTTGCTGCTTGAAAGTATTTTAAGTAAAAGTGAGAGAGCGATGCCTGGTGGAAGATTTCGTCGCATAGAAACCGATCAGGGGTATGGATTTATTTTAGCGTGAATGATATCAGTTAAAGGAGAGATGGATTTTGAGCTTAGACCCGCCGCGCTACTCCAATGCGGGTTGGCGGATTTTAACGACTATTGACATTGTAACTGAACTAACGACCTTATGAAAATCTATACCCTTTAAATTCCTATAGATCTTTCTAAATATTATGCTTTTAAATAAATTCTTTAAAGTGGCACGTGAACGATAGTGGTAGAACCCTTCATAATGTTGTGTCCTTATCAACCCAAGAACTTTTAGAGCGTCAGAAGTAATGAGTTCAATTGACTTAGACGGTTCAATCTAGTTCGTGTATTGAAGTGTCGGTTCCTGCTTAGTTTTATTATAAAATATGTTAGCGATCAAGCTATGGTTAATAGTGACGTTGTTTGTTATTTCGAGATCATACAATCAATAGTGGGATGACACACTTTTAGTTCGAATGAAGATTAACTCCTTTCCCTAAAGAGAAAGAAGTTCATCAAGGCATCATTCATACTTTTAGCAATAAAAAATATGAATGAAGGTTGTTAGCTCCCGTCACGCCAACAACGATGAGCCCCTACCTTTTATGGTACTCTAGTATCGCATACAGAGTTAGTTATAGTATTAATTTATTATCATTATTTCGTTCATTATATATTTTGTAGTGTGGTTGCATGAAGTACTAGACATACCAGCAAACATTGGGCCCCCCTCCTCACACCCAGGCATCATCCCAAGAGTTTGTTTTTTAACCGTGGTTGTCTCCACAAGACTTTTTTATAGTGGTGTGCACCACTTAAGACCTTTGTTTAGAGTGTTTAAGTTCTACTATGTTTGTTAAGTCATTAGTGAAGAGCGAGGTTCGCTGCGGTACGTATGATGTAGGTTTGTTATTATCATGGAAGCAAGCTCGAGGCAAAGCTTACTGAGGTATATCAGTTATATGTCCATAGTAAAGGAGGAAATCCTTTGCAGTAATTATTGGTATTTGTCAGTCAAGGAAGTGCAAGACTCACTGTGGTAAAATAGTAGAACTATTTACACAGGCCTTAGAACTCAACACAACATCCAACCACTTCCTCAAGCAGTCCTATCAACTCACGCCCCAAGCATATAACGCCTTGAACGTGCATCGACCAGACCACTCGCAAATGTAGTTATCATTTGTCATGAAAGAGTAAGGCTCGCTGTGTTCGCCGGCCTGGAACCCAACCTAACTTCCAACAGAATGTCAGAAGTTATGACTGAGCGAGGCTACGCAGCGTTTATCACCGGCCTGAAACCCAACCTAACATCTAACTGAATGTCAGACGTCAAGGCCAAGCGAGGCTTCTCAGCGACAAATGGTCCACAGGTCTAACTCAACCTTATAATAAATAGTTCGAAATATGTTAATAATAATACGAAGTGCTGTCACCACGGAGTGGTGACGAACTCCAATAAATGTATCAGAGCAAGTTCAAATTAGTATATGTGATCGTCTGTCGCTATCTCAAAGAGAGGGTTCACAAGGCATTCCAGACGCCGGGCTCCATTCCTCTGTACAGCAACAAACGATAGTGTATCGCCCCTAGTATTGATATATGAACGCAAGTCGCCATGTTCAGAGAGGTGCACAAGCACTTATGCCAGTCTTCCTCTCATGAATAGCGCCAAAGCGTATAATTTGTTTAACACATAAAATATGATTAATAAGTATATCTGATCGTCTGTCGCTATCTCAAGGAAAAGAGTACACAAAGCATCTCAGACACCAACATTCTCAGACAACGGCATTCTCTAATCAGCAACAAAATGATAGTGTATCGCCCCAGCATTGATATATGAACGCAAGTCGCCATGTCAAAAAAGGTTCACAAAACACTTCAATGTGTTAGGGCTCCCTTCAATGAATAGCGCCAAAGCGTAAGATTTGTTTAGCACTTTTAATAGATTTTATCTACTCTCATATCATAAAATTCCGAATATGAAATCAAAATGTGTCATATATTGGACTACTTTATTCACATACATCTATAATATTTAAAAAAAAATTAAAAAAGTTCATTATAACACTACTTTGTTAGGAAATTATTGCAAAACAATGTTAAAAAATAATTTTTTCTACATTATAGTACAGGCACTGGGTTCTGGTATTTTTGAGCCATGCCGGGTGTTTATTATTATTATTATTATTTAATACTTTATTGTACACCAAAAAAACATAAATTAAACAAAAGAAACATTTAAAAAGAAATAGGTACAATAGTTAGTTTACAATAGTTAGTTAGTTTAATTTTGTTACTTACAATGATTATCCCGCTATCAAAGTTACCCTATTACTACTACTGCGAAAGTGTGGCGGTAGCAAGATGCGGCCAGAGGACAGAGTGTAGTGCTACCATAATTGACCATAGACGCACTGCACGCACCGCACATTCGAAATTGACAATTATTGAATTTTGGCGCCTATTATTTAAATTTTTAATTTATTATTTATTTACTATTCAGTTTTTGTAACTCAAAATTTTGCAAGTGATTTTTGTTGCGCGGAAAAATGTCTAGCAGTGATACTGAAGAGAATTTAACTCCACCAGACATTCTGGAAATAGCATCGGGAATGACAAATAATCTTTTGCCAGCAAAATCAAAGAAAATTTACGATAAATGTTACCAAGATTTTATGAGTAGGAAAATTTTGAAAAAAACCACTTCATTTTCAGAAAATGTAATGCTAGCATATTTCCAAGAATTATCAAATAAATTTAAGTCTTTGTCCTTATGGGCTAAATACTCAATGCTCAAAAGTATATTGAGTATCTACAACCAAATCGATATTATTAAATACACAAGACTGATTGCTGTTTTAAAAAGAAAATCGCAGGGCTTTAAGGGAAAAAATGCAAAAACGTTCTCCCCTGAAGAATTGAGTACATTTATAAATTGCAATATCCAAAACATGAATACTTATTATAATAAATAATTTTGTTAATTTCTTAGTCTTTTCTTTTATACGTAAGATACCTATTGATGAGCTTAGATAAAGTAGTGTATGAAACTCTACATAATTAGTTATTAAAACACTCGTGTAATACTATTAAAAAACTCGCCTGCGGCTCGTTTTTTAAACTAACACTCGTGTTTTAATAACCTCTATTATGCAACCGTTTCATAAACTACTATTGTATATCGCCCCTATAAGCATTTCAATACTTATTCCACACCAATGTAAATTATATTATTCACTGAGCATGTGCTCGTCTCTACTATTACAATTCGTTAGTCTCAAATGCGGTCCGCAGAGCTTTGTTTATACGCGAGCTCGACTACTCGTCACTATTGACGCTCGCAGCCGCGGCCGCTGTGGTCCCTCTTACATAGCGGACGGCTACAAAACAGCGCTAATGACACGAAAATCAAAGTTTATAAAAATTGTTATTTTTATGATCCCATGTGAGAGTACATCCTTATACTTAATTACTGAACCCATTTTGATGAGATTCAAAAAAAAAATGTACTATCGAACCATATACTTTTAATAATATTTATTTAGTATGGAATATTGGGTCGTTACAACATGATTCACTAATAACCGGGACCGACGGCTAACGTATGCTCTCCAGTCCAGTTGTATATGTAGTTATAATGGTATGGGTTTAATATCCATCTTAGACTGCATCGTCCCCTACCACCAGGTGAGGTCTCACAGGCAGTCAAGGGCTAGCTAGAAAATTAATAAAAAAAGGTAATAAGTAAATGAATGGTAATAACCTAGTGTTTTTTTATTTTTATTCAACTACAAGTTAGTCCTTGACTGCAATCTCACCTGATGGTAAGTGATGATGTAGTCTAAGATGGAAGCGGGCTAACTTGGAAGAGGTATGATGCATACCCCCGATCGGTTTCTACACGGCATCGTGCCGGAACGCTAAATCGCTTGGCGGCACGGCTTTGCCGGTAGGGTTGTAACCAGCCACGGCTAAAGCCTCCCACCATACCAGACCAGAAACAATTTAGAAATTATAAAATCCCAAATTGCCCCTGCCGGGAATCGAACCCGGGACCTCCCACTTATAAAACCACAGCGCTCACCACTGCGCCAGGGAGGTCGTCAGAAGAAAAAATCAGATTAAGACACATGTCTCCCTTTCGAGGGGACCGAGTTCGATCCCCGACACGGCACGCACCTCTAACTTTTCGTAGTTATGTGCGTTTTACGTAATTGAATATCATTTGCTTTAACGGTGAAGGAAAACATCTGAGGAAACCTGCATATCTGAGAATTATCCACAATGATCTCAAATGCGTGTGAAGTCTACCAATCCGCACTTGGACATTCTGAGACCCGTGTTCTGTAGTGGGCTGGTAATGAGTTGATACTGATGATGGTGAATAGGTAAATAAGGCATGTTATAATCTCGCGACAATTCTCACAAACAAATCTAAGAGCGTGTAGGCTTCTGCTGACAGCCCTCGCACGTCACACGTTCTGATATATTTTGCCGTGCATACATTTGAATACAGATTCCAGTTTTGCATAACAATATTTTATTTAGGGCGTCTTCTGACGCGCGACTGAGTTTTTAATACATGCATAGTATTCTTGCATACAGTAATAAGTTTTAGTTATACGAACTGGATAGCGTTTATGTAAAATATTTCTGTGCTTAGGGACACTGTTTTGGCATATAAATATTTCAACAATGTGTCAAGATAGTGTAGGTACCTACCGGGTCCTCTTGTAAAACTTTAAATTATATTTGAAAGTATGTTAGGTACTTTTGTACGGCCTAGCCACTGAACTAATCTTGTTGAAATTTTGCATTTCAGAAACAGACTACTTTTTATCCCTGCGCAATATCTTCGTCTCACGGCAAAACAGAAGATTTAAAAATCAAAGTCTCGGGTTACAGTTAATTCTTTAGGGAAGGTAGGTACACTATAATGAATCCACTTAAAGTCAAAATTGTCTTAAATCCACTTAAAACCAAATGTCTTGTCATGTCTACGGTATGTATCCCGCTTTATGTAAACGCAGGAACTGCGATATATGAACAGAGTTTCAAATCTGATATTTAGTTTAAAGCTTAGCGTGTTTTCTCTGATAATACAGCACGATGTCAATGTTGTATTCTTAGCATTTATTACGTTACAATTATACCCATCTTCAATGATCTTTCTCAGATATTCACCAAAAATCTTAATGTCTATCGTTTCTTTTAAGTCCTTTAAAAGTAGGTAGTTCATAAGGTAAAATAAGAACTTAATTCCATGCGGCTGAAGCCACGGGCATCATTTAGTCCATAATATTATTGACATAATGGAAATATTAATGTTAAATTACAATACCTAAGTAGGGTTTTGATTCAACAACGCGTAAATAATTGCTTTAACACGGAAATCTATAATATAATAAAACTGTAACAGATCCAATTCTGTACATTGAAGATATTTTGAAAATTTTTATTGGAGGGCACTCTATAATCGATACTGAAGCCAAAACTGCAATTTTTTTTATTTTTGTCTGTCTGTCTGTCTGTCTTTCTGTCTGTCTGTCTGTCTGTCTGTCTGTCTGTATCTTGGCCGCGCATCACGCCGAAACTACTGAATGGATTCGAATGAAACTTGGTACGATTTGAGTTTATACTCCGAGGTAGGACATAGGATACTTTTTATCCCGAAATTCAGCACAGTTCCCTTGGGAGAGGGGATGAAAGTTAAAACGTGTATTTAGCTGTAATTCATTAACGCGTTGTTCGATTTCACTCATTCTTTTTTTGTTAGAAAGGTATTACTTTATATATTGTCCCGTAAATATTTCAAGGTCATAGGTTTTTTAGTTCAGAAATGACAGACATTACAACCATCAGTATTGGGTTCAAATAACTTGGGACCCGGATCTTTGAACGTACGGCTTATTTTAGACTGGTGTGCGTTTAAATTTATGTTTGTCGGTCTGTCGATTTGTTCCTGCTAATCTCCGAAACGGCTGGATCGATTTTAATGGAACTTTCAATGTTATAAGGAGTAACAGGCTACATTTAGTTTAGGTACATAAAAGAATTATGGGATCCGATCCGATTCTATATAAAACCTATAAACACGCGAACGAAGTTGCGGGGGTCAGCTAGTTAATCTATATTTCCTTGAATAGGAAAATGTAAAAACCGACAAGCATATAGGGTTGCCAAAAGCTTAATTAATACCTGACTACATTAATTGTCTTTTGTACTCTTTCCCTAAAATACTACATCTTTTGAAGGGTACTTATTCATTTTTATTTAAAAAAATACTAAATTCAGCCAGAACAAATTTTGGCAGCCTAAGAGAGAGCGCTCACGGAGCGGTTCGCACCCGCGCCCGCCGCGGTTGCGGGCCCGCAACACTCGAAATTCATACAAATGTCGAGTGCAAAACTCACGACGCGATTTACTCCCGCAGAGTTGGCGGTTGCTCGCGGCTCCCGCAGAACCGGCGGGCAGCGGGCGCCCGCGAGCTTTGCGGGCGTCGCCCGCAAGCTCTGCGGTTTTTCGGCGGGCGCGATCGCATTTTTCTTATAGGAGGAGCTGGCGAACAAAACGGTATAATTGCATCAAACTAAACTGAATGACATATTTACAATGAGCTTTTGGCGTGGATTTTTATTTACCCATATGTAGTTTGTGACTTTATCGAACATAATAATATGTTAAATCCAGTTTGCTATCTCATATAAGATTTAAATTTAGAAAATGCAATTATAACATTTTGTTTGCAACCGGGCGTAATCTATATCTATATAATATCTATATAATATAATAAAACTGTAACAGATCCAATTCTGTACATTGAAGATATTTTGAAAATTTTTATTGGAGGGCATTCTATAATCGATACTGAAGCCAAAACTGTAATTTTTTTCATTTTTGTCTGTCTGTCTGTCTGTCTGTCTGTCTGTCTGTCTGTCTGTCTGTCTGTCTGTATCTTGGCCGCGCATCACGCTGAAACTACTGAACGGATTCGAATGAAACTTGGTACGATTTGAGTTTATACTCCGAGGTAGGTTATAGGATACTTTTTATCCCGAAATCCAGCATGGTTCCCTTGGGAGAGGGGATGAAAGTTAAAACGTGTATTTAGCTGTAATTCATTAACGCGTTATTCGATTTCACTCATTCTTTTTTTGTTAGAAAGGTAGTACTTTAAGTATTGTCCCGTAAATATTTCAAGGTCATAGGTTTTTTAGTTTAGAAATGACAGGCATTTATTGGGTTCCGATAACTTGGGACCCGGATCTTTGTACGTACGGCGTATTTTAAACTGGCGTGCGTTTAAATTTATGTTTGTCGTTCTGTCTATTTGTTCCAGCTAATCTCCGAAATGGCTGGATCGATTTTAATGGAACTTTCAATGTTATAAGGAGTAACAGGCTACATTTAGTTTAGGTATATAAAAGAATTATGGGATCCGATCCGATTCTATATAAAACCTATAAACACGCGAACGAAGTTGCGGGGGTCAGCTAGTTATTAAATACGTTTTGATTGCCACTAATGCACTAGGCCATTTAATTGCAAGCAATAACTTGTTTGTGTAAACACATAACTCCAGAAGCAGGATATTATCAATTAATATTAAAACTAAATCAAACTATTATTAAAATATCTGCGTTTATCACCCGCACATCAGAGATTAGTTTAACTGAGATCACTTTTCAAATATATTTTATACTAATTAATTAATTACACTCAGCCAAGTCAAAAATGGCAGCATTTATTTGATTAGGGTGTGATTGCTGTCGTAGCCCTCAATCAAATATCACGACCTAGACGCTGAAGCATCTAATAGTCGGTTGAGTCTTTGGAGGAGACTCAATTCATGGCTTTTTCTTGTTTCGGATTGAGTATGCTGCTTGGCCCTATTGACCGCTACAGCGTCACCGGGGTTGTCGGAGAGCGCGAAGCTCTGCCAGGGGGGAGTAGTGAGCCCTAGGGCTCGATGAATATCGGAGGGCGGCAACGTCTTCCTAAGGGCGCCTCCTGTGAGGCTCGGACCACGGCTTAGGTTGACGTTGGGGCGAGTGTTTTCGTAGGACTAGACTAGTCCGAGCGCCCCCGAGACCGTGGTAAGGGCCCACGTCCGGGTGACGTCAGAAATCGGGGACCTCGTCTTCGCCGGCGAAGACGCTGTGCATCGGTTGTGTGATTGTGTGGCCCTAACATATAGGGTGCATTGTCGGTAGTTATTTGATCGTCGGGGTCGTAAAGGATGTGCTTAGGGCGTCTTTTATCGGGAGGGTCGTTAATTCATGGCTTCGAAGTAGCCGTATTTATACCAATAATTCAAGATGGCGGTTCGGCGCCACTGAATGAATCAAATGTCAGTTAATTCTAACCTATTTCAATTATGAAATTAATAATTCGTAAAACATTTCTAAAAATTCTAATTAATTTTCAACAATAATCTATCATTTGTAAGTCAATCTGATATTTGTAAGTTAGTTTAGGACAATTTCAACATAAATCATTTAAAAACTTTATTAGTGAATAAAGTTTTTAAATGATAAACTTTTTAATAAAAAAAAATCTTAGTAAAGAAGAACAAATTTTTCTTCTGAAAAAGAAATAATTCATTTTGATTGACATCTTACAAATTTGTATGGAAATTAATCCATCTTGAAAGAAAACGTGCTCGATTATTCAAATATTTCGAAACTTTATTGTAATTATGCCATTATGATCGAAACCACGACCTATGGATGCAATTTTGATACAGTTGCGGGACCGTTTTAAGTAAAATTAAGTTGATATTCTTATTCACCAGGCCAAAGACCATCGGTTTAAAAAATATAACGTTTTGTTCGCCAGCTCTTCATATATAAATATAACCGCCGGTCTTGCGGGCGTCGCCCGCCGAGTTGGCGGGCGCCGCCCGCAGCCGCGGCGGCTGCGGTTCCCGCAAAAACAAGCGGGCTCGTGAGCGCGCTCTCTCAAAAGAGCCCTTTACATTTGGCTGGATTCAGTGCACTAAATGAAAAAGACTCTAGAGAAAGACAAGTGTAAAGGCATTCAGACAGTAAGACACACTAATTAGACAGTCAGAGTCGACATTGCAGTTAGCATGCTGAATCCAGCCAAGTGTAAAGCGATTTAGCCAAAAAAATACGTTCAGTTGTCCGCTGACCGCCACTCGAGGTGGAGTGCCCACACATCCAGTACCTATAATATCGCTTCATTAGTCGCCGAACGCAGCGCTTTTGAGGAGCGTTATCTATAATAATATACAGAGGCTTATCTTGACTGACTGACTGACTTATTATCAACGCACTGCCTAAACCACTGAAGCTAGAAACTTGAAATTTTCGCAGTAGCTTCCTTTTATGACGTAGGCGCACACTAAGAAAGGATTATTGCGAATTATACCCCTAAGGTGGTTAAATAGGGGATGAAAGTTTAAATGAAAGTCCGTCATTTATCAAGTTATGTCCATGAAAATCGGTTTTTGTACCTATTGTCAGTTAAAAATAAAGAATTACGTGTTTCTGGAATTTTAGAAATTCTACCCCCAAGTGGAGGCCGCGGAGCGGGCGCGCGAAGAGGCTCTCGACGCGCATCCGCTCCGGCGCAGACGGGGGGGAAGAAGGCGGCGGTTATTCGCCGCTCGCCAGCTTCCCTCGGGAGACGGCGGGTAGCTATTGGGCTAGCTATCCGCCACTAACAGTCTCCTCACTGTCTGAGGGGGGGATCACGCTGTCCCGATCCCCTCCTCTCTAGCGCGGGAGCCCCGGCAGGTGGCCGGGGCGGCTGACAGACGCCTGGGACGTATACAACGGGTTCCCCAGGCGTCCAGCACAGTCAGCGAGAGGGAACAGCCGTGGTGGTTTTAGTTAGGGTATACCCATAGGGGGAGTCCCACATAACCTCCGTTCTGCCCAAAGAACGGGGGTAGCCATAAAGCTTTCCACCACGTCAAAAAAAAAAAAAAAAAAAAAAAAAAGGGGGTGGTAAGGGTAGAGGATGAAATTTATAAGAATCCAAGCGGACAAAGTCGCTGGCATCAGCTAGTGTATACTACATTTACTTTTTGAGCAACGATGTCAAAAGAAAAAATTTAATAAAATAAATAATTCGTTGTAGATAGTTTTTGTCTTAAAAGCAAATATTTTTTTCATCCAACACTTCCTGCGTCTTTTTTTATTAATTAAAATCGAGATCGACGCAACCATAGCCAAGGCGAGCCCTATTCTTTGATATTTTGATGGTCCCATGAGAGCTCTATAAATACGTGCGACAGTTTCGGAATCCTTGGTTATACTGAGTTAGCTAGCTAATTAGATCAAGTGTAAAGAGCAAGCTCTAATTAGCCACACTTAGTGTCTGAATTCAGTCACACTGAATCCAGCCAAATGTAAAGCCGGTTTAACCTCTCGCCCGCAGCCGCGGCGGGCGCGATTCCAAACCGCTCCGTGAGCGCTCTCCGTTAGTCGCTCGCCGATTGTCCCGTTCCCTTTTGTATTTTATTAGATTGCAGTGCTTTATAACGTTAGCTGACAACCCCGACTTCGTCCGCGTGCATTTAGGTTTTAAAAAAATAATTCTTACTAATTATTTTTTCACCCCTCTAGGCATAGATGTTTTTTTGATATTCAAAAAATTTTCTCCTTTTCTGAATATTTTCTGCTGTCGTAGGAGGTACTGTTTTTATAGTTTAGATCTTTGCCCGAAGTTACAAATGACTAACTTTTTGACTAAAGCAAAAATTCAAAATTACCTATTTGTATACAAAACCTCCTTTTTTTGAAGTCGATTAAATATTACTAGGTATACACCGTCCAAGTGATCGTTTATGGGTAATTTGCCCAAGACACTGTCGCTATTGCCCCGTGTCAGGGTTAATCGTTGAGCTAGTTACTTTTGCCGCTCGGACGTCGCTCTTTGATTTTTTTCGTATATAAAATGTAGCCTATATCACCCGGACCATGATAAAGAATTAATTGACACCACATTCATCAAAATCGGCCCAGTAATTTAGGCGCTACGATGGTACACACAGAATCTCATACAATACATAGACTGCTAAAATCATAACCCTTCCTTTTGGCTTTGCGTAGTCAGGTAATTAAAAACCAGCTCTTGGATCATACGATGCAATGCGTGAACCAGAACGTAGACATGAAATTGATGAAATATTAGAATAATGAACATGTAGTTAGAACGCCTAGTACCTAAGTAAGTAGTTATAACATTTTTTTTTTTTTCAGAAAACTAGACTTTTAATAAGTCAGCATTGAGTTTAATTAACATCGTCGATAAGGGTAGACGCGGGGCACCATTAATTTGGCCCCAAATAAACGTTGCCACATTATTCTCGGCGATCATTTGTCTCTGTCGCTCTCTTGCGGCTGGACCTTTTTTTACGCTCTCACAATATAGTGTTACAATGGATTGCGTTTTAGGATTTTTACGGCAAAGAGTTTCTTGGATTTAATCTCATTGTTGGGAACTGCCTCGTTGGTCTAGTGGTTAGCATATTCGATTGCAGATCTCGAGGTTCCTGGTTCGATTCCCGGGTCGGGCAAATAATTGTCAGGTATTGGGCATTTTCTGGCAAGAAATTCTCAGTGTCAACCCGGAGTTGGAAGTTGTCGGTGTTTCACCCCCGTGCCTCGAAGAGCACCGTTATTATCACTATCATATTGTCACAATAGTGGTTAAAGTCCGCCAACCTACATTGGAGCAGCGTGGTGGGTCTAAGCCTAAAATCGCTCTCTCCTATGAGAGAAGAGGCCTATGCCCAGCTGTGGGACATTAAAGGGCTGTAGTGGTGGTGGATATCAAGATTAACTAGCTAAAACTCCTAGACACACTAAGTTTCGATTTAAGCTGAATTTGAAGTTTCGATTTAAGGTGGTGGTTGCGAATAAAATTCTACAATAACACCCGAGCCTTAACGGTCTAGTGTGCTCTAGGTAAATGTTATAACTGACAGCTGCACTACTATGCTACACCCTCGCACTTTTTACAATAAACGAGCTGATTCAATTACCTGCTACTGCTACTAAAAATAGCAAACCTTCAAAGGATAAAAATATATACATGTCAAATACACTCAATGGCTTTCATTTTTTAATATCCACTGAATTAGAAAATAGGGGTCTGAGGATTGAAAAGTTTAACCTATCCCATCGTTATCCCATCCCCTCTCCTCGCATTCTATCCCATTCTCATTACATCGGAATATACTTACCTCTTTGGATACATATTTGTGCACTATAATACTTAATATCTTTTGTGTTGTTGGCTGGCTAGTCTCCGGTCAGATCTCCCACCATGGCCGATCGATTCAGTCATATGAATATCAATAAAGCTATCGGATCTTACCTTGCCTTCAAATAAAAACGCGCTGTACGTCCTTCGTATGAACCTACGACCCGTGAATTGCGCACTTACGACCCGCGAATTGCGCGTACGACCCGCGTCAATCGCGTTTCAATTCTAAACAACCTACAATTATAAATTTAAAATTTAAAAAACCCCCGATATTCGCCATTTTGTGGCGGAGGCCATCTTGGATTTGCATAGTGCTATTCTACTAGTCAAGCCCTTTCATTTGATACCCATATTAAGGGAGTTGTGAAAAAATATGTAATCCGCTATTTTGTAGCGGCGGCCATCTTGGACCGATTTTCATCAAACATAGCTAAATCGACTAAATCACCTTTCAAACAAAAAAAACCGCATTCAAATCGGTCCACCCCTTTGAGCGCTACAGGGGAACAGACAGACACACACACACACACACACAGACACGTCAAACTTATAACACCCCGTCGTTTTTGCGTCGGGGGTAAAAAAGGAGCGCACAAATTAATTCTACCCCACCTCCGCCTATTTACGACCCCCGTATTATTTTAACTTATCACTCCGTACCATCTGTTATTAGAAGTTTAATTCAATACAATCATCCAGCCGCACTGTTGTAAATTGAAC
Organism: Melanargia galathea; assembly: GCA_920104075.1. Taxonomy (NCBI): domain Eukaryota; kingdom Metazoa; phylum Arthropoda; class Insecta; order Lepidoptera; family Nymphalidae; genus Melanargia; species Melanargia galathea. Next base: position 12,749,711 of record OV049868.1, read on the forward strand.
TCAATATTTAATTAATAGAGTCGGTTATCGATCGAGGTGGGATGAAGTCGAGAGCTATTCGAACATAGTATAAGAGACAACGAAGTTTCGTGATTGACTTACAGAGTTCCGTTGTGTTAACGTAACAAGTGAGCGGTCGTTGTTTACTTTATCGTGATTACTGGCAACTGGGACGGCTTGCTTACATTATACTAACTTATTACCGACCTAACGAAGACTTTGAATTATTAGGTTTGGGGCAGTGCAAGTGACTACCGTAATAATGGGAAACATTGATCCATGAGTAGGCAACATTGTAATGCCAGCTATCTGAATCCTTGTCATTCAATTGTCATTGTATTTGACCAATAGACGTCCACTGTTGGACGTGTGTATTTTGTGTCAGATTCTGTTTAACCGACTACAAAAAAGGAGGTTAAATTGGATTGTTACCATTCTTTTTTATTGGAATTATTTACTTCAACTTAGGGAACAGTGCATTTCATCAAAATCGGTAAGGGCCAGTGTGACGGCCTGGCTTATTTCGGTGTATTGAAGTCGGTTTAGTTTTTCTTAAATTATAGCTGAACTAGATGATGACCGCGACTTCGTCCGTGTGGACTTAGGTTTTTTAAAAATCCCACGGGAACTCGTTGCTTTTCCGGGATAAAAAGTAGCCTATTTCCGTGTCCGGGATGTAAATTAACTATGTACCAAACATCCAAATTAAAGGTTATATTGTTGAGCCATGAAAAGCCAGCATTTTTAATATTGTATTGGGTTTTTACCTTTTAATAAAGTATAGTATTATTATTATTATTGGATTATTCGTATATTCGTTAAGCTGTGATAGCCTAGTGGTTAGGACGACCGACTTCTAATCGGAGGTCGTGGGTTCGATCCCGGGCACGCACCTCTAACTTTTCTGAGTTATGTGCGTTTTAAGTATTTAAATACAAACATCGTGAGGAAACCTGCACGCCTGAGAGTTCTCCATAAAGGTCTCAAAGGTGTGTGAAGTCTGCCAATCCGCTTGGCCAGCGTGGTAGACTATGGCTAAAACCCTTCTCACTCTGAGAGGAGACCCGTGCTCTGTAGTGAGCCGGTAATGGGTTGATCATGATCATGATGATTCGTATACATACAACCTACTAATCTATTCAGTGTCTAGGTCGTGGTCTTTGACTGAGGGTTTTCAATAGCAATCGTACTCTAATCGAATAAATGCTGCCGTTTTAGGCTAAGCTGAGTGTAATAATTACACTCAGCTTTTAATTAGTGTAAAATTGATCTGAGATGACATCTCGGTTAAACTAATCTCGTTTAACTACTTAACTAAGTTCAATATTAATTGAGTTCGTGCAAGTGATAAACGCAGATATTAATTTAATTTTAATTAATTCTGGCGTAACCCACCTTAAACACTAAGAAGTTTAATATTTGTAGTATTTATATTTATTTACATACATATAATACATCCTTTCATTCACTCCTATTCAGTTCTTGTGGGCATACCTACTTGTACAGTCTGTTGCACGTCTAATGGCAGACAGGTAGAAAATGCTATTACCATTAACTCCGCCATTTGTACTTCATTTGAGGCGCTGTGTGCAATAAAGTGAAAACAAAAAATAAATAAAATCTTTGAAACTATTTTCATTCGAGTCCACGTTTCTACAAGTGGTCAAAGGAGAATGGAAGGGGAATCCGCAAAGCAAACTCCATTATTAATTACCGGGCCGAATTGTTTGCACCGAGTTTTACGCTTCAACGAACTCCAGGAACGCTTTCATTAGACGATATATACACACTGATTTTATCTTTTTATGCACTTTTCAGAAGGGTATCCTTCAGAAAAAGACCAAGCAGGTATATTATACCTACGCAAAAGTGTTATTTGAACAAGTAATATTTTTTTTTTAATATTCAATGTACCGAAATATTTTACGATTCAATGTACCTACCGAAATAATATAGATTTTCATGCGGTGTTCAGAAATAGATAATTCATGAGGAAGGTTTAGGTTTTGAGTAAATCGGTTGGAAATATGATGATAAAATGTTGAAAATTTTGGAACTTCGACGTACTCGTACAATAATTATTGATTGCCATTCAAAAATCAGTGTCCTGCCTATCAATTTAACAAGTATAAATTAAAAATTTAAAAAACCCCCGACATTCGCCATTTTGTGGCGTCGGCCATCTTGGATTTGCATTCTACTAGTCAAGCCCTTTTATTTGATACCCATAGGAGTTGTGAATAAATATGTAATCCGCCATTTTATAGCGGCAGCCATCTTGGATCGATTTTCATCAAACATAGCTAACAACACTCTCGACTAATTCACCTTTCAAACAAAAGAAACCGCACTCAAATCGGTCCACCCGTTTGAGCGCTACAGGGGAACAGACAGACACACACACACAGACACGTCAAACTTATAACACCCCGTCGTTTTTGCGTCGGGGGTTTAAAAAATAAAGAAATCGGAAATTTGTTTTTTTTTTGGTACGGAACCCTCATCAATCAAGATTGAGTCGCTCTTTTCTGCTTTTAATTGACTTCTTTTCAAGAATTCCTCTCGAGAATCAGTTAGAAGTAGGTAGGTAAGCGGCTTTACGGGCATTTTAAAAGCACAAAGTAAATAAATTAAGTAGAAATACTTACTCCATTGAAAAAGATTCGTACACGCTTCCCGTATTTTGTGAACGAGGGTTCCGCTAAGGAGCTTTTCGTATTTTATATTCAGTTAGAGATGTTTTACCGACTTCAAAAAGGGAAACTGTAACCGATTATTTCGACCTTTTCATACAATTCGCGCAATACCACCACCATCACCACTACAGCCTTTTAACGTCCAACTGCTGGGCTCAGGCCTCCTCTCTCATAGGAGAGAGGGATTTAGAACTTAGACTCGCCACGCAGCTCCAATGCGGGTTGGCGTGCTTTAACGACTATTGTCACCTGATAGGGATAATAACCGGGACCGACTACATAGCTGCTCTCCGAGGCACGGGGGTGAAACACTGCGAACTACCGGGCTCACATCCGAGAATTTCTTGACAGAAAAACCCAATACCTAACAATTATTTGCCCGACTCGGGAGTCGAACCCGGGACCTCGTGATCTGCACTCGAATATGCTAACCACTAGACCAACAAGGCATTCGCGCAATAATGAGTTATTTTTTGATAAAAACCGACTTTAAGACACGAAAAACAATTTTGGTAAAGAACAACAATGTTATTACCAAATAGGTATACATTTTTTACTCACTCAAATATTATGTCATTTTTAAATTTTTCCTCCCTTTCTTTTATGCGGTTTTAAACTTGATCACGAAAAAACAATAAATTCTCTAAGTACAACTTTGTTTTTAAAAGTCTGGAGACTGGACCGTGAGAATTGTTACTTAAGGCAGCTTCACATTGTACATCTTTTTTTCTTCTCATTTAAGGGTTAAGAACGTCTTATAAAACCGGACTTAATTGTTGCAAGTTATACAAACGCCTTCGTCAATTTACGTGGAGTAGGCAGAGTCGCCTTTCGATCTTAGACGTACGGAAGCGCAATAAATATTTTCTGTCAAATTTTGCAATCGCAATTAATATGCACACTGACAAAAAAAGCTGTGTCAATAATACATAAACAATTTCATGGACATTTCAACTAAAGGCGCCTCTACACGTTGGCCAACATGATGGCGGATATGTTGGAAGGTGTTGGGCGAGGAGTTTGTGTTCGCATCCATACGTTGGAAGGTCGTTCAGTATGCTCCGGTTAGGGCCAATGTGCGGACGTATTAACTAAATTGAATATTGAGACGTTAACAGCTGCTGCGGTTTAATTATTCACAGCATACCGCAACTACGTGGATGTGTATACGAAAATTGTATTTTTTTATTTTTGTGATTTTATTTCTTGGGTTCCACAAACAATTTTCGGCTTAGTAGGGCTCTATAAAGCAAAAAGTTTCTTCATTGGTCATTGTCACTGCCATTTTGTGGACATTATACTAGTTACGACGCGTGAATATAAAATTTAAAAGACGTGCATGCGTGCGATCACTCTGAGAGCTCGTAGCCAGCATGTTGGCGAACGTGTGGATGAGCAGTTAAATTAAACTTCAAGATCATTGATCATGAATTCCCTCCAGAAAAAGATTTTGTCAGGGGCTTGCCAATAAAAAAATATTTTTCATTCTACGTCAACCTATTGTCATTTAAAAATTAAAAAAAACTCAGATTCTATGAATAAAATAATATTTAGGTATACTTACTGCATATTTCGGTTTTTCTATTAACGAGATTAGTACCTATGCCAGAAATGGCCAATATTTGTTTCATTACCTAGATATAATACATTTCCCTTGTTTTCTGGCAACGTAAAGGATTGATTGATTTATCCAATGTGAAGATGCCCTTACACAAACCGAGTGAGGAGCGTAAAAACAGATAAAATATCGGTTCGCAAAACTTTTAATAGCCACTGTTTCAAAGTTCCCCCGGAGTTGCTCTGACTCGACCCGAGCTGTCATTCTGCTAGATACTTGTCCCCTGATGACACTAGCGCTCAGTAAGCTTAGTACGAGATTGAGTCTATCGACAACGTTAATCGATTTCGAGTTAACGAAAAATTAAAGTTAGAATAAATTTTATAATAATGTCCTTCCGACGATATTTTGGTCACGGCGTTCAATATTAACTGAGGTGGAGACTACGCAGGAAGTATAGTTTTACGCTACAGATGCACTCTCTATTCCTTCACTCTCATAGTCCGATGCCACACGATGAGAGATCAGGCGCAGAAGCGACGCGGACGGCTTAACGCGCTCTCCGTGACATCGGGGTGAAATAACCACCACCACCACTACAACCTTTTAAGATCCCACTGCTGGGCACAGGCCTCATCTCTCATAGGAGAGAGGGATTTAGAGCTTAGACCCACCATGCTGCTCCAATACGGGTTAGCGGGTTTTAACGACTATTTTTTTTTTTTTTTTAATAAATAAATACTCACACATGTATGTATGTGTGTAAATACATACACACACGGTCGTCTGTTCCTAAAGTAGGCAACTTAATGCCTGTGTTATAGGTAACAGCCGACTGATAGACATATTTACATATAAATACATATATATTTTAATAAAGGTATACATACATACATATTATAAATACACCCAGACTCGAGGCGGGAATCGAACCCGCGACCCCGGAGCGGAAGGCAGATTAACTGCCAACCGCGCCAACGGGCCAGTTGTATTGTCACATGATAGTGATAATAACCGGGATCGACTGCTTAACGTGCTCTCCGAGGCACGGGGGTGAGACCACCCACTAACGACTATGGGCTGGAACTGAGAATTTTAATGCATTGTTAACATTTTTACAATGGCAAATTCAAAATTCAAGCGTATACTTAACTCTACAAAAGTTTTCCTGTACCCTTTTGCAGACGACATAACAGTGTTACTTCATAGTTTATAATATGACGAGATAAAGTTTTCTCAGCAAGGTAAGTACAGTTTCTAACAAGAAAAAAGTTCAAATAACGGTGGTGGTAAAAGCATTTTAACAGAGTTTGCAAATGATTTTTAACTATCTGTATAGAATTACTTTCTTGAAAAAATAACGGTTTCATGCAAGAAAAAGTACTTAGATACCTAGTTTGAAAAAAAAAACTTAGTCAACTTTTTAAAAGGCGAACGATTCTCTATTAATTTTTCTTAGTATTTATTTTATAAATTGTTGAAGACAAGGAGAAAGTTATCACTGTGTTAATTGAGAGGACCAAGTTCCTGCGGTTATTAAAAGTTGTTTTTAATTAAAATAAAATGCATGACTTGGATTTTCCATCTGAAGGGGCCTCCAGACCTTCCGACCGTCGGATGCTTACTCGCTATATCTTCCCACCAAAGCTGCCGACTGTTCCGACAAAACCAGCAATGTTGCCAAGTCTATTGATTTAGCAGTAAAAACTGCCTGTTTTTGATAAAATTGTTCTCATCGACTAGTATTTTTGATGAAAACCTACATAATAATATATCTATTTGCTCTTGTTTTTTACATATGTTAAAAATTCCTTATTTCAATGCCCGTTTGTCATACAAAAATTGGAGAAGAAAATCAGTAGATAATTTTGGAAAAAAAGTAGACAATGGTTTTATAAAAAAAATTGTTTTCGGCGAAGTTGGTTTACAGACGATAATTTTACGTAAAAACGTCATAAGAAAACATTATAGAACACATATATAGGCCAATCGTGCCTCTCTATCGCTTGTACCGTGCTCTCGTTTGCACGCTCAGCTAAGGCGGAACGTGACACTTTTTCGTGCGTACAGCCGGCGTTCATCGATTTATAAGACGTTAGCACGTCAAAATCTATCATATTAATCTTATGTAGGTAAATAAATGATTTTTGTCCCTTCCCCAGAAACTTCCCTCTTTCAATAGAATCACGCTTTCTACCCGCGCAAAGTTTCCATTCCTTATTTTCGAATGTTACCGAATACTAGACCGATTTAGCCTAACTCCACGTGGACTTTGATTTTTTATCTCGGGAAAACAAACTAATACCCACGGGATAGCATGCTATTTTTCACGCATCTTTCATTCAATCAAGCCGCAACAGAGCTACAATTCGACTGCATTTTTTTCATGAAAACAGCTGCTGTTAAACACTATAGGTGTGTAGTGCTTAGGATACATTTTATCCCGGGAAAGCAAAGTATTCTCGCGGGGTTTTTAAAAAACCTAGTCGCACGCTGACCACTAAGACTAAGTTCTCAATATATGCCTTTAATTAATTTGACTTTTTCCAATTTTACTTTCCACGGAACCGCGAAGACCCATGAACCCCGATATCGTCCGTTATACCCTTAGTACCCACTTATTCTTATTTATTGCCTTCCCAGTAAACATTTAAGTAGTATTAAGCACCAAACGAAATAGCCTGAGAGCGCGGCGAAAAAACTACATCAAGACAAATACAACAACATCAATATAAATTCAAGCCCCATTGAGTTTGCCCAGTGCCGACAAACAAAAGTGGACAAATTGCCACTATAAATTCCACTATCAAGCAACGTGAGTTACGATCTTAATGACACTTATCACTCTTTCTCTAAGAAAGACTGAGTGAGACCTGCCACTGACAAAACACTCTATTATTTTAAGCATAACCTCTCTACTCTAAAGAAACCCCGATATACTTACAGTACAGAAGATGTCGACTTCACAAAGCACTTTGCAATCGTGCGTTGTGAAGTCGAAATCTCCTGAAGATGCTCCGTTGTCGGAGCGAAACGATCGTCGAGTTTGTTTTGTGGTAAATTTGTGTGGTGTCGTGCAATGTGCACACTTTGTCACTATTAGCGGATTATAGCAAAGTAATTTTGTTTTTCACTGTATACTCTAATCTCGTAGTCAATCTAGTAGTCTCATTCGTATACGGAAGCACCTGAGAGCCCACAATTTTGATATCCCACGAAAAGGCTTTCGTGGGATATCAAAACGGTGGTAGAGGCCTACCATCATGTGACAAATGGAAGTCCGGATGACCCAATGACTATAATCTACTGATCATAGATAGAAAAAGGTAACGTGGTGTCGCCAGTTATGGACCAGGCACCAGTAGCTGACCACCTTCACCGTTTTTAACAAAAATAAGAGCTAGATTAGAGTTTTACCGCTGGCAACACTTAAACCATGTAGAATAGGGATCTGTTTGTCATATTGACAAATATCATATGTAACGGCCATTTTGTTTTAAAATGGCAAGGTGAACAAAATTTCGTGTGCAATATCTTTCGATTTCAGTAGTTTTCTAAAGCAAATCGCTAAGAAGGTAAGAAAAATATTTTGATCGATGGATTCTCGTTTTTGATTAAAATATAAATTTTCAATGATTAAATCACTTAGTTACAAAATTTAAAACATGCTTATGAAGGAGTAAATGCGACATAAAATTGTTTTCAAGTTTTAGAGGGGGTGTCCATTACTGGATCGGAAAATCATCAAATACCCAGTCATAGACACCTGTCGATTCTTATCATTTAAACACAATTACAAGTCAAAATTAAATTTTTATAGATTAACTAGCTTCTGCCCGCGGCTTTTCCCGCGTGAATTTCGGTTTTTCACAAATCCCGAGGGAATCGTGGATTTCCGGTTCCCGTTCCCACTCCCTTATGCAACTTTTATAGCCACTTTCAAGTTTTTTTCAAAATCCCGTGGGAAACTGTGGATTTTTTCAGGACAAAAAGTAGCCTATGTGTTAAGTCAGCATAATCTATCTCCATTCAAAATTTCAAATCGGTGCAGTAGTTGCGGCGTGATTGAGTAACAAACATCCAAACATCCATACTTTCACATTTATAATATTATTATAATAATATAATAAATAATATTAATATATAATATAGTAGGAGTAGGATTGCATCTTAAAATTTTTCTGAAAATTGAATTGAAAAAAAAAAAAAACAAATGACTTCTAGTTATAGTTTCAACGACCTCCCTGGCGCAGTAGTGAGCGCTTTGGTCTTATAAGTGGCAGGTCCCAGGTTCGATATCCAAAAGGAAGCAATTTGGGATTTTATAATTTCTAAATTGTCTCTGGTCTAGTGGGAGGCTGCAGCCGTGACTGGTCACCACCCATCTAGCAAAGTTACACTTTTACAGGTAACAGGCCTGGAAAAAAACCTATTCATCTTTTAATAAATATTCTTTTCAAAAAACAGGCGAAAATTCCGCGCTGCTTATGTGAGCAGTATGGTGCTGCATCAGGATTAAGAAGCTGGGACTCAGAGATCCGTGATTCAATCTAAACTTGGTACCAAAAATATGAATTCATAGTGGACAGTTCCCAAATCCCTTTAGTTTAGGTGGGTAGTACCCTGCAGCATCAGGATTAAGAAGTTGAAGCAAAAAATAATTATGGAACCATTTCGTAAACGTCCTCAAATAGACAAGTGTCAAATTGAAATGTGACGAACATTCGTTGTTTCTACGTTTTTTGATCGAAGTTTCTACGTAACTTTGATATTTGTACATATATTATTCGAAATAATCAACGGGAGGATCAACAAATTCTTTAAAAGCCGGCAGTGTATTAGTGGTTCCTTTCGTGCTGCAAATGTTCACGGTAATCACTTAACATCAGGTGACCCGCTTGCTCGTTTGGCCACAATCCATATAAAATAAAAGAAGAGATAAAGTTCGTAAACTAAAACCCGACTACTCATAGTAGTATACAAGTATAAATTAAATATTTAAAAAACCCCCGACATTCGCCATTTTGTGGCGGCGGCCATCTTGGATTTACATAGTGCTATTTTACTAGTCAAGTCTTTTCATTTGATACCCATATTAAGGCAGTTGTGATAAAATATGTAATCCGCCATTTAGTAGCGGTGGCCATGTTGGTTCGATTTTCATCAAACATAGCTAACAACACTGTCGAGTAATTCACCTTTCAAACGAAAAAAACTGCATTCAAATCGGTTCACCCGTTTGAGCGCTACAGGGGAACAGACAGACACACATACACACACACACACACAGACAGACACTCAAACTTATAACACCCCGTCGTTTTGCGTCGGGGGTTAAAAATAATAATTTAGAAAAACGTGTATTCAATTGTGTACTAATGGAAGAAAGGGCGGGGCAAGCGGTTAGTGGCGCCATCTGTTATGTCTATCTAAAAGTAACTTAATATTCCAGTTTAGCTGCGCGAACGTCAGTTCTCAATTTTTTCGCATATAAAATGTAGCCTATGTGACCCCCGAACTATAACAACGAATCAATTAACACATCATTCATCAGAATTAGCCCAGTAGTTTAGGAGCTTCGGTAGAACAAAAAATTGGGTACAAACATACATACATAGACTACTAAAATCATAACCCTTCCTTTTGGCTTTGCCGTAGTTGGGTAAAAACGAACTGTCCATCACTGGGTGTCCATAACTGGATTTAGACTGTCCATCATAAGCATTTTTACATATTTCAGTTGATCGTTTTTAGGTTTCCATATTTCAAAACTCATTAGACTATTTCTAGATTTTAGTAGTTAGTGAGAAGCTCTATAAATCTGAGTATATCATTGTAAAATTATAACACTCAAGATTCAATAATAATAAAGTTATAGCTCCTCATGTTTGACTCGGCGCTTAACCCTGTCCATAACTGGCGCCATCACGTTACATAATTATGTTAATATTCTTTGCGAATATTCATGAAGACTCTAAATATACAATATTAGTTTTACTTTAAGCAAAACCTGAGAGTAAGAGTAGTTTGTTCAGAATCAGTAATAGAATCGAATCCAATCATCCATAATTATATTTTGTAAAAAAATATTTTAAATCCTGCAAGCTTAGGCACAGCTGTGATAGCCTAGTGGTTAGGACAACCGACTTCTAATCGGAGGTCGTGGGTTCGATCCCAGGCACGCACCTCTAACTTTCCGGAGTCATGTGCGTTTTAAGTATTTAAATATCACTTGCTTTAACGGTGAAGGAAAACATCGTGAGGAAACCTGCATGCCTGAGAGTTCTCCATAACGTTCTCAAAGGTGTGTGAAGTCTGCCAATCCGCTTGGCCAGCGTGGTAGACTATGGCCAAAACCCTTCTCACTCTGAGAGGAGACCCGTGCTCTGTAGTGAGCCGGTAATGGGTTGATCATGATGATGATGATGATGAAGCTTAGGCACAATGAAGCGCGCATCAGCTAACGATTGGCAAACTTTAGCGGACATTTGACTATTTTTGATGATGATGATGATGATTATTATTAATGACGCAATACAAAAAGCTTATAACTTTCTAAGTTTTCTTTATGTTTTATTGAAATTGTGTATAATTATCCCTTATGAAAAAAATATTTCACACGTGTTTCCGTTTTTGCGCAAAGTAAAACTAACCTTGCATAACATAAATGGTGCAGTGTGCATGAGGCCTTATCGGATGAACCGGGATTAGTTTAAGTGCATAAGACGGCAGAGCCGCGAGCGGACAGCTCCAGTAATGAATCTCGACTCACTAATGGACACAGGGAAATATGCATTCGCTCTCGGACTATTTAAAATGGATTTCGCCCAAGCACGCTACGCTTACAAAGTGAAAAATTGTAATTTTAAAAAAACCGCATTCAAATAAATGGGGCTCTCAATTTTACAAATGGTTTCAGTATTACAATACAGATCTAGTTGATGCCCGTGGCTCCGTCCGCGTTTACTTACGTTTTTTTTATGTTTCTTCTTTAGATGTCTGCGTTTAAAAGTACCTATCCTATATGTTACTCCGTAGTATGAACTTAAATTGTGCCAAGTTTGATTTTAATCCATTCAGTAGTTTTTGCGTGATGAGCGCACAAACATACAGACAAACAGATAAACAAACAGACAAAAATTTTAAAAATAGCTGTTTTACGTTCTATTACTTATCCCTAACATCTCCCAGTTATTATTTTGCAAAAATCTTTAATGTAATTTTATTATATGTATAGATTAAATGTCTGTGCATCGTGAAAAATTTGTGCAAGTCAATTGAACGACGTTTTTTATATGAATTGCGGGCAAACGAGCAAGCAGGTCACCTTATGTTAAGTGATTACTGCCGCCCATGAAAATTTGAGCACCAGAGAAACCACTAATGCGTTGCCGGCCTTTGAGGAATTTGTTGATCCATCCACCCCTTGAATAAACCCATATCAAAGTTACGTGGAAACACCACCGAAGGGAATGAAATGGGCTCTAAGCTTTATTATATATTTTATGGTTATAGCTTTATTTCCAACTTATTAATCCTGGTGCTGCAAGAGTACTTCTAAGCTATGAAGATTAAGAAACTGTCCGGAACTGAAACATCATTGAACTCCAGGACTTCTTCGGGTACTGCACTCTTAAACTGCGGTGATACAGGAACTGTCGATTGTGAATCAAAATAACTTACACTATTTAAAATATTTATTTATTTTAAACTTAAAAAGGCAAATTTTCCAGTTTCAGAACAAATAATAAATCACTCCGTCACAATAATAAGTTTGCGAGAACTTCGCGAAAACCAAATCGAGAAAACATATTGGAAGTGTTTTGTAACAATAAATCAGATTCGTTTTTGAATTCGGAAACAAAATGACCTGTTTAACCAGAAAATATTGGAATTTGCTTTCCGACTCTCCTCTAACCTTTTCCCAAATGTTAAAAAAAAAACTTTAGACATAGTATAGGTACCCATGACTAATATTTCCCTTTTCAACAGAACGGAGACTTAATTAATGTCACTCTTCTGTCAGTCTGTCTGTCCGTTTGTCACGGACCTCCAGCTCGTAGACGAAATAAGTTACACATCTGGGATATTTGGTGTAAAATTTTGAACCAAAGATAATTAGAAATTCAGCTAAATTATTCAATTAAATTATTTTTCAGGAGGGTTTCCATACAAGGTAAAGGAGCCGAAAACACTTTTTCTTACTGTAGCTTGTGGGTCGTCATTTTGAGACGATTGATTTTAGAGTAGAGTATACATTATGTTTATATTTAAGTATGTTTTTTAAAAACAGGTGTAGACCATGTTTGTTAAATGTGGCTATCTCAAAATCTACTATATAAAAATAAGTCGGGTTTTCCTTCCTGACGCTATAACTCCAGAACGCACGAACCGAATTCCACGGTTTTGCATTCGTTGGAAAGGTCTCGGGCTCCGTGAGGTTTATAGCAAAGAAAAACACGCGAACGAAGTTGCGGGGGTCAGCTAGTATATAATATAATCTAGCCAAGAATTTAGAATTTTCGAAAAAAAGCGTGGGGTGCATGGGTGTATAGAGGATTATCATTTCGATAATATCTTAAAAGCACCCCACGCTTTTTTTAAATAAAATACATTTTTTTCATATGCACACTATTATTAATTTATATTTATTAAAATTTATTATCTATTTTTTAGTTTGGTTTTCTATAAAAAGCGTGTTTTTTAGTTTTTTTAAACTATTATTTATTTTCTACTTTTTAGTTTGGTTTATTTATAAAACATTAAAAAATCATGTCACTTAAAATAGAACAGATATTAATTGTTAATAAATTATTTTATTTGTTTTTTATTGTAAATCGTACAATATGATTAAAGTAAATAAGTACTAATTAATAATATTATTATTTTGTTTTAATATTGTTTTATCTTCACATTCATGCGTTTTGTGCTTAGATTTTAGTTGTGTGTGACATCTATTCTGTTTACCCTAGTTACAGTTAGTTACCGTGCGATTTTGAATGTTTATTGTTTTTCCTTACTGACGACTTTTGATAAATGAACACAAAATCTTATTTTCCAAATTGAATAATGAAATAATCTTATCAAATTAGTGTATTGTCATCGGTCCTCGATAAATCTACAAAGTTTGAATGAAATCTGACCGTTTAAAGTGGGTCAAAATCGCGTTCAAAGAATTCGGTTACAAACATACATACAGGTGAAGCTAATATAAAGCGTGTAAAAACTAATAAATAGTGAAAATACCGCATGAAAATAAAAATAAATTCTTCTCTTTCTTCTTCTTTTTTATTTTTATTTATTTATTTCCACGCAGGCCCGGATCTAGGGGGGGGCAGGCCGGGGCCCGTGCCCCGGGCGGCAGATTCAGAGGGCGGCAAATTCAAATGCTGAGTACAGCATTATCGCAACTTTGCGATGATTGAACGCGCAGTATAGTAGTAAAATAATCTATAGGTCAATTATGGCGGATTATCCTTAAGGCAAACTAGGCACGTGCCTAGGGGCGCGAGATAAGAAGGGGCGCCAAAATTAATTGAGCAGGTGCAGGAGCAAAGTTAGCACAGGTCTTTCGAAGCTGCAAACTTAGATTAGTATAAATACCTATATTCTATACGACTTTTATTGGTCCTAAGTCCTAACAACATAATATTAAAAATCAGAACTAGCCGTTAGTTCAGCCAATCAGGGGCGCCGATAAGGTGCTGCCTAGAGCGCTGTCGACATCTAATCCGCCACTGTATTGGTACATACATATTTCAAACTATTAGGTACAGGTCATATTTTGTATTAATTTGACTGTACCGTTATTCGAAGCTTAAATAATTGAGATAGGCACTATGTTTTCCCGCGCTTTGTCATCTTTCATATAGGCGTCTCTTTCTAACCCCACCACCGGGTAGTGGGGGAGCGTGCTCAGCGTGGGGCAGCGCTCGCCATTTTACTCATTGGCGTTTTGTTTCCCGCCGAGAACAGTCGTGCTTGCTCCAACGCTAGCACTCTGCATCATTAATTGGTAAAAATAATAAGGTATTCTACTGACCTTTTGGAATATAGCTCAACACATCACGTGAGTTTTTATTTTATTATTATTCTGAATTATCTATATAAATTTTCTTTGTTGCTGAACAAAGTTGTTTTTTTTTTCATAATCTATTTATTAATAATAATACTCCCTCCTTTTAGTGAAGGTACTTTTAAAATAAATTGTTGTGCAATATTCACAGATTTTCACAGAAATTGATTCACAGGGAAATTATAAATTTGAAAAACAATATTATTTTAAAGTGTTTTTCTTCCATGAGAATATTATTCTGTTTTCTTCCTTTAATATGGATGAACTAGAATAATAGTCAACAGGTAGCTCACGAGTCATTCCAGTGCCGTCTAATTTTAAATGAGGACAAGAAAGAAATCAAACACAAGGTCCCTAAATGGACTTCTTCAGCACGAGAAGAAAAAGGGGGGCAAAAGAAACAATAGTCGGAGTTTTTTGGTGACTAATAAGTGCAAAATTCAAGGTTTAATCAAGGAATAAAACGTGAGTACCCTGCTGTTTTTGATAATGATGCTGCTTTTGTCTTTTGACGAAGCTTAAGTTTTTAAATAATCATTCTAACTGGAATAAAGTTACTGCTTGAGTTACATATCCAGAGACTCGAATAGCTTTAAAGTAATCATATTCCAGGTTTTTCTTTCTAGCATTGAAATTAACGAGGAAATAAAGTCTCAGTCAAGTCGGTCTCAGTTATAGACATTATCATGCGACAAACCAGCCAACTGGCATTGGAACAGCGTGGCGGGACTAAGCTATAAATTCCTCTCGCACATGAGAGAGCCTGCACCCAGCAGTGGAACGTTAAAAGGCTGTAGTGGAGTCTCCTCGACATTTAGTGCATGCTGACAAAACTTCTGCAGCATTAACCTTGTGTTTCTAAAAAACGAAGGAAGCTCTTAACATGCTATAGCTACGTGACGTGACTCTTCGTCGTGGGCTAAGGATACGCCCAATCACAAATTAATTAATAACTAATTAACTACAGATTTATGT
Organism: Melanargia galathea; assembly: GCA_920104075.1. Lineage (NCBI taxonomy): Eukaryota > Metazoa > Arthropoda > Insecta > Lepidoptera > Nymphalidae > Melanargia > Melanargia galathea. The sequence goes on from OV049868.1 coordinate 12,765,015, forward strand.
GTAGTGTGAGATTTATTTATGCGCAAAGTGAGTATACCACAAATAGCGCAGACCTATGCAACACTGAAATATTTACGGCTTCTGTAAGACTGATAGTCTGGAAATATTTATGGCCGATGAAAAATCTGACTACGCCTCGCAGGTGCAGTCTTAAAGATCCAAGCGACTCCTCGCAGGGGTACGCACCAATATTTACGATGATTCGTGTCATCATTAACCTACCCTCGTAGGGTGGTTGCCAAAAGAATAGCTCGTTCGGTCGCGCCGAACGAGTAATATGCTCGTATATTATGGAACATTTACGGTCGGATCTTCACGACGGATGTCCACGAAAAACCTGCGCAAGATGGCCAGCACAGTTCTTGCTCCAATATGCAATGGTTCATTTCATCATAGCCTACCCTCGCAGGGTGGTTACCAGGGTATAGCTCTCAGTCCGTCAAGCCAAACAATTACGGATTATTTCGCGGTCGATTTTTATGACCTTATCGAAAGACGTTAGAGCGATCAATCTGGTTGAAAGTGTAATTCCTCACTAGCAAAATGACTCAAAGCGATGCAAATATTGACATAACGCCTTTTAGAGCCAGCCGCCTTCTTCATTTTATGTCAAATGGAAACCGCTAGAAGCACTGCAATATATAAGCATCTTAGGAGGTATCGCATACCTTTTTGCCAATTACCTCCTAAGGAGTCATGCAAGTGGTTTATACTGAAAGAAATTAAGACAGCCATAAACAAAATGAAGGAACAAGGCGTACGAGAACTGGCAAAACCATCATTTTTCTGTCGCGAATCTTCCTGAAAGTAACAGCTCTGCTTGGCCCTGATCAAGTACATTCAACTACTAGTAAATTCAAATTTTTGAATGTTTTCGTGTAAAAGATTGGCTGTGCCATGGTCCATCCCAGACTTATTTTTATCTTTCTGTTGCTCGGAGCTACAGAAGATTTTTGCGAGTCATTTGTAAGCAGGATTTCCTCGAAATCACCTACTTAATATTCGGACTGAGCTCTGTGCCTAAGATTTTTGCAACTCGCCTAAGGATTGCACAAATGCACAGGAAACAATCTCGGATGACTTTCTGATCTTTCTGATCAGAGCATGCCTGAGCATGCAGCATGCATGAGCTTTACAATATCACGTTAACAGTTTCGTTTAAAAGCTAAAAGCGCTGAGATGGATTGTCAACTACGAGAAGTCTATTGTGAGACGGATAAAGACGTTAATCTCAATAGTATTCGATGGGATCCTTTGACCAATCAAATGTCCCTACTAATATTAGAAAAGGTTGTACTTACAGCCAATATTATAGCCAAACATAATATGCAAGCTTAACGCTAATATTATGCAGAGATCGCACCAATCTCGGAGATCTCTAGAGCCCAGGTCTGTTGAACTTTGCAAGCTTTGCTGTCCCTCTAGGCAGACTCAACTATCATTAGTTATTGTATCTGCTAGACAAAATGCTAATCTACCCGAGAATACCACAGTATTCCACGCAAGGCGAAAGGCAATTGAGATGGACCCTTCAGAATTGCGATCACGCGTCTGCCATCCACATTCCTCCTCCAGCTCATTATTTCTCACGACGATCGAATATCGCGTGAGGTGCTGATTTACGTGCAATTAGAATAAAATGCTATCTAAACTTAGTCTAAAAATAGATCACTGTCAGTTCATTCAGTCAAAGCACAGTTTGTCAAAGCTATGACAAAACATTTTGTAGTTGCGTACCGCCGGCGAAGGTGGGAAGAAATATGTTCCTCTTATGGAATTTATATATCAAATCCTGGATGAAAATCAAATCTTTTGTTAATTTTCCGTCTACTCGGAATATACAACAGTCATATAGACCATTTATTCAGAGTTTGTTTTGCTCCGGAATAACATGTACTTGCAGTTAAATGTACGATGAAAAATTTTTTTTTTTCAAACGGGGAGCCTCTTTGACTCCTGTAATAGATCTATTTACTTCCAGTCATGCGCAAGTAGTAGTGAATGATGCTATTTACACAACGCGTTTTATGGGTATGGAAGTGTCCACTAGTTTTGGTATTTTCTCCACCTTATTGTATTCCTTGAGTGCTGCGCCTGCCACCTCAATCAAGCTCAGGGCATATATTTAATATTTATAGTAGTGCCACGTTGGTAACATATACCTACTTTGGCTGGCAGATCTGAAAGCCCGAGCAGTAGCGGCTCCGTACAAGATATCTTGTATAAGATCTAATCAATATCAAACTGGTCTTCCTCCTCCAGACTTAACCTCTTACTCCGGGACATAAAGACCGGGGTGTGGCAATGTTTGGATATTCAAACATATTATACAACTGTTACGAAAGTCAGTTGTATTTTTTGAAAAATGCTTGACTACTTTCGGCAAGAAAAACGTAGTTACGTTACATATGACGTTTCATGATGAAAAAAGGTCGTTTAAGCAATCAAAGCAACACAAGAATGATGCACATGGTGGAGATCTCGCTCATTTTCTCTCAGACATGCTCTCAGCACACAAAAATGCGATCAATTAGCATAAACCGGTAGTAATGACTTTTGCAACCCTCTGCAAAAATTTGGCCAAATTATTTCCATTTTTACAGCAATGCTCGAAGTATTTACAATTTGGTATTATTATTCAGAATCTTTTGAATGTTAGAAGCTGAGCACCTTCTACTTGCCGAAAATTGAGATATTTGGTTTAAAAAACTGATTCGGTGATTGACAATCTATAACGTTAGTTTTACTTTGCGCAAAAACCGAAACACGTGTCAAATATTTTTACATTTGGAATAGTTATAAAAAATTTCAAAAACACTTGTAAACTACGAAGTTATATGCTTCTTGTGTTGTGTCATTGTCCTCAAAAATGGTCACCCGAACTCGCCATCGTCACCTCGACTCGCGAGTTGAATGACCGCGCGCTGTATGCCGATCGTCAGCTGATGCGCGTTTCAACCTGCGTGCCTAAGCTTGCAGGATTTTAACATATTTTTGGACAAAATTATAACACAATATAAAAATAGTTGGGACTCGCTTCTGTTACTGATTCTAAGCAAACTATTTTCAGGTTTTGCTTCAAGTAAAACTTACGTTGTATATTTGGTTGAAGTCTTTCCAAATAATGAGTTTTCAGAACGCTTGACCTGTCAAAGAACGGCAGGAATTTATAAACGTTCTTGTTTATTTGTAACCATATGAAATGAGCCGAAGTTTTTCAATCAATTTTTTCTTGATGGATTAAACCTATGCTCAAAGATGCTGGTACATCTGCAAGGCAAGGTTTTTGGTCTGCAGTTTCTTCAAAATTAGCGATAATTTTCCCTTTGGGATATATACTTGCTATTGGGTAGTTGCCATTCGCAAAATACTAATTTTAAAAGAGACTGCTATGTCTATATATACTCCCATGTATACACACCTATACATATATTTAATCCAGTTGATTTATTTTTTATGCCGAAATTATTCCAAAAACTTTTTATCATATGCAACTTAATGGCTTAAGTTATTTGTGTGACTAATTATCTCGCGAATAATGTGCTGACTCTTTTGGAAATGTTGTTTTTATTAATACACTCAGTTGTGTATACAAAATGTATGTATAGTCATTTATTACTGAGTCATTCAGTGTCACATACTCAAAAATGTATACACATCAATGTGTTCATCCATTTTTATAGCTCATTCATGTATTTAATTATTTTCGTTTGACTTGACACATTATAATGACATGAATGAATGTAATTGCTTATGCGATAAGTTACAATCTACATCAACCAAATTACCAATCTAAAAACATACAACTGCGAACATTATATTCATAACCATGTATATCAATTTATTATTCAATAGACATATCTGATGGGAGGCTTCAGCCGAGGCTAGTTAACAGCTTACTGGCAAAGCCGTGCCACCAAGCGCTTCCGGTACAATATCGTGTAGAAACCAATCAGGAGTATGGTTTAATAATAACTGCCATACCTTTCCCAAGTAAGCCTGTATCCACCTTGGACTATATCATCACTCACCATAGGGTGAGAGCGCAATCAAGGGCAAACTTGTAGATGAAATGACTTTCGTTTCATCATTATCAAGAACTATTTTATTATGTCACATTGGCGTAGATCACCACCACCACCAGGCGATAACAAACACGTCTCAATTATTTAAGCTTCGAATAACGGTACAGTCAAATTAATGAACGCGTTTTACCTACCAATAAAACGCTTATTAATTTACTTACCTTATTCGAAGCTTAACTTCAAACACTGCCTGGTGAATTTCAACGCAATGAGTAAAATGGCGAGCGCTGCCCCACGCTGAGCACGCTCCCCCACTACCCGGTGGTGGGGTTAGAAAGAGACGCCTATATGAAAGATGACAAAGCGCGGGAAAACATAGTGCCTATCTCAATTATTTAAGCTTCGAATAAGGTAAGTAAATTAATAAGCGTTTTATTGGTAGGTAAAACGCGTTCATTACATTGAAAATATTTTGAAAATACTTTTGGATGGCACTGTATAATCGATACGGAACCTAAAGGCTAAAACTGTAATTTGTTCATGTTTGTCTGTCTGTCTATAATCTTGGCCACGAATCACGTCGAATCTACTACCTACCTACGCCAGTCAAATCTTACATTAAAATCGCAATCAAACGGCAAGTTCTGATTTTTTAATATGATGTTAGGACTACTACCAGTAGTCTAAAATCTGATTTTGGAGCTTCGAAAGACCTGTGCTAACTTTGCACGACTCAAAAAACCGCGAAGTTTTTGCACTTTTGGATTTTTCATTTTCAATATAAACCTAAACTATGCGTTTTAAAAAAAAATTATACAATACTTTTTTAAAGTAATCTAAAATTGCTACAATTTAAGTCTAAGAACCAGCTCTGAAAATTCAATATTTACTGAGATAGGTACAGTTCTTCAAAACTTGACAATTATTTCCAAAAAAGTTAAATTTTAAGATTTGGTCAATTTTAAACTCCGATATTGGGGAAAATACTCATTTTACAGGTAAAGTTAAATGAAAAAATGTTGTAGTAAATATAATTAACTTCAATTTAAACGACGTCTTTAGGCCATAAAATTAGTTTAAAGGTTGAGGAGGAAAGAGTATACTTTTTTATATTACATTAATTTCGGGGGGGGGGGGGGGTGGCAACTACTCGTCTTATATGTTTATACCTACTGGTAACCGATACTGGTATATCGAAAATATTGGTGGGGGCGGCATTTTACAGTTTTTGCCCCCCCTCGAAAAAACTGAAGATCCGGGGCTGTTTCCACGTCTTACTGAAGCGAGAGACGAGACAAGAGTGATTTTAAATCGTTCGTATGAACAATCACAGAGAGAGCGTTAAAAAAGCGCCAACGTCGGGTTTTAACGCAAAGCTTTTTTTCCCCTCGTCTGAATAATAGTCTTTTTTTTTATAGGAATAGCGGGCAACTGAGCAAGCGGGTCACCTGATGTTAAGTGATTACCGCCGCCCATGAACATTAGCAGCACCAGAAGAACCACTAATGCGTTGCCGGCTTTTTAAGGAAGAGGACTGGCTCTTCAGCTCGCTGCCGGAACACACGGATGCTTTGCGGCAGATTACGGCTGAAGTGTGGTCGCTAGCCAGGCGGATTAGGGGTAGAATCCTACCACAAAGAAAATAGTAAGTATACAAATAGTAAGAAGTTTCGTATGGTCTATTGCATTTAACGCCCAACGCCGAGCACTGTTTTTAACCCCCGACGCAAAAACGACGGGGTGTTATAAGTTTGACGTGTCTGTGTGTGTGTGTGTGTGTGTGTGTGTGTGTCTGTCTGTTCCCCTGTGGCGCTCAAACGGGTGGACCGATTTGAATGCGGTTTTTTTTGTTTGAAAGGTGAATTAGTCGAGAGTGTTCTTAGCTATGTTTGATGAAAATCGGTCCAAGATGGCCGCCGCTACAAAATGGCGGATGATATATTTTTTCACAACTCCCTTGATATGGGTATCAAATGAAAGGGCTTGACTAGTAGAATAGCACTATTGCAAATTCAAGATGGCCGCCGCCACTAAATGGCGAATGTCGGGGGTTTTTTAAATTTTCAATTTACACTTGTCTAGAATTAGGTCTAATAGAGCGCGAGGTAGCGCTTTGGCCTATTTTTATGTAAGTTATTATTAAATTTGTAAAATTCATAAATTTCACTCGCATAACGTAACGGCTAAATTAATAGATATTAATTTCTTGAATTAATTTAACAACAATGGAATTTTTTATAGGAGATAATATAATAGCATTTAAAAATCTTGTTGCATCGTTCGAATCTTAAAAAACTAATTTAAAATTAAACAAACCACTCTGTTTTTATCATTTCGAAAAGACCGTACTTTAAATGTTTAATTGATTAAAAATAATGTTCTGCAAATGAAATGTTCGATTCGATGATATTTCAAAATTCAAATTAATAACGATCTCTTTTTGTAAAATCGGTTAAAAACCAACGTGATGTAATTATTAATTGGCTATCAAAGCAACGTAATGGGAAAATATTAATTGGACAAAATTTTGTGAAATCGGCACAAAAAAGATTAAATACTATAATAAGTATATTAAAATTATAATAATATGATAACATTTTATCAGCGGTTTATCGTTCACGATAAACCCTCTTGTTTTGATTACTTCGTTATAATTACTCGACAGTGGAAGAATTGATTTTAACAGTGTATGTTAGTCTATCCATCGTTATCGTCTGAATTATTCATTAATTTAGATTTTGTCAATAACTTTATGTCTAATCCAATATAGCAGTCCAATATAGCAATATGATAAACGTAATAAAAGGAAAAGTATATGAGACAAACAAGCTATAATTTAGGAAAAATTCAACCGATTTCAATATACCGAAATAAAAAATAACTGAAAATTCAAAAGTGTCCATATCTTGTAAACTACTGAACTGATTTTGATGAACCTTGCACTGTTCCCTAAATTCAAGTAAATATAAGCCCTTAAAAAAAGAATGGTCACATTCTGATTATAACTGTTTCGGAGAAATGCGTGGACAAGCATACATACGTATATTTGTTTGGAAGCCCTAATATATCATCATATTATGTAAATACGATTCGAATATAATATTACATACATATACCCTTCGAATTGATAACCTCCTTTTTCATATCTAGCTTAATATCCAATACCTAAGAGGATCTGGACCATCAAAACGCGGCTATGTTCCGAGCGGTCACAAAAATTGGCACGGTCAACTTGGCTAATTTAAAGCAAGTTAAAAGATACGAAAATTATACAAAGGCTATGAAACAACGACATAATAGTAATATGCATGACCTTTTTTATACGGAGAATGAAGTCATAAAGTGACTTTGACCCTTGTAAGTTGTGACGTTCCGCGTTCAAGCCCTTTGCGCGTAGTGATTGACGCGAACATAGTATCGACATCTCCATAATGTGTCGATATTGTTCCCGTACGACACGTTTTTATGACACTTTTCGTTAGAATTATGTGTTTCACAGCGATGACAGGTTTACGCTCGACTGCGGTGGAACCTTTTCTGTGACAAGTTTTACGATTGATAGATGACCATCTCACCTGGGCCCCTCTTCATTTGCATGCTTTTTTTAAAAGCGTACTTACTTAGGCGTAATTACATCGAAAACAACGTAAAGTTTATTTTGAATTGTTTATTCTTTTTCTATAGTATAGTTTGGTTTATTGTTATTTGTACGTGATGTACATAACAATAAATTAAAATATAACTGAGTTTATAGGTACTTAGGTTAATTGAATGAAACAAATGAATAGCAAAAGATGTAGGTATTTATAGATTATTGTATATAGGTCAGATTTACATTTAGACTCGACAATTTGGTTAACTTATCACCGGGCGAGGTGCCAGTTATTTCAGAATCACAGATTTGAACTTTATTTATTTGTATAGATAAACAGATGGATAGATAAATAACTTTATTTTTTCTTTTTAGAATAATTTAGTTAAGTCAATCATCACCAATATACCAGTGGTAGATTCACTTGACGAATCAAAAGCACTTGCAAAAATATTTGAATAAATTTGAACTTTTCTACTTATATTCTTTCCCTTCCAAATATTTTAGTACTGGATACGACATTGCAGTGAAAAAGGTGTAGTTTATGAATGGAGAATGTTACAAAACAGACGAGATGATAAGGAGCATGATAGAACAACAAGACTAGGGCAGACTCCGTTTCACTTGTAAATCTGGATTAGATGAGCGATTTACTAGAGAGATAAACTCAGGCGGAAATCAGGTACTCAGCATCTTAGAATTATTCATCTTTTCAATATTCAAATGAAGCCTTTTGAGTAATGTGACGAATTTTTAGTTTCATCTAAATTGAATTAGTTTTTAAAATATCCCTTTAAAATAACGATTAATTGTATAAATTGAACTAGTTTTTAAAACATCACTTTGTAATAATATTAAATTGTATAAACCGAACTAGTTTTAGAATTTTAAATACTTCTCGCGTTATAAAAAATATGAGAGTGAATTGTTATGATGCGCGCACACATCTGTCACGAATAAAAACGGCGAAGTGCGAGTCGGACTCGCGCTAAGAGTTCCGTACCATTATTTATAAAAACGGCAAGAAAATCACGTTTGTTGTAGGTATGAAAGCCCATCAAATACATCATCTGTGAAAATTTCAACTGTCTAACTATCACGCTCATGAGATACGATACAACCTGGTGACAGATGGACAAATAGACATATAGACGGACAGCGAAGTCTTAGTAATAGGGTCCCGTTTTACGCTTTGGGTACGGAACCCTAAAAACGACATATTGAATTTGGTAACATCTGACAGTCGAGAGTTTACTGTCAGACGTTTCTATCTATCTATCTATACCTAATAAATAAAATTGAAGTGTCTGTCTGTAATTGCGAAATAACTACCACATATTAAGCTCATATGGTTATTTGGACGATACCATAACCGAATCACACGTTTTTAAAATTTTTGTCTGTCTGTCTGTCTGTTTGAACGGGCTAATCTTCGAAACGCCTGAACCGATTTTGACGGGACTTTCACAGACAAGTAGAGGATTAACCAAGGAGTAACATAGGCTACTTTTTTAACCGACTTTCAAAAAAGGAGTTGTGTTGAAATCGGTAAAAAACGCCCTGATAGGTATTTTCGCTGCGCGCGACGGCCGACGCACGCTCGCGCTGCATGGAACTCCCCGCGCCGCGCCGCGCGCCCCTGTGCCCTGCTCCCGCCGTACGCGGTACCGCGGTACGCCGACGCGCGGCGGGGGGCGGGTGGACCAGAAATCTACTTATCCCTCAGGATTTATGAAAAACCGAAATTCACGCGGGCGAAGCCGCGGGCAAAAGCTAGTCTATAATATAATAAAACTGTAACAGATCCAATTCTGTACATTGAAGATATTTTGAAATTTTTTATTGGAGGGCACTCTATAATCGATACTGAAGCCAAAACTGCAATTTTTTTCATTTTTGTCTGTCTGTCTGTCTGTCTGTATCTTGGCCGCGCATCACGCCGAAACTACTGAATGGATTCAAATGAAACTTGGTACGATTTGAGTTTATACTTCAAGGTAGGACATAGGATACTTTTTATCCCGAAATTCAGCACGGTTTCCTTGGGAAAGGAGATGAAAGTTAAAACGTGTATTTAGCTGTAATTCATTAATGCGTTGTTCGATTTCACTCATTTTTTTTTTGTTAGAAAGGTAGTACTTTATGTATTGTCCTGTAAATATTTCAAGGTCATAGGTTTTTTAGTTTAGAAATGACAGACATTACAATCCTCAGTATTGGGTTCAAATAACTTGGGACCCGGATCTTTGAACGTACGGCTTATTTTAAACTGGTGTGCGTTTAAATTTATATTTGTCGGTCTGTCTATTTATTCCAGCTAATCTCCGAAATGGCTGGATCGATTTTAATGGAACTTTCAATGTTATAAGGAGTAACTTAGGCTACATTTAGTTTAGGTACATAAAAGAATTATGGGATCCTGGCCGTCTGTAGTGCCATCTAGTCTAATTGTACCTAATTAATTATTTGCATGCAAAGTAAAAAGGTACGTGAGGAACGACGTCATCCATCGCGACCTCAAGACGCCCACCGTGGAGGGGTACGTCCGTTCGGTCGCGCGGCGCATGTTCGCGCGCGCTGACAACGGACCGTACGCACACCTCCGCGGCATCGCACCGCTAACCAGCCGACCACCGACCGGGCGTCCACTACCTCGTGAGCTCCTGCGATCGCCACCACCAGCGCGGCACGCAGGCGACCTCAGCGGCGACGACTACGACGACGCGACACCACTGGACTCGACACCCGCTCCGCGCGCGGCGGCACCCTCGCCGCCCGCAGCGCCGAGCCACCCTCCTGGACACGACAGCTCAGCGCGCGGCGGTGACCCCACCGCCCGCAGCGCAGAGCCACCCCTTGACTCGACAAATCCGCGCGCGGCGGCGATGCGATCGCCCGCAGCGCGGAGCACCACCCACGGATATGACTCCCAATAGGCCCTCCAAGAAATTGGCAGGCCTGAGCCGACACCGGCTCAAAGAGCAACACCGGAGAGGCAAAAATCCCCGCGCCCCACCCGGGTAAGGAGGCCTGGCCTCGACGCCCGTACCTCCGTGGCCTGACGGCCACGAAGAAGACCCTGTCATCAGTAAATTTCTTACGCGTGTACATAAATACACTGTATATTTTTATCGATGTACGTAAATACCATCCCTACTAATCGTATGAAGCAAGCGCCATTGACCCGTAGCGGGCGAAGTTAGGTACAGTTCGTTACAATTACCTGCTGGCAAAGTTTGATACTTAAACTTCCCTAATTTATACCTCCGCCCTCCCGAGCTACCTTCATGCTAACTTCTCATAATTTGGCGGCGAAGCGGGAACGCCTTACATCTTCGGATTATAGCCCTTTATGTGTATAAAGGGCTTTTAGATATATTGTGTTTGGTCCCTTTTCAAGCTTCTCTATTCTGTTATATGTCTATAACAGAATAGAGAAGCTAGATAGTATGTCTGTTTATCTGTCCGTCTATCCGACGGTATGTCAATATAGCTCGTAGACGGAGTGAGTTAGGTACACTTTTTTTTTATTCATCTATAAGTTAGCACTTGACTGCGATCTCACATAATGGTAAGAGACGATGCAGTCTAAGGTCCACCTTCCGGGCTAACCTGGAAGAGGTATAAGGTAGTTTTTATTAAACCCTGCATACCCCAGATTGGTTTCTACGCGACATCGTAATTGCTTGGCGGCACGGCTTAGCCGTGGTAATCAGCCATGGCTGAATCCACCAACCAGACCAGACCAGAGACAATTTTAGAAATTACAAAATCCTAAATTGCCACTGCCGGGAATCGAACACGGGACTTCCCATTTATAAGACTACAGCGCTCACCACTGCACCAGGGAGGCCATCTAAAACCCTAAACTCTATCTTTCATCGAATTCGGTTTAACTGTTGGGCCGTAAAAAGCTAGCAGACAGACAGACACACTTTCGCATTTATAATATGAGTGTATAGTATGTAGTGATGTTGGGCGGTGTATTTTGATGTTCTTAATCACAGGCCTCAAGTAGAATACAGGATAAGTCCAGAAAGCTGAGCGCCGCCGCCGCCCGCCGAGCCAGCAATTAGTCGAGTAACCGCCACAACTAATTGAGACCCCGTCCGAGACATACTTAGTGAACTACTGTAACTCATAGCGAGAAGAAATGTACTGAGTAACCACTCAGTTTACACTCTGACGATGTATTTTACTGTTCACGATCGAGAAAGAGTAATTAATACAAGATGACACGACAGGAAAATAAGAATTAAAAAATAGGCGCAAGATTCCTCAACTACACCTCAAGAAACCTCCGAAAGTGGTTTGTATAATATAATTGCATGGAGTTTACACTCTGACGTTGTTTTTTACTTTTCTTTATCACAGGCAGTAAAAGTTAAGTAGCTAGGTACTTTATGATGATTTACACGACAGGAAAATAAGAATTTAAAAAATAGGAGCAAGATTCCTCAACTACGCCTCGAGAATGTCCGAAAGTGGTGTATGGTAATGGGCATTGAGAACATTTAATTTAAGATTTTCATTTACACGAGTTTAAGAAATCTATCAAAATTATCCTCCTAACAAAGACACGTAAGTCGAGCGCTGACCTTCAAGTACGCGCAGCGTCGTACGCGTGAGCGGGACACAATACGATTGGAGAGCCAATCAGCGCTTACGAGGAATCCGCGAGAGCTAATCAGTGCTTACGAACGATCCCTGCGCCCTCCCCGCGACCCCCTCACACCCCGAGTTTCCGACCCTCATTTTCAACTTCTGCGCATTGAAGGTCAACGCTAGACTTATTTGCCGTGACTTGTAGTTCTCGTTGGAACAGAATTCGAAATCTCTTGCAAAAGTTTATCCGAATTAAAAATTTCTATATTCCAATCTATTATATTCTCCCTTAAGTAAAAAAAGTAAAAAAATCATCATTCAGCTTGATTTACTTAGTCAATCAAGAGACAATCAATCTTGCTCAAAACGAACCTCCGCTGAGCCCTCTTGGCCCGCTGGCTGCGGAGGTTACAGGGCTAATCCCGCTGTATTTTATCCTACGTACCATAGAAATATAATATTATTATCAAGTATAGAACGGCCGTGTGAGAGGAAACCAAACTTGTGTCCACTTATACACAAGTTTTCAAACTCGCACTTAGTACGCACAGAGATTTCGACGCAATTTATTTATTTCAGTGCACAAAAGTGCTTAACCGTGAAAGTGCCATTTTGTGCTATTTCGAACTGTCAACAAAGAAGTTCAGATATTAATCACAACAAGTATAAATTAAAAATTTAAAAAAAACCACGGACATTCGCCATTTTTGGCGGCGGCCATCTTGGATTTGCAATAGTGCTATTCTACTAGTCAAGCCCTTTCATTTGACACCCATATTAAGTGAGTTGTGAGAAAATATGTAATCCGCCATTTTGTAGCGGCGGCCATCTTGGACCGATTTTCATCAAACATAGCTAACAACACTCTAGACCTCACCTTTCAACCAAAAAAACCACATTCAAATCGGTCCATCCGTTTGAGCGCCACAGGGGAACAGACAGACACACACACATACACACACACCACACACACACACACACACACACACACACACACACACACACACACACACACACACACACACACACATACAGACACACATAGACACGTCAAACTTATAACACCCCGCCGTTTTTGCGTCGGGGGTTAAAAAGGAGGTATTTCCTATCAATGTGTTTATTTTGGCACGCGTGAATTCTTAGTAAACAGTGGTGATCGCCGATCTACCCTATAATATGTCTGTGCTGCGTACTTTAATGCCCGTATGGCGTTTAATGGCTGTGATTGAATCGAGCTATTTATAAACGTCCCTTCTATTCCGCCTCGTGGACCGCGACCATAATCCATAAATATCACAGCGCAGCGGTTGCGAAATAACCTCACAAGTTCTGCGTTTGATTCACGGTTGGGTTACTTAAAGTAATCATTAACCCCCGACACCGACGGGGTGTTATAAGTTTGACGTGTCTGTGTGTGTGTGTGTGTGTGTGTGTGTGCGTTGCGTTTTTTTTTGTTTGAAAGGTGAATTAGTCAAGAGTGTTGTTAGCTATGTTTGATGAAAATCGATCCAAGATGACCGCCGCTACAAAATGGTGGATTAGGTAGGTACATATTTTTTCACAACTCCCTTAATATGGGTATCATATGAAAGGGCTTGACTAGTAGAATAGCACTATGCAAATCCAAGATGGCCGCCGCCACAAAATTGCGAATGTCGGGGGTTTTTGAATTTTTAATTTATACTTGTATACTACAATGAGCTGATGCCCGCGACTTCGTCCACGTGGATTTATATATCTCATACAAATTTTCAACCCCTATTTAACCCCCTTAGGTGTTGAATTTTCAAAAATACTTTCTTAGCGGATGTCATAATAGCTGTTTGCATGCCAAATTTTCGTCCAGTGGTTTGAGCTGTGCGTTGATAGATCAGTCAGTCAGTCAGTCACCTTTTCCGTTTATATATTTAGACAAGGCGAACAGGGTTATTTCAAACAATTTTCAAAAAAAGTGAGTTTGGTTATTTTTCTCCATAACTCCGTCAAATCAGAACTGATTTTGACAATCATGCTCCACTGTTGGACATATACCTATACCCAGAATACATCATTGCCTATACCTCTTTCAAGTAGCGATAGCGTTTCTATCCTTGGCTTTTGGCATCCAACCTAAGGGTACACGTCCAACCAACTTTCAAATATCCATTTGAAACATAATAAATTTCAACTCGGTCCAGTTGATTTGGAGAAAATCGTCTGAGACAGGCAGACTGACGCATGAGTGACGCAATGAGGGTTCCGTTTTTAACCCCCGACGCACAAAAACGACGGGGTGTTATAAGTTTGACGTGTCTGTGTGTGTGTGCGTGTGTGTGTGTGTGTGTGTGTGCGTGTGCGTGTGTGTGTGTGTGTGTGTGTGTGTGTGTGTCTGTCTGTTCCCCTGTGGCGCTCAAACGGGTGGACCGATTTGAATGCGGTTTTTTTTGTTTGAAAGTTGAATTAGTCGAGAGTGTTGTTAGCTACGTTTGATGAAAATCGGTTCAAGATGGCCGCCGCTACAAAATGGCGGATTACATATTTTTTCACAACTCACTTAATAAGGGTATCAAATGAAAGGGCTTGACTAGTAGAATAGCACTATTGCAAATCCAAGATGGCCGCCACCACAAAATGGCGAATGTCGGGGGTTTTTTAAATTTTCAATTTATACTTGTATCAATTTCAACGTACGGAACCCTACGCTAATATAGCTATGAGTACAGCCATCGATTGCCACCAATACGGGTATCGTTTAGAAAAATCAGTGCAATAAATCACACGGATAAGCCCCGTAAGCCGGCGAGAGCCCTTAATTTGTTAGACCCTGCACCCGCCAAGCAGCGCCGCCGCCGCCGACGCGACGCGCGAGTATAACTCACTAAGTGAGGCTTTGTGGAAAATAAAATCTATGCCTATTAAACAGCCTGTCATAGGCTGGTTTTAACCCGCGACGCAATCAGAGCGATTGTGTGTCTGTGTGTCTATCTGTGGCACCGTAGCACATTTGAAATGCTACGGATGAAAATCGGTCCAAGATGGCCGCCGCTACAAAATGGCGGATTACATATTTTTTCACAACTCCCTTAATATGTGTGTCAAATGAAAGGGCTTAACTATAACTTATAGTAGAATAGCACTATTGCAAATCCAAGATGACCGCCGCCACAAAATATCGAATGTCGGGGGTTTTTAGGGTTCCGTACCCGAAGGGTAAAAACGGAGCCCTATTAATGTCACTCGGCTGTCTGTCCGTCTGTCCGCCGGTCACAGGTCTCTAGCTCGCAGACAAAATGAGTTACAAACCTGAAATTTTGGTATTTAGTGTAAAACGTTAACCCAAAATCAAATATTGAATTAGAAATTGAATTAAATTATTTTTCAGGGGGGCTCCCATACATGAAAAAGGAGCCGGAAAATAAAAATTTTTCTTTACCCTAGCTTGTGGGGTATCATTGTTTAGAGCTCATTAAGTAGAGTACAAATATATATATTTTTAATTTTTATCTCAAAAAATAAGGGAATGGGAGGCCATCAAAGTTGTCAGTTTTAGACCATTTTTGTGACGGGGGCTATCTCAAAAACTAAACTAGTTGGGAATATGATATTTCAGTATATTATGTACTATATGCTCTATTTAAACAACAAATACTGAAAACAACGATTTATTAAATAGTTTATAAGCTGTGACCAAAATAAACGAACATTTTTTTTTTCGTTTTTCTTTCACGGTTTGTTGCGATGTCTAGCTCGGAAATTAAATATTTCTTAGACCCAAAATATTATATTGTTCATAATTATGTACGGAACCCTGAAAGAGCGAGGCCCGACTCGCACTTGGCTGATTTTTTAATTTATACTTGTTTGAAAGCAGGTTTCCTGCCGACCAACTACGCGCCGGACGAACTCTCAGCGCCGACAATCAGCGTGACACTAAAACCAGCCCTAGTTTCTAAAAGCTGCACAAATCATTGCTACAATCTCAAGAGTGAATTATTTTAGCGGTGATAAAGTTTGTATGTTTTTTCGCGTTAACGTCATATATAATGAACGCCGGATACACACCCGAAAAACCATGACTCATTGTCACGTACCGCGTGCAAGCGAGAGCGCGGAACAAGCGCTAAAGAGGCAATGTTTCCTTATGACGTTATCACGTAAAATTGTCATCCGTGACATCCGTAACGTTGCAGACAACCAACTTTTTTTAAACCCTAATCGTGTTGACAGGTGTGATTTCACCCAGTCAGTCTTATGAGGAAGGATCTGGAAACCAATCGCATTATTATCTCCAGAATACCCCTACCATTATTTTATTAAAGGAATCAGGACCCTAAGCAATGTGTACACCAAATTAGCATCAATATCTTCTAGGCAACTCTCATTAGTATGTAAATCTACGGTTGCAACAGAATAACGAATATTTCATATTCAAGCTCGGCACGTCTAGGGTTGTCAAGTTTATTTATTATTATACTAAGTATTACTATACTATATTTCGGGTATACCTTGTTCAAGAAACATATCATAATACGCAAAAATACTATATCCCAGATTGATGGATCAATATTTTTTTGCAACACGGAAAATAATAAGAAATGAGCTTCTTATAATAATATCTATGTACATCAATTCGAAAATTTCATGTAATGAAGTACCTAATTGTTAATAATTAATAATTATGAAACTTTTACAATATGTGTTTAACTGGCAAGATGTGAAAAAAGAAACATTCTGTTTAATCAAACGAGTAGCAAACATTCCTCTCTTTTCCTTTTTTTACTCTTTCTATAAAGTACTAAATATATAATTTTGAAACTTACTTTAGTTTATTTGTTATGGCTTCTCATCTGAAAATTCATCATCATCATTATCAACCTATTAGCGGCACTTAACAGGGAACGGGTCTCTTCTCAGAATGAGAAGGGTTTAGGCCATAGTTCATCACTCTATCCAAGTAAGGATTGATAGACTTTACACGTCTTTGAGAACATAATTGAGAACTCTCACAGCCATGCAGGTTCGTAGTCCACCACGCTATCCAAGTAAGGATTGGTAGACTTTACACGTCTTTGAGAACATAATTGAGAACTCTCACAGCCATGCAGGTTCGTAGTCCACCACGCTATCGCTATCCAAGTAAGGATTGGTAGACTTTACACGTCTTTGAGAACATAATTGAGAACTCTCACAGCCATGCAGGTTCGTAGTCCACCACGCTCGCTATCCAAGTAAGGATTGGTAGACTTTACACGTCTTTGAGAACATAATTGAGAACTCTCACAGCCATGCAGGTTCGTAGTCCACCACGCTATCCAAGTAAGGATTGGTAGACTTCACACGCCTTTGAGAACATAATTTTGAACTCTCACAGCCATGCAGGTTTCCTCACGATATTTTACTTCACTGTTAAAGCAAATGATAATTAATTAATTACCTGCTTAAAAACGCAAATGTGAAAAATTCTACGCCGAAAAAATATTGACAACCCTGGGCACATCCCTCGCGCTGCTGCCACGAAATACGATACGAGATTATCGAGTATCGATAAACCGGAAACTAGCTTCCTAACTCGAAACTAGTGCGTGAGTTATCATCGTATTAATTAATCTATAACACTATAAACTATGCGTTATCGATCAATTTATGATCCAGTATTTTATTGACGGAGATAATATGCAAAGTTCAACACGATGATCTGTAGCTGCCATTTCTAGACCCTAGAAATGGCAGCTACAGTGTGACGATTGCATTCACCTCTGATTAGCCGACACTCTCTAGCTATTGGCTGAAATGCATTGTTCCAGCAAGAATACCATATCATTACCCACTACTGGGCCAATACCGGGCACGGGTCTCCTCTCAGAACGAGAAGGGTTTAGGCCGTAGCCCATCACGCTGGTCAAGTGCGGATTGGTAGACTTCACACGCCTTTGAGAACCTTATTGGGAACTCTCTGACATGCAGATTTCCTCACGATGTTTTTCTTCAACGTAAAAGCAAGTCATATGCTGTTTTCCAAATAAATGTTTATTATCATTTATTTATTTTTGTTTCCGCTATTATAGTTACCTACATACTTGTCCTACTATTATGATATTAATTTCTATCTAATCTCTCTCTTCTAATAGTCTACTTAATTATAATTTTTACTAATTTTCTACGAATAATCTCTACTAATATCTCTAATTTATATTAATATTAAAAATGCGAAAGTGAAGTTTATTTATTAGTTTGTACTTCAACCACGCTACAACAGAGCTATGGATCGACGTGATTTTTTGCATTATACATAAGGATCTACAGAATGACATTGGATCCTTTCTCTTCTTCGAGATTAAAAAATATATAACTCCTTACGGCCGAAATGTAAGTCTTTGGACCAAAGCGATGACTGAATGGGATATAAGGGACGGCTCTAAATGTAAAATGGGTAGACAATGGAAGCGCTGATGACATCAAGCAGACGTCTGGGATACTATGGTCACGGAAAGCTCAAGACCCAGATACCTGGAAACACCTGGAGGAGGCCTATGTGACCGAGCAACCTGGAGGAGGCCTATGTGACCGAGCAACCTGGAGGAGGCCTATGTGACCGAGCAACCTGGAGGAGGCCTATGTGACCGAGCAACCTGGAGGAGGCCTATGTGACCGAGCAACCTGGAGGAGGCCTATGTGACCGAGCAACCTGGAGGAGGCCTATGTGACCGAGCAACCTGGAGGAGGCCTATGTGACCGAGCAACCTGGAGGAGGCCTATGTGACCGAGCAACCTGGAGGAGGCCTATGTGACCGAGCAACCTGGAGGAGGCCTATGTGACCGAGCAACCTGGAGGAGGCCTATGCGTCAAAGGACGCGCTGGTCGCCGAGGAAACTGAAGTGCGAGTTTTTAAATAACTTGTAATTACTTTTAAAAACTGATCAGCAATAAAGGGTTTATTTATTTATTAACTCCGAAACACGATTGAATTCGCGAGCAAAAGCTAGTGAGAAATAATATATTATTGTCTTTAAATTTAATCCGCCATCTCCCCAATTTTGCGGAAGTTCGCGTCGGAACACCCTACACAAATATTTGATTTCCATTATTTTCTCATTAACAGCGGCTTAACGTACTTCAAACTAGCTCCCGACCCGGCTTTGTTTGCTGGAGAATTTGTCATGTTGTAATTAGTTACGTACTTTTAACGTTTGAGGTAACTGTACCTACCTACCGTGTGAAATATAATTTACATTCTGATTAATTTGTAATTATTCATTGTTTGTTTTTCATACCAGAGTACCCACTTTGTATATCCGCTAAGTCCTAACAGACACAGCATTACGCTGAGTGGAGACCCTTTTGGGGACCAACTCTCATCTACTTATAAGCTGTATTTTACAAAGTTTTTATCTACACCCATACTACATACACACCTTTGGATGATATTATGGTTACTAGGACTGGTTGTTTTAATGTTAGCAGTAAGCTAACTGTTTCAGAATATTTTATAGAGGATTCATATTACGGGTGTAGATAAAGTCTTGTATGCAACTGTTGATAATTAGGTATTAAAACACTCGTGTGATACTATTATCATAAACTCACATTCGTGTTTTAATACCCCTTTTATTATACAACAGTTGCATAAATAACTATTATATAACTATTATAATATACGAAATAAACAATTCTTTATTTATTTCAATCTTGCACGGCTGGACTTGAAAATTATATCACTACATAGTATAAAACAAAGTCGCTTTCTCTGTCCCTATGTCCCTATGTCCCTATGTCCCTATGTCCCTATGTATGCTTAAATCTTTAAAACTACGCAACGGATTTTGATGCGGTTTTTTTTAATAGATAGAGTGGTTCAAGAGAAAGGTTTATAAGTAGAAACATTGGACCCGGTAGGTGGCGCTAATAGCGGGCAGGACGACGTCTGCCGGGTCCGCTAGTTTGATAATAAATTGATCTCATAACCACTACTGTTATTATTCCTTTAATATCCCACAGTTGGGAACAGGCCTCCTCTCTTACAGGAGAGAGAAATTCAGAGCACTGCCCCAATGCAGGTTGATGGGATTTAACGACAATTAGTGATAATAACCGGGACCGGCGGCTTAACGTCACGTGTTCCGTACAGCACGGAGGTGTAACGCCACCAAATTCCCAACTCTACTGAGAATTTCTTGACAGGAAAGCCTCATAACTTTTTGGTCAAACCAGCAGTCAAATAACGACCACTTTATTACACAACTTGCACGTTAAAAATGTTGCTAAACTTCATAAGCTTTTCGCAGTCAGACTGAAGAATCGTAGAGGAGACCTATCCTTGTATCACTCAAATGAACACTCGAAAGGAGCATGATACCTCCACATTATAATATTGTGGGCTGCAAAAGGTGCCGAGTTTCACGTAAGAGCTCTCAATATCTTTCAATATTGGAGGCGCTACAACGTGAATAATAAAAGGAAAAAGCTATGCGCAAAGCAAAATAAGAGCAAAGGGAAAATTGAGATATTCATAAGTACTGCAAACACTTCAAAGGCTGTGTTTTTAGAACGATTCTATGTTCTTTTTGCTCGATTCTAGGGCCTGGGGTGTAAGTTTTTGTGTAAATACTCTTCACTATAGTGTTGGCGTCGATCTCTATTGACAAATTGTGACGAGTGATGTGGAGTGAAAAAAGTGTGAACTTGTTTTAACCGACTTGAAAAAAAGGATGAGATTCTAATCTTGACGGAATCTTTTTTTTTATGTTTGTTTCCCGATTACTCAAAAACGCCTGGACCGATTTGGAAAATTCTTCTTTTGTTTGAAAGGGTATACTTCCCAGGTGGTTTCACGGTCATCAGGTCAGGATCTGATGATGGGATCCTGGAGAAATCGAGGAAACTCTTCTGGTATATTGAATTCGGTATAATCGTTCTTAAAATTATAATAGCTTGTTTAAAAGTGTTTATCGTACTGTTAAAAATGACAATATAACGGTTAATAATGATAAGACTAGTATACAGACAGTACCACACGACCGTCGGGATTATTCTATACCTACCACTACAGCCTTTTTTAACGTCCCCCTGCTGGGCACAGCCCTCCTCTCTCGTAGGAGAGAAACGCGAATACAGTAGCGGGTATCAGCTAGTTTTATATATAAAAGTATAAATATACACAACAAGTTCATTAAATAGAGTTTAGAGCTCGTAAATATAAATAAATAAATAAATAAATAAATAAATAAATACTTACAAGATTTTTTATATTAAATATATGATAATATATGACAATAGTAAAATAGCCAGTCTAAAAAGTTATTTTAGAGCTTATAATAAACTGGCTAGACAAGACGAAATACGGCAATATCATTTTAGTAAAGGAAACATTTACGGATTCCGCGAGCGGAAAAAATAATCGCGGAGTTCCTTTGAATTTTATCTAAGGCATTTTTCCGCGCAGATAATTAAGATGGCGCTTCCCTTACAGTTCCATATTTCACGTTGTTCCTTGCGCGGTCTTTATTACGGACTAACAAATTTACGTATTCTATTCTTCTATTCCTCCACATATTTAAAAAATGTCGCCATTTTAAAAAACATCATCGTACTAAGACACTTCTAATGAGATTTGTTTCAAATCTGTTGGGGCATAGGGACTTATTTTCCCATTGTGCTTTAGCAACCATTTCTGAGAATTCACAATATGGTACATATACATATAATATGTTACGGGTAAGGTTGGAAGTTGGAATAAACTTAGGTTTACCCGGGTTTACATAGTATTGCCGAGGGCTTTTTGGTAATGTCCAAATAATAATGAAAACAAGTTTTAATTCGGGATTTACTCACTCATCTACTAACACCTAGGTTACATTGAATACCATATACTTACATTAATGGTTTAATACAATGAATAATTATAATAATTTGTATTATTTTGGCACTAAATGCATTTAGTATTTCAGAAAATTCACGTTACTGAATAACACATAATAATAATAATTAATGATTGTATTGTATTTTGCAATAAACCTATATAAAATAATATAATTTCATGGTTATATGTCAGTTATTACTTACAGTTAACAATATTAATTGTTATCTTCTATCTTCTATAATATAATAAAACTGTAACAGATCCAATTCTGTACATTGAAGATATTTTGAAAATTTTTATTGGAGGGCACTCTATAATCGATACTGAAGCCAAAACTGCAATTTATTTCATTTTTGTCTGTCTGTCTGTCTGTCTGTCTGTCTGTCTGTCTGTCTGTCTGTCTGTCTGTATCTTGGCCGCGCATCACGCCGAAACTACTGAATGGATTCGAATGAAACTTGGTACGATTTGAGTTTATACTTCGAGGTAGGTTATAGGATACTTTTTATCCCGAAATTCAGCATAGTTCCCTTGGGAGAAGGGATGAAAGTTAAAACGTGTATTTAGCTGTAATTCATTAACGCGTTGTTCGATTTCACTCATTCTTTTTTTGTTAGAAAGGTAGTACTTTATATATTGTCCCGTAAATATTTCAAGGTCATAGGTTTTTTAGTTCAGAAATGACAGGCATTTAGTGGGTTCCAATAACTTGGGACGCGGATGTTTGTACGTACGGCTTATTTTAAACTGGCGTGCGTTTAAATTTATGTTTGTTGGCCTGTCTATTTGTTCCAGGTAATCTCCGAAACGGCTGGATCGATTTTGATGGAACTTTCAATGGCAGATAAGTGATGTTAAGGAGTAACTTAGGATACATTTAGTTTAGGTACAAAAAAGAATTATGGGGTCCGATCTGATTCTATATAAAAACCTATATCCAGGCGAACGAAGTCGCGGGGGTCGGCTAGTACTTAATAAACATAGCAAATTATTGAAAAGCTACACATTGTCAGAAGATTTTCAATTCGTTTTTCAAAGTTGCGGTGTTGTATTTATTATTCAAAATTAAATTGCAATAATTATATAATCAATCAGCTGATAACGAATAGTTTTCAGAAAAAAACAGTTTTTCTTAACTTGTATTTGGACAAATCTTGGATAGGTAATATTGTAACCATTTAATACTCTACTCGTATTTCAAAAACGCTGCATTTCTATGAAACATTTTCAACAAATTTTTGACGTCCTATTTTAGATTTCCCTGTATTTTCTACTTAATACTTATTCAATTTATTGCCATTGTAACGAGATATGTGGTATTGCTAATTACTAATTTTATTTAGTTGTGATATTTAGTTACTCGTATAAGAAAACGCTGCATTTCTGTGACAAAAAAATTTCAACAATATTTTTAGCATCCTATTTTAGATTTCCCTGTATTCTATACTTACTTAATATTCAATTTATTTCAATTGTATCGAGGTAGTCAATAAGTTGTATTATTAATATTTTTTTGAGTTAATCGTATTTCAAAAACGCAGATTTTTCAACATATTTTTGTCATCTTATTTTAGAATTCTCTGTATTCTATACTTGATATTCAATTTATTGTAAGTGTATCGAGATATGTAAAATCATTTACTTCACGTAGGCCAACGTGTGACTCATATGACATGTCAAGAATCTAGCACCGGTTCGGAATGCTGATTCTGCTGAGAAGAGCCGGCAAGAAACTCAGCAGTTGCTCTTTTCAAAACAATAGATAGTATGTAAGTATGTAATAAGTAATATTTTGAGAACGCTATACTTCAGCAAAAGATTATTGTAATTAACTTAGATTACAACATAACTATTAATCAATTTTTTATTCAATATTAAATTTTCCGGAAGTAGAATTCGAAGTTCCGCTACATTTTTGAAGAACTTGACCTTATATTTAAGAGTATTCTCTAGTTAGAGTTGACAAGTTGTAAGTTGATTGAGGCTTAATTTAAGCAAAAAAGACAATTTTTTAACTTGATATTCAAAGTACCTATTGCAAAGTTTATAATCTAAATTTTTATTCAGTTCGTTGCAAGTTATACTTGCTCTAGAGCATTTACCTATTTCTAGAGCGTTACATTTCAGCAAAAGATCATCTGTTTTACACACAACGAGTTCTTAAACCAACTCCATCCGAGAACAATAACAAAAAACCGCTCCCATAGAATCCCAGTACAATAAGGCTTTCAATTTGAGATGGTATTCTACAAGAAATATTCGTAATTCCTGCAGACTCCGCTCTGAACAATCCCACAATCCGATATTCGACCCTATGGTACGTCAAAGCACGCCTGAAAACCTGAAAATCATGTGCTACAATGATTCTACTTACGTGGGCCACCTCAGCGGTCGAACAACACAAACGACACATTAGCACTAAAAAAGAACACAAACTGGGACACTAAACAGCACATTTTTTGTGTTTTATTAATTTATTCCCTTCGACGAAAAACCGGGAGCGCTTTGGAGCGCCGTGCGCTCTTCACGACGGCGCGAAAAACACTAACCATTTGGGATGACTGGGATACCATCCTGAAAGGAAGATATCCCGAAATACGTTAAAATAATTCGAATTTCAAAAAAAATACAATTACCCACTTTTTAAATACGTTGGATTTGTAGTGACGTCATGTAAACTTGTACATAATCTTGCTGGCACTGCTCATAAAAATAGGTCAGAAGGCTTTCGAAAATAGAAACTTTTTACTTAAATAGCAGCCTAGAGTTGAGCCTATTTGTATGCATGCATGCTGCTAATTGCTTCCACGTATATAATTAGAAGCTGGAAATATAACGCGATTGCAAATTGTTGCATACTATTTGTAGCGTTTCATTATTTTATTTATTTACGCTTTATGTTTTTAAACTAACTAGTAGAACGTAACATTTGTTGTGACTTGGTACAAATAACTTTCAGTTTATTCATTTCAAAGTTACAGATAACCATTATAAAGAAACTACTTTCTGATAATAGGTACAATTATTGAATTTTTTTTACATTTTGATCGATGTTTTTGTTCCAGAGCTATTTTCAGAATCATATCCCTATAAGTAGTTGTATTTTTATCAAGGTCAGACTTGCTGGCAGACACCTTGTGTGAGAGAGTCTTGAAAACTTATTGATGAAACCTTGAATAAAAAAGGGAAAATTGAGATATTCATAAGTACTGCAAACACTTCAAAGGCTGTGTTTTTAGAACGATTCTATGTTCTTTTTGCTCGATTCTAGGGCCTGGGGTGTAAGTTTTTGTGTAAATACTCTTCACTATAGTGTTGGCGTCGATCTCTATTGACAAATTGTGACGAGTGATGTGGAGTGAAAAAAGTGTGAACTTGTTTTAACCGACTTGAAAAAAAGGATGAGATTCTAATCTTGACGGAATCTTTTTTTTTATGTTTGTTTCCCGATTACTCAAAAACGCCTGGACCGATTTGGAAAATTCTTCTTTTGTTTGAAAGGGTATACTTCCCAGGTGGTTTCACGGTCATCAGGTCAGGATCTGATGATGGGATCCTGGAGAAATCGAGGAAACTCTTCTGGTATATTGAATTCGGTATAATCGTTCTTAAAATTATAATAGCTTGTTTAAAAGTGTTTATCGTACTGTTAAAAATGACAATATAACGGTTAATAATGATAAGACTAGTATACAGACAGTACCACACGACCGTCGGGATTATTCTATACCTACCACTACAGCCTTTTTTAACGTCCCCCTGCTGGGCACAGCCCTCCTCTCTCGTAGGAGAGAAACGCGAATACAGTAGCGGGTATCAGCTAGTTTTATATATAAAAGTATAAATATACACAACAAGTTCATTAAATAGAGTTTAGAGCTCGTAAATATAAATAAATAAATAAATAAATAAATAAATAAATAAATACTTACAAGATTTTTTATATTAAATATATGATAATATATGACAATAGTAAAATAGCCAGTCTAAAAAGTTATTTTAGAGCTTATAATAAACTGGCTAGACAAGACGAAATACGGCAATATCATTTTAGCCAAGGAAACATTTACGGATTCCGCGAGCGGAAAAAATAATCGCGGAGTTCCTTTGAATTTTATCTAAGGCATTTTTCCGCGCAGATAATTAAGATGGCGCTTCCCTTACAGTTCCATATTTCACGTTGTTCCTTGCGCGGTCTTTATTACGGACTAACAAATTTACGTATTCTATTCTTCTATTCCTCCACATATTTAAAAAATGTCGCCATTTTAAAAAACATCATCGTACTAAGACACTTCTAATGAGATTTGTTTCAAATCTGTTGGGGCATAGGGACTTATTTTCCCATTGTGCTTTAGCAACCATTTCTGAGAATTCACAATATGGTACATATACATATAATATGTTACGGGTAAGGTTGGAAGTTGGAATAAACTTAGGTTTACCCGGGTTTACATAGTATTGCCGAGGGCTTTTTGGTAATGTCCAAATAATAATGAAAACAAGTTTTAATTCGGGATTTACTCACTCATCTACTAACACCTAGGTTACATTGAATACCATATACTTACATTAATGGTTTAATACAATGAATAATTATAATAATTTGTATTATTTTGGCACTAAATGCATTTAGTATTTCAGAAAATTCACGTTACTGAATAACACATAATAATAATAATTAATGATTGTATTTTGCAATAAACCTATATAAAATAATATAATTTCATGGTTATATGTCAGTTATTACTTACAGTTAACAATATTAATTGTTATACTTAATAAACATAGCAAATTATTGAAAAGCTACACATTGTCAGAAGATTTTCAATTCGTTTTTCAAAGTTGCGGTGTTGTATTTATTATTCAAAATTAAATTGCAATAATTATATAATCAATCAGCTGATAACGAATAGTTTTCAGAAAAAAACAGTTTTTCTTAACTTGTATTTGGACAAATCTTGGATAGGTAATATTGTAACCATTTAATACTCTACTCGTATTTCAAAAACGCTGCATTTCTATGAAACATTTTCAACAAATTTTTGACGTCCTATTTTAGATTTCCCTGTATTTTCTACTTAATACTTATTCAATTTATTGCCATTGTAACGAGATATGTGGTATTGCTAATTACTAATTTTATTTAGTTGTGATATTTAGTTACTCGTATAAGAAAACGCTGCATTTCTGTGACAAAAAAATTTCAACAATATTTTTAGCATCCTATTTTAGATTTCCCTGTATTCTATACTTACTTAATATTCAATTTATTTCAATTGTATCGAGGTAGTCAATAAGTTGTATTATTAATATTTTTTTGAGTTAATCGTATTTCAAAAACGCAGATTTTTCAACATATTTTTGTCATCTTATTTTAGAATTCTCTGTATTCTATACTTGATATTCAATTTATTGTAAGTGTATCGAGATATGTAAAATCATTTACTTCACGTAGGCCAACGTGTGACTCATATGACATGTCAAGAATCTAGCACCGGTTCGGAATGCTGATTCTGCTGAGAAGAGCCGGCAAGAAACTCAGCAGTTGCTCTTTTCAAAACAATAGATAGTATGTAAGTATGTAATAAGTAATATTTTGAGAACGCTATACTTCAGCAAAAGATTATTGTAATTAACTTAGATTACAACATAACTATTAATCAATTTTTTATTCAATATTAAATTTTCCGGAAGTAGAATTCGAAGTTCCGCTACATTTTTGAAGAACTTGACCTTATATTTCAGAGTATTCTCTAGTTAGAGTTGACAAGTTGTAAGTTGATTGAGGCTTAATTTAAGCAAAAAAGACAATTTTTTAACTTGATATTCAAAGTACCTATTGCAAAGTTTATAATCTAAATTTTTATTCAGTTCGTTGCAAGTTATACTTGCTCTAGAGCATTTACCTATTTCTAGAGCGTTACATTTCAGCAAAAGATCATCTGTTTTACACACAACGAGTTCTTAAACCAACTCCATCCGAGAACAATAACAAAAAACCGCTCCCATAGAATCCCAGTACAATAAGGCTTTCAATTTGAGATGGTATTCTACAAGAAATATTCGTAATTCCTGCAGACTCCGCTCTGAACAATCCCACAATCCGATATTCGACCCTATGGTACGTCAAAGCACGCCTGAAAACCTGAAAATCATGTGCTACAATGATTCTACTTACGTGGGCCACCTCAGCGGTCGAACAACACAAACGACACATTAGCACTAAAAAAGAACACAAACTGGGACACTAAACAGCACATTTTTTGTGTTTTATTAATTTATTCCCTTCGACGAAAAACCGGGAGCGCTTTGGAGCGCCGTGCGCTCTTCACGACGGCGCGAAAAACACTAACCATTTGGGATGACTGGGATACCATCCTGAAAGGAAGATATCCCGAAATACGTTAAAATAATTCGAATTTCAAAAAAAATACAATTACCCACTTTTTAAATACGTTGGATTTGTAGTGACGTCATGTAAACTTGTACATAATCTTGCTGGCACTGCTCATAAAAATAGGTCAGAAGGCTTTCGAAAATAGAAACTTTTTACTTAAATAGCAGCCTAGAGTTGAGCCTATTTGTATGCATGCATGCTGCTAATTGCTTCCACGTATATAATTAGAAGCTGGAAATATAACGCGATTGCAAATTGTTGCATACTATTTGTAGCGTTTCATTATTTTATTTATTTACGCTTTATGTTTTTAAACTAACTAGTAGAACGTAACATTTGTTGTGACTTGGTACAAATAACTTTCAGTTTATTCATTTCAAAGTTACAGATAACCATTATAAAGAAACTACTTTCTGATAATAGGTACAATTATTGAATTTTTTTTACATTTTGATCGATGTTTTTGTTCCAGAGCTATTTTCAGAATCATATCCCTATAAGTAGTTGTATTTTTATCAAGGTCAGACTTGCTGGCAGACACCTTGTGTGAGAGAGTCTTGAAAACTTATTGATGAAACCTTGAATAAAAAAATTTCAGTACTAATAATATGATAAGCGTTTTCAAATCAAGTGACGCGGCACCGCGCCGGCGGGCTAAGTTTATTCTATACCTATGAACTGATTACCTAGTAGAAAAAAGGTTACTAACAAATAAGGAAAAAACCATTGCTTAATTTACAAATTTGTTTCCCGCAATTTTGTCCACTTGGATGAACGTTTTTTATCCCCATGGAATAAATTTCGCCTATAATTTTCCATCATAAGTATCCTCTTTTCGTCTCGAGGATGTAAATTGTAAATACACAAATTCAAATATGCAGTAATGTTTATCAATTTCTAAAACAAACTGCAATTTCGATGTATGATTTTTTTTATAATATTACTTATTGATGCGCATATTTGGATTAAATTTTCGATCTTTAATCTGTAAATTTTGGTTTAGATTAGATAGGTACTTAGGTTATTTGTTCTGGTCGTTAACGGGTGATCTGTAAAAATTAACAGACGGACACACTTTCTCATTGTTAGTTATGTAGTATTATATATATAAGCAAGTATTGTATTGTATAATTATAATCTTTATAAGTGTAATATAATATGGAAGTATTGTAATATAAGTAATCTTTGAATGAGAGCGCTTTTTCCCTGCCAAAAGTGCCGATATATTGTATGTGGCATCCCTACGCGAAGGGGAAAATGGCGGGAAGTGGCGCCTGCGTGGCCCACCCCCGGGGCAAAGAAAACTTAGCGCGCCACGAAATTAGACCACTTGCATTCCAGAGTAAGTAGTAACATTCTATTTATAGTCCACAACTGGGCAAAGTTGTTATCTCTATGCTATAGAATTTCCACCAAAATAGGCATGTTTACTTAAGTTCTAGGCAGTTTATTACGTTTTTCTAAAATAAAATAAAAAATAAAAAATATCTATATAATTGCCAAAAAAGAGTTTTTTACAATTAATTTCTACACACTAGGAAATCTGTAATTATGGAGACCATTTTTTAGGTTGGAATCGTGAAGACTGCAGACACAAGATCTCCTTTCTCTGTCTGATATTCACGTGCCACTTTAAAGAAATTATTTAAAAAGCATAATATTTAGAAAATCTATAGGAATTCAAAGGGTATATAGATTTTCATAAGGTCGTTAGTTCAGTTACAGTTTGCGATAGTTACGCCCACACAAGTTATCTTTAGGTAATATTTGAGACCAGTTAAGATATCGTTTCAAGTCAACATCGGGGCATTTTCCTTTTGTGTTTGAAATAGGTATAAAATGAAAAAGAAATCCATAGAGCCTAGCCTTTGAGCCCGACAATCGAATGTTGGCACAATTTTATCTTTTTTTCTCTCCTTTCTTTCTTTCTTTTCTTTGACATTTTATCTTTAGCTTTCGCTGACGTTAATGTGAGTATGAATGAAACACAAATATGTACATCAACTCATAGTCTTTGAAGACTGATGCTATTTTTAACCCCCGACGAAAAAACGACGGAGTATTATAAGTTGGACGTGTCTGTGTGTGTGTGTGTGTGTGTCTGTTCCCCTGTGGCGCTCAAACGGGTGGACCGATTTGAATGCGGTTTTTTTTGTTTGAAAGGTGAATTAGTCGAGAGTGTTGTTAGCTATGTTTAATAAAAATCGGACCAAGATGGCCGCCGCTACAAAATGGCGGATTACATATTTTATCACAACCCCCTCAATATGGGTATCAAATGAAAGGGCTTGACTAGTAGAATAGCACTATGCAAATCCAAGATGGCCGCCACTACAAAACGGCGGATGTCGGGGGTTTTTTAAATTTTTAATTTATACTTGTAATTTTTAAACCACAATGGAACGCTAAGCGGTCATTGTTTGTGAGTGTATCTTACGTATGATGTTACCATTTTCCTAAAAACCTCGTCGTCGTCTCAATGGATAGACGCCCACCAACCCCACCACAACCACTACAGCCTTTTTACGTCCCACTGCTGGGCACACGCCTCCTCTCTCAAAAGAGAGAGGGATTCAGATGTTAGACCCGCCAAGCTGCTCCAATACGGATAGGCGGGCTTTAATTACTATTGCCACATGAAAGTGATAATAACCGGGACCAACTGCTTAACGTGCTCTCCGAGGCACGGGGGTGAAACACCGCCAACTACCAACACCGGACTGGCACTGACAATTTCTTGACAGAAAAACCCAAGACCTAACAATTGTTCGCCCAACCCGGATATATATGCAGGTTTTCGCATTTCAAAGGTAGTTGGTATTTTAACCCCCGACGACATATTTTATTAAAATCGGCTCAGCCATTTCAAAGTTATCAGCTCTTTTGTTAGCGGTAGGTAACGGTAGGGATCTTAGACACATTACTTATGGGTATTTACACAGATTTGCATGTGGTTTTTTTACACCTTGTTAGATTTATCTCGACGAGTACTTGGTAGACCTGTTAATTGTCATAGTGATCAAAGTTCTGACGTTTGTTGTAGAAGGGTGGTGAGATGTTAAGTTTTATCACAGGTTATTTAAATTTTTAATTTACAGTTACCTATTCAATTTTCAATTATCATTCTAACGATGATACACGATCAAGGAAGTTGTACGCCAGTCAGTTCATGCCATTAAAACTTGCTCATCTCGAGCAAGTTTGACATCGACATGTCCCCCCTTCAGCTCCGCCCGAACTTCACGATACACAATCATTAACTTTAAACAAATGCACCTATTGGCTACGTTCCAGCACACCTAACTACTCGCCGACAGGACGTATTGTGCGGAGAAATGACGAAGCAATTCAATATTTAACCGACTGGAGAGAAGTAAGGGTCCGTACCCAAAGGGTACCAAATCGGAGACCATTACTACGGGTGATTTAAAGCTTATTTCGTGGTTTATCGACATAGTCTAATGTAAAATTACGGGTACCCCCTCGCAGCACTGCAGTCTCGTCGTGACCACGGTCAATGTAACTGGATCGAAATATCGACTAACAAACAAATATTTTATCGTGGTATGTACTTACCTGTAATTTTACATTAGAATATATACATTACTACGGGCCTGTTTCACTAACCTTCTGATAAGTATTGGATAGCTTATTCACAACTTTTGTCTTTGTCACTTGACATGAAGTAAGAAAGTGACAAAACTTATAACACTTATCAGAAGTTGGTGAAACAGGTCCTAAGTCTACAGCTTCTACTTACTAAGTCTACATCTACTACTTGCTAAATCTACAGTTTCTACTTACCAAATCTACAGCTTCCACTTACTAAGTCTACATAGCTTCTAGTTAGGTACTAAGTCTACGGATTGTACTTACTAAATCTACATCTTCTACTTACTAAGTCTACAGCTTCTACTTACTAAATCTACAGCTTCTACTTACTAAGTCTACATCTGCTACTTACTAAATCTACAGATTCTACTTACTAAGTCTATATAGTTTCTACTTACTAAGTCTACAGCTTCTATTTACTAAGTCTACAGCTTCTACTTATTAAAGTCTACAGCTTCTAATTTACAAATTCTACAGCTTAGGCCGTAATAGGTAGGTTAGACAATAACGTACTAGATGGCCTCCCTGGTGAGCACTGTTGGAGTATAAAAAAATAACCGTGATAGTGCTATTTTGCGCTAAATCAAACTGTAACCACAGAACTTCAGAAATTAGTAAAAAAAAGGAGACCAAGTATTTCCTATCACTCGTATCTAAGTATTTATTTTGGCACGCGTGAATTCTTAGTAAACAGTGATGTTTGCCAATCTACCCTATGTCTGTGGACTGATCTATAAATGCATAGCCTAAAGTGAGAGCTTTAGAGAGAGAATCCTCTTAAGCGGGAGTACTCAAACTTACATTGTAGAAATGAGTACAATGTAACATTTTAAAGTAAAATACAAACTACAAGTTTTCAAGTTTCGCAGAGTGCCATAAACTACGTTAGACAAATAAAACGTCAAAGTTGCGGAATCCACGGAACTAATTGTATTTACTACACTGCAGAGATGCACTGAAATGTTGCATGTTTTTAGGCTTCCGTACATTACTGAACCTTCTATGTATGTAGTTGTATATTTCATATAGAATACGTGTTATTAAGGCCTATATCGTGGCAAATAATAGAAATTAAAAAAAAACCTTTATGGGTTTCATTTTTTTAATCTCGAAAAAATAACAATTTTTGCGTCATTAATAATTAATTATGCACAGTAAAACAAATATTAAAATTAGAGTTCCGTATTCAGAGGGTGCCGAATTGTTAGACTTCATCACATTACATCCACCTAGTGAGAGTTCACCATGAGATCCAAACGTCTATGGTTCTTCCCATTTCTCATCGGCCCCGCGCATTGCCACTTCAGCAGGGCTATTCTGTAAAGCCATTTTCGAATTATAGCAAGTGAATTCGAGATGAGTTTGCTAATTTGTATTTTGTAAAACTCGATAGTACAGGTCTTCTCACTGAAACTCACTTCACTTCGCAAGTGCGTAGCAGATGTTTACAGAATATCAAACCAAGGTGAAGTGAGTTTGCTTTCGAAGTGAGCTAATGCGAGCTAATTCACTTGAGTGAGCTTCGATATCGAGATGGTATTTTAGAGAATAGCCCTACAGTTTCGCAACCCGTTGAGCTGTCGATGACCCTGGGACCTCTACGGATCTCTTAATTTCTGATTTGCTTGCGTAGAGAAACTCCAAACATAGCTCTTCATCGCTCTCTGAGGGACTCTGAGCATTCTTAAGAGGCCCACAGTTAGCGACTATGTCTCGTAACGAACAGTGTAGTTATATCTTTTTAATTGGACGCACCGAACTGGGTATAAGTCATGCTGCAACTTGGTAATTGGATACAGCGCTAAGTTTGCGACCTATGTACCTGCTACGTCCGAAATTCCAGCTAGCGATTTAGTTAATTTACTCCAAGAGCTGGCGGTTAAATTGACAGGGTTGTATGGCAGAGGAATTTGTCAATTTGATCAATCGTGATTGACGAATGACTGATGGGACAGAGAATACACCTTACCTATTTTTTCGGTGCCAGTTACATCGATACGTCGGTTACGTCGGTTCACTTACATCTGATAAAACAAGTTATAATTTAAGAAAAATTATACCGACTTCAATATATCGAAATAAAGAATAACTGAAAAGGGAAATGTGTTCATATCTTGAAAACTACTGAACTGATTTTGTTACAGTCACAATTCGATTAACAGTTTCATTAACATTTGAATTAATGTAAGCCAACAATAAATAACAAAAATAATTTTTTTCAAAGAAAAATGAACCGACTTCAAACGATTCGAACTCAAAAGTTTAAAATAATTTTTTATTCATTTAGATTGACGATTAAACTACCTAACTCAAATGATATATTATTTTTTGAAGTCGGCGCCAAATGACTCATACTTTTCAAGTCAAAAATATGCTCCCCGCGTCCCGGACAGCCTCACCCTCCGCGACTATTATGGTTCACCGCGCTTGCATTCAAAAGTGGATAGTTACTCTGATTTTATTAAGACGAGTTGAATGTGGTTTGGCGCCGACTCCAAAAAATTATATATTATTTGAGTTAGGTAGTTTAATCGTCAATCTAAATGAATAAAAAATTATTTTAAACTTTTGAGTTCGAATCGTTTGAAGTCGGTTCATTTTTCTTTGAAAAAAATTATTTTATACTTTTTAGTGATTTGTTTTCTTTATATTAATAATAATATAAATGAGTACTATGTGAAATAGATTAATACCTATATATTATTAATTATTATTAAATATCCTGTGACATATTACATACATTTTATGTGTCATACTAAGTATAGATGAATGGTTTTATAATGTTCTAACCCAACCTAACCTAACTTCCGATCTATAAAAGATTAGTTTGTATGCGTACTACTCTTGTATAATGTAGAAGACCTTGATTAAAAAGTAATTTACAATCTATACGCGACCAGTTTCACACCCTTGCGGTATAGAATGGAAATACACGTAACCGTGCACAAACTCCAAGGGATCACTCTATACCTATTACCTATAGTACAGCTGTAATGACTTCAGCCCAAATTTTTTTGCAAATGTTACGTAGTCGCAGCAAAGTGAAGTCTTTGGACAGAATAGCTATATTAGACTTCAGCAATAGGTCTGGCAATATCAGAGAACATTTTAGTGACATATGTAAGTATACATTTATGGTTATAACTTCGTACGTAAGAATGATAACTCGATGTGTTATATACTAAAACCTTCCTGAAAGTATGTAGATTACGATAGTGAAACAATCATCAAAATCGGTTCATTAGTTGCGGAGATAATCGTGAACATACTTACATACATACATACATACATACATACATACATACGGGTCGAATACAGAACCTCCTTTTTTTGAAGTCGGTTAAAAAGAAAAGAAAAGTCACAATTCGATTAACAGTTTCGGAGAAATGCGTTGACAAACATACATATAAATACAAACATAAACCTATAAAATTTTGTACGTTTGTCTGGAAACCCTAATAGAATTATATTACTTAAAATAATATTACTCACATAAGTACTTCCTCCTCCTATTTTAAAATCCATATTTATATTAGGTATAAATGCAAAAGTGTGTCTCTCTGTTTGTCTGACTGTATGTCTAGCTTGCTAGCTTTTTAACCAAATTTGTTGAAATTTGGTACAGAGCTAGCTTACACCCCGGGAACGGACGGACATAAGCTACTTTTTATCCCAGAAAATTAAAGAGCTCCCACGGGATTCTTAAAGGCATTTGTATGTTTCGTTCAAAGGAAGCTTGCGTCCTAGAATTTGACATAATTATGCAACTTTTTATCCCGGAAAATCAAAGAGTTCCTACGGAACTTTTAAAATCTTAATCCACGCGGATGAAGTCGCGGACATCCTCTAGTTGGTTAATAATGTGTCGTGACCCTCAGCAGTGAGGCATATGATGCGGACAGAGAGAGAGAGAGAGAGAAAGAGAGAATATGATTTGCCAAAGAAAAGCCACGATCCATTTTAAACCCTAAAAAACTCTAAATTAACCCAGCAAATAAAGAAATCTAGGACTTCCTCCTTATTATGACATAGCGCATCGACCCTCTGCGTAATCTATAGAGATTACAAGGAAGTGTAATCTATATAGATTTTCGACTACCACTTCTTGGTCTATTCACCAAATGTTATTTTGTTCACATCAAACATGTACGTGTATCGTTAACGAATCTCCGGACAAGTTTCCGTTCATTATAAGTTGGTATTAATATTGTGATGAGGTGATTGCTTTTGGAAGCGAAAAAAGGAGCTTGCGCACTGGTAGATATAATCAAATCACTATCACTATATATTATAAAACAAAGTCCCTCGCCGCGTCGTTCTGTCTGTATAATATGTGTTCGCGATAAACTCAAAAATCAGCCAAGTGCGAGTCGGGCCTCGCTCTTTCAGGGTTCCGTACATAATTATGAACAATATAATATTTTGGGTCTAAGAAATATTAAATTTCCGAGTTAGACATCGCAAGAAATCGTGAAAGAAAAACGCAAAATAAGTTCGTTTGTTTTGGTCACAGCTTATAAACTATTTTATGAATCGTTGTTTTCAGTATTTGTTGTACAAATAGAGCATATAGTACATAATATACCGAAATATCATATTCCTAACTAGTTTAGTTTTTTAGATAGCCCCCGTCACAAAAATGGTCTAAAACTGACAAATTTGATGACCCCCCATTTCCTTCCTTTTTAAGCAAAAAATTAAAAAAATATATATTCGTACTCTACTCAATGAGCTCTAAACAATGATACCCCACAAGCTAGGGTAAGAAAAAAATTTTTTTTTTCCGGCTCCTTTCTCATGTATTTTTCAGGGGGGCTCCCCCCCCTGAAAAATAATTTAATTCAATTTTTAATTCAATATTTGATTTAGGGTCAACGTTTTACACCAAATACCAAAATTTCAGGTATGTAACTCATTTCGTCTGCGAGCTAGAGACCTGTGACCGGCGGACAGACGGACAGACAGACAGACAGACAGCCGAGTGACATTAATAGGGCTCCGTTTTTACCCTTTGGGTACGGAACCCTAAAAACTACGTACAAAATGTTCACGCGGTTTTTACCAATAGACAGAGTGATTCATGAGGAAGGTTTAGGTGTAGGTATAATTTGTTAAGGTTTTGTGTAAATTGTTTGAAATATGACGATAATCGTTGAAAATGTTCGAAAACCCAACACGCACTTCAACTTTTCAGAATTATGTGCGTTTTAAACAATGACATATTTTATTACCTACTTGCTTTAACGGTGAAGGAAAATATCGTGGGAAAACCTAAATGCCTGAAAGTTGTTGAAGGCGTGTAAAGTCTACCAATCCGCACTTGGCCAGCATGGTGGACTAAGGCCTAAACCCTTCTCATTCTGAGAGGAAACCCAGTCCTTCTACGGATCCCTTCATTTCTGGTTTAATCACGTGGAGAAACTCAGCGTAGCTATCTATATGCCTATAGGACATACTTACTGGGACCAAAAACCAATAGATATTCAATTGTATCAAACTTCTTTTCCCAGTTCCGAGTTTAATAGGATAAATTTAAAGGAATCCTACGGCACAGGATAGTAATGGAATCCTAGTTATTACCTACTACGTTACGTACCTATGGCACACGAGTAGATAAGTACAGAGAGTAAGCTTCATACAAACGCCCCGCTGTAGGTACACTCACACAAACACACTCACCAACGGTTCACGGACGCCCGCTCGGTCCCCCAAACGGTACAGTTGGGTGACAAACGTGCGCATATGTGTGAGTGTACCTACAGCGGGCCGCTTGTAGAAGCTTTCCCTCTGTACTTATCTACTCGTGTGCCTATGGTATTGGACTCAAAGCGAAGTCGGCGCTCGGATCAAGCTCTGCAAGCGCTACAAAGCGCTGGTTTAGATCGCGTTTATTTCCACAATCGCTTGTAAAGCAGCTTACTGAAGAGAAATTTGAAGCTACACTCGTAAATTTTGTGATTATTTGACACAGTAGAAGATTTAGGAAAAATAGAATGCATAGTTTACTTGAAAACTAAAATATATCTTCAAGGTCAGAGCTGATAAGTATCCGCTAGGAAAGTCCATCGTCATTTCTTTCTAGTGGCTTAGTAGTCTTCATAGATTTTCAGTAGTGACTAAGTATATTTTTAGAAAAATTAAATCTACTTCGTTCCAGCAATATCAGATAAATCGGTGTTTACAATCAAATATACCTAGGCTACATATTATATACAGGAACATATTATGGGTAACATTTATGTATGTAACTTTGTACATAATAATGATATTCTACGTGTTTCTGAAAGTATGTAGATTACGATAGTGACTAAGTCATCAAAATCGGTGCATTGGTTTTAAAATAATCGCAAACATACATACGTTTACATACATACGTACAATGTACGTATACGGATCAAATAAGTACAGAACCTCCTTTTTTGAAGTCGGTTATTTATATCGAGATTTCTTACGAGCTATAAATAAATTCGCTACGTCAATAACTTCTGAACTCATAAAATTGACTATTAAACTTTAAGTAGCAATAAAATGATGCATGTTATAGTCTAACACCAGTGTGATGCATGTTATAGTCTAGGACCAGATGCGTGTTGCCAATGACATGACGGCTCCGAGACATAGTCGCTAACTATGAGCCTCATAAGAAGCTCCCACAGAGAGCGATGAAGAGAGCTATACTCAGAGTTGATCTACGCGATCAAATCAGAAATGAGGAGATCAGTAGAAGAACCAGAGTCACCGACATAGCTCAGCGGGTTGCAAAACTGAAGTGGCAAAGGGCTAGGCACATAGTTCGAAAAACCGATAGACTTTGGGGTCCCAAGGAATGGCGACCTCTCACCGGAAAGCGCAGTGTTGGCAGACCCCCCACTAAAGCGCTGTCTTTGTCAGTTTTTCAGTAATAGGTTCGCTTGTATGAAACGTTGCAACGTGCAACTGCCTCGTTGGTCTAGTGGTTAGCATATTCGACTGCAGATCACGAGATCC
This sequence comes from Melanargia galathea, assembly GCA_920104075.1. Classification (NCBI taxonomy): domain Eukaryota; kingdom Metazoa; phylum Arthropoda; class Insecta; order Lepidoptera; family Nymphalidae; genus Melanargia; species Melanargia galathea. The sequence continues at coordinate 12,804,072 of OV049868.1, forward strand.
CGGGTTCGATTCCCGGGTCGGGCAAATATTTGTTAGGTCAAGAAATTCTCAGTGCCAGCCTGGAGTAGGTAGTTGGCGGTGTAACACCCCCGTGCCTCGGAGAGCACGTTAAGCAGTCGGTCACGGTTATTATCACTATCATGTGACAATAGTCGTTAAAGCCCGCCAACCTGCATTGGAGCAGCGTGGCGGGTCTATGCTCTAATCCCTCTCTCCTATGAGAGAGGAGACCTGTGCTCAGCAGTGGGACGTTAAAAAGGCTTTAGTGGTGGTGGTATGAAACGTCGGGGGTATGCCTTCACGGAATAACTAGTGCAATATTTAAATCACAATGTGCAATTAACACGCGATATTTGTTTTAAAAATACAATGATTATTATTATTCTAATTATTTATTACTTTATAAATAAATCAGACATCCTGACACAAACTAAAAACCTCATAAAGCCACGAAGTGTGTGTGCGCTAATTTCTTTAGTCACGCGATTACTGGAATGCGAAGTGTTTACCTACTTGTATTTTTACAAAAATAAACTAGTTAATTAAAATAGAATTTTAAAATAAATTTCTGTTGAACACGCATAAATAAATCAAATAAGTAGTTATCAAATAGTTAAACCTACTTACTTCAAATATACTTTCTTAATGGTATAATGCGGTGCCCTCTAAATACGAAACCTACACCGATCTGAACAAAGAAACTTGTATGTACCTACAGTCTGCTTTTTTCTTAATTGTCATAAAAGGGGTAATCAAGGCAATTCTCGTAGAAAAGCGTAAGCGACGTTTTGCACGGCGCATAGTAGAGCTGAAACAATTATAACGTTGAACAAATACAATTTTTTTGAGGGACTCTTCCTTGGAATTCAGTTTTTTTTTAATTTTTATAATTCGCGGTAACAGAAGCGTAAGGCGTAATTTTGTGAAAATTTCTACTATAATGAAACTACAGATCCCTGTAACAGACGGATGGACTGACAGATAGAGGCAGTTCAGTGACAGGGTCCAGTTTTTAACCCATTTTTTACGTACGGAACACTAATTGAATAACGACCGTATAACGATCAAACGATGGGATTTTGTCGTATAGGTACGATCGAATCAAACATATGAATCCCCGATTATCCTAATAGTCATCGCGCGATTGTAGTGCTAATTTTTATCTTGCGACGAAATCTAATCTTTTGATTGTACGATCTTTAGCCTCCTCCTCTCTCCTCCTTTTTCGATGTCGGTTGGAAAACAAATCTCTCTAAATTCCAAGCCCATTAACCTGAATGCCGCCTGAGTGCTCTTCAGTCCGTGTCTCGTCCATTCCACGTAGTTACAAATACCTTCGTGTCGACATACTACTTAGTCCTGTATGCACTAGATATATAATTACTAGAGGTGCAAACATCATACATCGTCGTCGTTACCGAAATACAGACAGACACACCGATAGACGTCCAGAGCTGAACATCTTGTAGAGACTTCTACACGCCGCGCCGCGGTTTTGCTCGTATCTTGCTCGTCTTATATCGTCATTCCACCAACCTAGATGGGGGTCTGCCAACAACCGCGCTTTCCGATGCGAGGTCGCCATTCCAACACCTTGGAACCTCAAAGTCTACCCTGTGTTCGAGTTACGTGCCCTTTACCACATCAGTTACACAACTATGCTATGTGACTCTAGTCTATACATATAATAAAATCGTAGAATTGCCGTATCTGTACGTTAAAGATTTTTGCAAAATAATAGTTAACTGGCGGATGTAAGGGATAAGTAATAGAACGTAAAAAAGTTATTTTTGAAATTTTTGTCTGTTTGTTACAGACAAAAATGTTTGTGCGCGTATCACGCAAAAACTACTGAATGGATTGAAATGAAACTTAGCATGATTTAAGTTCATAGTAAGGAGTAACATAAAGGATACTTTTTATGCCGAAATTCAGCACGGTTCTCTCGGGAGAAGGGATGAAAGTCCAAATGTGTACTTAGCTGTAATTCATTAACGCGTGGTCCGATTTCATTCATTCTTTTTTGTTAGAAAGGAGATACTTTAAAGATTACCCGGGTAATCCCTGAAAGGCTAGATCGATTTTGATGGGACTTTCACGTGCGGTCACGTCAAAATATAAACATTATTTTGATCTACCTAAACATCTGCCAGCGAACTTTTAACAGTCTTTAGCAAGGTATGAGCTCAAAGGAGCTTAGGAAAAACAAAATGATTCCCACAGGATTTTTAAAACCCAATACCCACGCGAACGAAGTCGCGGGTGTCCGCTTGTTCTTAAATAAATCTCCTAATTTCTGATTTAATCACGCATATGAACTCCCTGCAATATCTAACTGCTGCTAGTGCCTCGTTTGAGATCATCCTTCTGCCTTTATTGGTGGATCTGCCAGCACTGCGTTTCCCAGTGTTTTGACGCTACTTACTTTGGGATCTCAACGTGTATCGTTTTTTTGGGCTACGTGCGCCGCCAATTATTGCCACTTCCGCTTCGCAATCCGCGATGAGCTATGTTGTTCGACGGTTCTTCTCATTTCAGACTTATAGCACATTATACACGGCATTGCTGCTCTAGTAATACGACAACTCTCTATCCATAAGTCTAACTGTCTGCACTAAGTAGCCTTATAAAGACGACCTAAGAAGATTAAGCTGTTTGGAAATTCTCTTGGCACTAACTCAAAATGTAAATAATATAGGTACTTGAATGGAATTTCTAAATGCAACCTCTCTAACATAGCGGTATGCAAGGGTGAAAGAGGACCACTATCGAAAACTTAGCGCTATTATTATATTATACTACCTAAATGCAATCCAATACCAATAACTATTTGTCATAGACTTGTAGTATTAGTGGTTTAGTATAATTTTAGTATTTTTCAAACCGGCAATGTACAGCGTGCCATCCACGGGTACAACTTATAGTGTTTATCCAACGGTCATTGTCATCTAGCGTCAGCTGATTGCATTACATTGCAAACTTTTAAAAAATAGAGAAAATATTTTAATTTTTTTCGCGTTTTTTTTATGGTATATTGTCAGTAGGTAATAATTATCACTATACTATTACCTGTCTTCGTTTCTTACACCCGTTATTTTGTTGTTTCGTTGCGATGCAATATCGTTAAGAAACCAATTAAGGTTACCTTTAATCGAGACTGTGGCTGGATGCTACTTCCTTAGGTTGGTGATATTAAGAAGGAGCTGGAGTAGCCTTGTTTGCCTAGCGGTTAGTATGTTCGACGGCAAATCACGAGATCCTGGGTTCGATTCCCAGGTCGGGCTAAAAAAATTTAGTATTTTTTTTTTAAATGCACAGTGCAAACTTTGAGTTTGTAGTTGGCGATGTTTCATCCCCGTACCTCGGAGAGCACGTAAAGTCATCGGTCCCGGTTATTAATAATTATCATGTCATAATAGACGTTAAAACCCGCCAACCCGCTTTGGAGCAGCGTGGTGGTTCTAAACACTAAATCCCTCCCTCCTATAAGAGAGGAGGCTTGTGCCCAGCAGTGGAACTTTAAATGACTTCTAGCGGTGATGATGAAGCGAGATAGAGTACAAGATCTCTCTTTCTAAGTTTGACGTGTCTGTGTGTGTGTGTGTGTGTGTGTGTGTGTGTGTGTGTGTGTGTGTGTGTGTGTGTGTGTGTGTGTGTGTGTGTGTGTGTGTGTGTGTGAGTGTGTGTGTTCGCCGTAACGTTCAAACAGGTGCACCGATTTGAATGCGGTTTTTTTGTTTGAAAGGTGAATTAGTCGGGAGTGTTCTTATTCTTAGCTATGTTTAATGAAAATCGATTCAAGATGGCCGCCGCTACAAAATGGCGAATTACATATTTTTTCACAACTCTCTCAATATGGGTATCAAATGAAAGGGCTTGACTAGTAGAAGATGGTCGTCACCACAATATGGCGAATGTAGGAGGTTTTTAAATTTTTAATTTATGCATGTTAATTTATAAAAAGAACAAACGAAATCACTGTTAGATATACTTATCTCAGATTTATCTGTTAAAAAACGTGCGAACATCTAAAACTATAAAGCCCGAGCGGTCATTAATCTAAACTAAAACGGATGAAGGCAAAAAGGGAAGTATAAAACAGGAGAAAAGCAAAGAAAACTAAAAGAACTTTCTTTGTCCATTTATTCCGGTTACTTTAAAACAAAATAAAGTTACTTAACTTAAATCGGAAACACATGAAGTACGTACGTACGTAGGTACCCTAGTATTCTACTTTTCCAAGGTTTTCCTGTGCATTCAGTTTTTTAAATCAGATTTAAAAGAAAACTAAGTAATAAGATCTCTTATTCATGGCAAGCTTTTTCATTAGTTTGCTATGTTCGTTTGTTTCAATCGAAATTGGTAATTAATTTTTCAGCCACTACCAAGTTTCAGATGGACTGATTTACAGATAGTAGTTTGGATGGCACTCTTCTCTATAAATATAAATAAATGTTTGTCTGTTTATCTATGCACTACACGCACGCACGTCGCACGCTATGCTTAGGTGCTGGAATGGCGAACTCTTACCGGAAAGCATAGTGTTGGTAGACCTCCACTAGGTAGATTGACGGCATCAGACTTTTAGTAGGGAGCCGCTACATACAAGAGGCGCAAGTCCGCGACGTGTGGCAGTTCCTACAAGAGATTTATGTCCAGCAGTGTACGTCCATCTGTTGATGACGACAATAACGACGAACTGTGGTTACATACGCTACGCTGGTTTAATACGCTTTTTAAAATAATTATGCCACACTGTTTAAGAGCTACATCAATCATTGTTAACCCTCATACGCATTAGCGGTCAACCGCGTACGCAGCTGACCGCGCGGCTAGCCGCTTTTATATTTTTATATGCAACCGCTCATTTTGTACGCACTAAACCGCGACGAAATTCTATGAAGAGGCTAGCCGCGCGGTCAGCCGCGTACGCGGTTGACCGCTAATGCGTATGAGGGTTTACTGCCTCAATTGTGGTGATTGGCTGAATGCACCTAAGCTACTGTCACTGCAACAATGCATTTTAGCCAATAGCGCGAGAGTGTCGACCAAACGTTCGTCCCACTGTAGCAATCATTTTTAACCGACTTCAAAAACGGAGGAGGTTCTCAGTTCGTCGGAGTCTTTTTTTATGTATAAGTAATCCCCAATTACTGGACCGATTTAGAAAATTCTTTTTTTTTTTTTAGTTTGAAAGGATATACCTACCTACTTTCCAGGTGATCCTGCGGTCATCAGATCAGGATCTTATGATGAGATCCCCGAGAAATCGGGGGAACTGTTCCAATTTTATGGTATATTGAAGTCGGTTTAATTTTTCCTAAAATCCAGCTTATTAGATACTTAATAATAAACCCTCCGTTCCGCTCGCTATAATTTCCGTGATGAAAGTCAATTTGCATACTAGGTAAATAAGGGATTTATGCACATCCAACGTTAAATTTAAAAGTTACACTAGAGCCTCAGGTGGCTTTCAAATCGCGTCATTTGTGTTGCTGCGAACAGTAGGGTTATGCCAGGTTTGCGCATTGCGACAACGTTGATCGATTTCGAGTATCGAAACACAATAACACCAATGTAAAACAGACCTAAACTAGCTTGTTTTAAGGATTGAGTTCGTCCATAAGTAGGTACATCTACTGTCCCAGCGCTCCAAGAGGAAATGCAAAATAAAAATCGGACGTAGATATACTGTTATAAGTAAATGTTCGACTTTAAAATAAGAAGCAATTTAGGTCAATTTTACTATGATGTTATATTTGCAATCGTGTGTTGTGAAGACAACATCTCCTGAAGATGCTCCGGTGTATGTCGGAGCGAAACGATTATGGAGTGTTTTGTGGTGAATTTGTGTGGTGTTGTACACATTTGTTGGTGGTCTACAAAGTCACTTTTTTGACGGACTACAGCAAATTAATTTTGTTTTTCATTGTATACATCTGATGTTATATAAGATTTTCGATATTCGAAATCTAGTAACGTTGTCGAAATATGCAAACTCGGCATAACCATACAAAATACATTTTGTGTTTTCCAAAACTCAAGAACACGAGCTGAGCCATAGCCCACATTTCGCAACGTCGTGTGAGCATTTCTCTCTCTAAAAATGAAAATTATTCATAATACGTATTACACGAAATCCCGCAAGCTGCAGAGCCGGGATAACAATGTTTCCTAACGTGTCTCGAGGTTATGCATGAGCCGCACAAATGCAGCTGTATATATAGCAAAATCGCGTACTGGTTTGTTTGTACCGTTCATCTGAGAAAACACCCAAAATACGGTAAATAAAATTTTCCTGATCGACAAGGGTCACTGTCCACGAATCTGTACCCCTATTGTTATTCTTTAAGAGCAATATCAATCATTGCTACAATCGCAATTGTTGTGATTGATGGAATTCTTGCTGCATCAATCATCATTTTCCCCTACCCTAGGCCCAAAACAGGGCACGGGTCTCCTTTCAGATTGAAACGGGTGTAAATACACGCACATATCTCCGAAACGTTGAGGTGCGTGCCAGGGATCGAATTTGGTCCCCCGGAAAAAAGGTCCAAGTCTTAACCACTAGGCTATCACCGATGTAAAATAAGTAATAGCGAAAAAGTGTTAATTTAGATAAGATTAGAGATGAATGCGATTGTTATACTAAGAAATCTTACAGAAGAATTAAAAAAAGTTTCCAAGAAAATTCTTCGGAAAATGCAGGAAAACGTCAGATCGGTGTTATAGTATGCGCCGCGCCGCTGCGGTATCCACACAACCACACAACTATCAATGTAGGTTGTCAAGTTAGAATAAACTTGTTGGTGCAGATTTCAATTTCGCGCGCTGCTCTCCTGGGAGGTGCTTAGGGTTGGCACCACGACGAAAATCAAATCAAATCATATTTTTGTAACACACATTATCATCATTAACAACCCATTATGACTGACCGACTACAGAGCACGCGTCTCCTCACAGAATGAGAGTGGTTAAGCCCTAGTCCATCACGCTGGCCAAGTGTGAATTAGTAGACTCCTCCAGAATAAGCTATTTCGTTCTGTCTTTGGCTTTTAGCATCCAATTGGGTCCAGCCACTTTACAACGTGTACATTTTGGGCCAGGTCACCTCGTTATCCTAATAATTGTCCCCTGTTATCCGTGAGTCTAGCGACATGGCCAGCACATTTTCATTTAGCTGTGAATTTAAGAAAATTTAAGAAATTTTACAAGAGAGAAAAAATTAAATTATTAAAAAAATTATAATAAACCAAACGCTGTCAGCCCTAATGGCGCTGGTGCAGTGTGTCGCGTCGGTTCTCTGATAAGCAGTTTCTGATGACATTTCACCCGCGGCAGCATCTCGTAATGTCTTTATCATTTTCACGTTCCCATTAACTCGCAGCCTGACTTCACGCGAGAATCTTCGACAATTTTTTTTTTAAATTTCATCTCCAAGTTAGCACTCGATTGCGATTTCAAATGGTGGTAAGTGAAGATGCAGTGTAACTGGGATACCTTTTTTTTTTATTTATTTATCTATGGATACCACCGTACCCGGGGAGGCACGGTGGTTATGTCGGCCTCGACCGACTAAAACCCCACGGTGTTCCACGCATCGCCTGTAGGCTGGACCTCGGGACCGATCTCGTACGCGACAACTGGGATACCTACCCCATATCGGTTTCCACTTGGCATCGTGTCGGAACGCTTAAAAGCTTCATTTACGTCATAGGTAGATGAACTACCTAATTTATGACGTATAGTGAACAAAGATGGAAATAACTTATAGTAAACGAAACTCGCCAGCGATTGTGTAAGTGATAAGACCGCCTTTGCATGGGAAACCGCGAAACAAAGAGAGGCTTCATCAGAATAAATAAGAAGATATAAAGATAAAAGAGGAGACGCAGAAGGAAAAGGAACAAGACAGCTAGAAAGATTTGGAAGACATCCTAAAATATTTAGCGTTAAAAATGTATGCAATTACCTACTTACCTTATGTATACAATTAGCAAAAAGTGTTTGAAGTCGTGCAATAGAGGACCTATCATACTAATAAAAAATGCGAAATAAACAAACACATTGCTTGTCTTTCCTTCACGCCCTAACTAAGCAACCAATCGACCTGATTTTTGGATTTAGGATAAATTTTCAGTACAAAAAAAAAAGTTTAAAATAAAAAAAGCAGAGTGTGGTGTTCCTATAGGAACAACACATTCTGTGGAAAATTTGGTATACCAACGGCCTAGTGATATCATATTAAAAGTAATTGAATTTCCTTTACGTAAAAAGTCAAACTCGAATGTCGGAGGCATAGTGCCAAAATCCACAAACCATAATATACGTACATATAGCTTTACCATTTTTTAGGTCAATTAAAAAGCAGGAAACAGGAATATAGGTTAGGCTATTAATACCGGCTACTAGCAAAGCCGGACGAAGATCACACGCTGGAAAAACTCATAACACTTTGAAAACTGGGCATAAAAGGCTCGCGCAAATTATTGCGGGGTGTGCTTATTTGCATTGCAAAAATCCTCATTTTAAAACCATCGCACATTAATCGGAAATGAGGAAATCCGTAGAACCAGTATAACATATTACATAGCATAGTAACGAGTTACGACAGTAACTATACAGGGTATCAGGAGAACGCTCTCGGTAACAAAGACAGGTGATGGTACTGATGATTACTGATAAGATACCATAAAAACATGAAAAATAATCATTTTTTTCAGTTTTGGCGAGTTAAACAGAACTATAATTGCAAAAGAATACTTCCTGTGTTTTTAAAGTTCGTAACGCAATTCAAATAAAAAAAGTATGGTATTGGATTATGTTTAGATACTTAGTATAATAATAACGCTAAGTTTTCGGAAGCGGTCTTCTTATATCCTGTATGCTATGTCGGTTGGTAAACTGAAGTAGGTATATAGTCGGGAGACTGAAGTGGCAATGGACGGGGTACATTGCTCGAAGAACCGATAGACGTTGGGGTGCCGAGGTGTTTCAATACCGACCATAAACCGGAAAACGCAGCGCTGGAAGACCTTCGGTTCCGGTATCCAGCGAGTGCGCTGGATACCTCTGAACGAACCTCTTAACTTAATGACATCTTTTTCCACAAGGAACGTTAATAACAGGATAGCACTATTTTCAAACTTGTCCAAATGATGAATGAACAAGTATAAATTAAAAATTTAAAACCCGCGACATTCGTTGTTTTGTGGTGGCGGCCATCTTGGATTTGCATTGTGATATTCTATTAGTAAGCCCTTTCATTTGATAGGTACTGATATTGAGGAAGTTGTGAAAAAATATGGAATCCACCATTTTGTGGCGGCGGCCATCTTGAACCGATTGTCATCAAACATAGCTAAGAACACTCCCGCCTAATTCACCTTTTAAACAAAACAAAACCGCATTCAAATAACACCCCGTCGTTTTTGTATCAGGGGTTAATGAAGTTTAATTACTAAAAACAAGTGTTGTTTTAAAAAAATGCATTATCAAGTAGGCTTCCTATCGTGTCAAAAAAACAATGATTTTAACCTTTACACTTGTAAACTAATATTTTAATTAATAGACATGGATTCAGCGAGTCCAGAATACCGAACTAGCGATACAGAAGTGCAGAAGAAAATGGAGGATGAACATCTGCGATTACAGAGACAAGTAATACTAGTAGATTACTAGACTATTTAGATTTAGATAGATTAGTAGACTATCTACTTATTTATTTACTAGCAACCCGCCCTGGCTTCGCACGGGTAGTAATCACTTGTTACTATTCCATCATATTACATTGTTTTGTTTTATCTCAAAGCTCTCAAAGATGAAAGCTTCCAGGCGGCTTGAATTTTTCCGATATTTTCAACAATTATCGTCTCAAACAATTTACACTAATCCTTAACCAATTATAAACTTAAACCTACCTCATGAATAACTCTGTCTATTGGTGGTATCCGCATGAAAATCCGTACAGTAGTTTTGAGTTTATTGCGAACAGACAGACATGTATGTCTGTCTGTCAGTGACAGAGTCGGCGGGGAACTTTGTTTTATAATATGTACTTGTATGACGTATGTAGTTATAAGCGAGAGAAGAGAGAGATTATCCTAGTGATAAGCATTCAAAACTTCATCCTGACAAATACCTTAGATGCTACCAGACCATCAGAAAGAATAAAGAGGTTTTTACAAGATACCCTTCAGTCAAAATAGACAAAAATCCTAGGCTGTCCAACATATGCCTAAGGAGGATCTTTGAGTTCGTTGGCCATATCGCCCGTAAACCTGGCGATAACCTCCAAAAACTTATAGATACCGGGAAAATGGACGGCAAGTGATCGAGAGGTAGGTATCCAATGCGCTGGACTGACCAGATCCGCACCACTCTCAACATGTCGCGCAAGCGGTTCATGTCACTGAAAGCCGGAACAGATGGCGCAACATCGTTCGGGAGAAGTTAATTCCATGATGGGTCGCGACGCGTAGTACTGGGAAACCGACGCAAGGAGGAGGAGGACAGATACCTGAATACATTAAACTCTCTTTCGCAGGTCCGCATGATACAGACAGACAGGCTCCACCGCTCGCTGGGAGTGCACCCGCAGTTCAGGCGACAGGATCAACTCTTGCGTACCCTTAAGAAGGAATACCTGAACCTTTATAAAGACCTAAAGGTATTCGCAGGAATAATCTTTATCTCTTAATTCCGAATATTTTTTGTCCACGCATTTCTCTGAAACTATTTATCGGATTTTAACCATTCTTTTTCTATTGGCTTACATTTACTTCAAAATAGGGAACAGTGCAAGTTTCATCAAATCGGTTCAGTAGTCTTAGCTTTGAAGTTGACTTCGGTCATCGACTGAGACCGCTCAAAAAATGTTTGCTTGCATCTCAATATTTTAAACGTTACACAAATTCCAGATAGCACGGTCGGGGGCACATAAGAAGAATGATAAAAAGATGAAACAAGAGTTGACTCAAGCACTCCTGGCTCGTACGGAGAATGACGAAAAATGCGAAGGTAGGTTAATAATTATAGCCTCGGATCCTTCTTGCCAATTTTATTATTTACAAGCGACCCGCACCCGCTTCGCACGTGTAGTAATTACCCACTACTATCTCACCATACATTGTTTTGTATACATATCTTAAAGGGATTAGGTAGCGTTTTCGATGAAACTCTCAGGCGCCTTGACTTTCTCCGACATTTTCAACAATCATCGTCATATTTCAAGCAATTTACACAAGAAATTTAGAAATTATACACCTTAACTTTCTTAAGATCTTGAGCTTTCCGTGATCATGGTATCAGTATCAGACGAACTTAGGCATACGTATCTGGTGTAAGGTAGTAACAGATTTTGAGCTTTCCATGACCATGGTACCAGACGAACATAAGAATACGTAACTGGTGTAAGGAAGTAACAAACAGGCATACTTTCATTTTTATATGGATACTACGGATAGTAGATTTTTCTTTCCATTTTCAGAAAGACTAACTCTTATGCAGCAACTAGAAGAACTGCTTCGCCGAAAGAAGAAAGAGTTGCTTCACATCAATAGCAAAGCGATTGCTAATAATGGAGAGGTAAATAAAGAAAGTATTTCTTAAATGTTATGTACCGATTACAATCTGAAATACTATTCCAATCAGGTGCATTGTTGATAGAAAAAGCTTGCAGTTTATTACTTAGTTACCTACTAACTGTTCCCGATATGCGTTGCAATTGCTACGTAAAGTATGGTTTAGGAACGCATAGAGGATAAACATCCAAAAATCCATTTTTATAATTTTTTGGTCCAGGAACCTTCGCGGGAGTACACAGAAGAACCCACAAAAGTTTCTCTATAATCGGTTCAATGGTTTAGCAGCTTAAAGAGGACATACAGACAAACATTGATTTTTACCTAAATATAGGTTCGAATGATGACTAAAAAATAATTTAGAGCCTGTTTCATCAACTTCCAATATGTGTCGGATATCTTATTCACAACTTTTGTCTTTGTCATATGACATAAAGTAGGAAAGTGGCAAAAGTTACGCTTAGGCTATCCAACACATATCAGAACGTGGTGAAACAGGCAAGTGTTTTAATCAACAGCTAGAAGTACGGCGAGGTCTCAGTGAGAATCGATTGCAATCCGCTGAGAACAAACTAGAGGTAGCAATGTGGAGGTTCAACGAGGTGCAGTGTGAGAACAGGAACATTAGACAGGAGATTGAGCACATGCTCAGTGACAGGTAACAAATTGACAACTAAATAACACCAAATCAATCACGTAGTGATTTCATCACGTAAAGACACTTTAAGCATACCTTTCTTCATCACCCACATGAGTGACTCATGAGGCTCATTGTTAATGAAAATGGCTGTCCACATAGTGGGGAACAGGGGTTAAACCAGCTTTATTATTTCAGAGCACTTTTCAACCAATCATGGAGCAAAATGATGTCAGCTCTAAACAAGGGCAAGAAGTTCTTAACGGACTTATTCGAGTCGTCCACACTGGCCTATGAGCAGAGAGATGAATGGTGCTCTAAACTGAAATCTGCACAGGAAAAAGGGAAGGTTGATCAGCTGGTGCAAGTTCAGGTGAGGATCTTCTTCGTTGTCAAGCGATAGACTGCCACAGCTGGACATATTTAATAGGTTCCTTGCCTTGCCTTTCTTTAAACCCGGTGTTTTTAGTGGGATCTTCTCAGATCAGCTATACGATTCCCTAAGGAAAAATAAAATTTACCTCAATTTAAAATTTATTTTGCGCATCGGCTGTTTGGTTAGACGAAACTACTTCATTATCTTGTTGGTATTGTTTGGTATTGTCTTCTTGGTATTATCTTGTTTAATTTCGACTCACCTTTGCGACACTAGCGCTTCGTGAGTGTTGGATATGGGAAACTTGATTTTGACATTGCATTTGGAACACACAAGTACAAACCAAACCCTGCGAAGAAGTCTTCATGGATATATTCTCAACAGATGGAAAATATTTCTTGAGCCTTATCGATGCTTTTAGTAAAATTTTACAAAATTGTCTTTTGAACTCAGTAATAGATCTACTCATGAAGTAGCTCGACCATTAATTAAGGTTTATTTATGGCATAGGTACCTCCTAAAATTGCGACCCCACGGCCGAGTAAACTCGGAAGAAAGAAAGAAAACGTTGCAAGAACCCTCGTAGTTTTAGTTTTAAGTTCTCCTAAGCAATTATCACCATCACTTCTATGTACTTGTTTGTTTGTAATAAATAACTTCCATACGCCGTGGTACTATGCCGCTTATATTCAGTGAATGGTGTCGTCGGTCTGCCGACACTGCGCTTTCCGGTGCAATGGGTGCGATCTACTCTAGCACGTAAGAACCCCAAAGCCCAACTTTCGAACTATGTGCCAACTTATTGTCGGTGACTCTGGTTTTCAATGAAACTCCTCACTTCTAATTAGATCACGTAGAATAACTCCGAGCATACCTATCTTTCTCAAAAATACTCGTACGTAGTCCAGTGAGTATAATTTTGACCTATGGACCTTGTGGATCAGAGCCTCTAAACGAGATAAAGAGGCTTTTAATTAATAATTACTTTTTAAAATTTACCACTTACTTGTTTTAGGAAATGAGGGACTTACAAAAAGCGTTCGACCATGAAATGAAACTATACAACTTTCTCGCGAAGAAAGGCGTCATCAGAATAAATAAGAAGGTGGAGAAAGAAGAAGAGGCGCAGAAGAAGAAGGAAGAAGAAGACATCCAGAAGGATTTGGAAGCACACAATAAAATATTCAGTGATATTAATGTAAGTAATCAAGTTCCTGTATTCATTTTGTGGTGATTTGAAGCGAAACCTTTTTGAAGACGTTTGGTAGGATCGAGACTAAAATGGTAATGTGACTTCTATTCACTCACACTCATGGTCCTATGCGACAGAAATACGACACGACCGGAGGACCAATAGGACCAATAGCAGTAGGACCAATAGTTTTATTTTCCCGTCAAGTTATGGGTAACACTATTAACTCCCCAACTCCGGGTAGCTGCTTGCTACTGAGACTTTATTGAACGAACAATATTGTTCGTTCAATAAATTCTTGGACTTGAAACTTGAGGACTTGAATTCGGAATCTCAATATCCGAATAGGCTGAATAAGATATTAAATAAATACTAGCGACTCGGCAGATGTTGTCCTGCCCGGTGATATACCAAAATCACCCGGTTATTTAAGTACCTACTGAAATCACTATTAAAAATAGGGGTTGGTGGTAGAAAGGTGAAAATTTATTATACTTATTTTTTAATGCCAAATCATAAAAAAGATAAAAATAATTTTTTTTTGGGGTGGACCACCCTTATCACATAGGGGTATGAAATATAGTTTACTCCTAATTGTCAGGCCTACCAAATATACACAAAAAAATTCATAAGAATCGGTCAAGCCATTTCGATTTTTGTTACAAACAAAAATCCTCCGAATAAATGTTTAATGTTTATATATTAGATTAGCTGATCCCCGCGACTTCGTCCGCGTGGATATAGGTTTTTATATAGGATCGGATTGTAGCCTAAGTTACTCCTTATAACATCACCTATCTGCCATTGAAAGTTCCGTCAAAATCGATCCAGCCGTTCCGGAAATTAGCTGGAATAAATAGACAGATCGACAAACATAAATTTAAACGCACACCAGTTTAAAATAAGCCTTACGTTCAAAGATCCGGGTCCCAAGTTATTTGAACCCAATAAATGTCTGTCATTTCTGAACTAAAAAACCTACAACCTTGAAATATTTACGGGATAATACTTAAAGTACTACCTTTCTAACAAAAAAAGAATGAGTTAAATCGAACTACGCGTTAATGAATTACAGCTAAATACACGTTTTAACTTTCTTCCCCTCTCTCAAGGGAACTGTGCTGAATTTCGGTATAAAAAGTAATCTACATATGTCCTACCTCGGAGTATAAACTCAAATCGCACCAAGTTTCATTTGAATCCATTCAGTAGTTTCGGCGTGATGCGCGGCCAAGGTACAGACAGACAGACAGACAGACAGACAAAAATAAAAAAAATTGCAGTTTTGGCTTCAGTATCGATTATATAGTGCCCTCCAATAAAAATTTTCAAAATATCTTCAATGTACAGAATTAGATCTGTTACAGTCTTAAAATAGAAGATAGATAGATAGATAGTATTATATTATAGTTAGACAGATATAGAAGATAGATAAGCTAACTCGTTAGTCTATACCAGTTAAAATTAATTTACCAAAATTACATTAACAATTTGATACCAGGACTATACAAAGGAGTACGACGTTAACAAAATAATAGACCAGTTTGAGCGAGTGGAACAAGAGAACTTTTCCATATACAAGTTGTTGAACGAACACTGCGCGGAAAATGAAGTTCTGAAGAGAGGATTGGACAAGTTAAAGCAGGAAATTGGTAAAACCCTCCATTACAGTATTAAGTTTGATGTTATGCCCTTTCTTTAAGATTTAATCTGCCTTCAGAGTGATGTTTACAAGTTTTCATTAGTTTGCTATATTTTTGAAAAATAAAAATCTTGCTCTAAGGAGCGCCACTTTCGTTTTTCCATTGCAACACGTAATAATATTATGATTCGCATTTTAAGCTATTAAATTTTACTTGCTTTAAGTGTGAAAAAAAAACATCGTGAAGAAACTTGCTTGCCTCAGAGTTCTCCATAATGTTTTCAAAGGCATAGTTAATAAAGTTTATTGATAGACGGGACCCTTCTCATTCTGAGAGGGGAGACCCGTGCCTTGTAGTGGGCCGGTAATGGGTTCATAATGATGAACGTATTAAATATGCTTGGCAATTTTGCTACTTTTTAAATAAGTCAATCTCTATCCTCAATCTAGTGGACAGCAGAGACTGGAATGAAATGATGGAAGATAAGAGACAGAAGAAGTTGCAAGACCTAAGAAATAAGTTGGAGAAGCAGAAGTTGGCTACAGAAGACAAGAAGAAACAATTGGCTGAAAAAGTGCTACTTCTGAACGAAACCATGGAGAAAGTTGGAGAACTATTCAAGTGAGCTACTAATAAATATTTCAACTTCTTTATAGTTACATCAGAATTTTTTTAATGTGTTTTTAAACGAAAACAAATTAAAATGTGTGTCCCAGAGATACACTCATTTCAATTTGCGCAAAAAAAGTAATTTAACTTGAAAGTCCGTGACTGGATTCGATTGGATATATAATATTGGCGGATATTGCTCAAAAAAAATTTATTGGGGGTACGCTATATTTTGGGGTATTTCTAGAGGAACATAGAGTTGTACTGAACCTCCCTAAATGTTCTAACTACTACTATCCCGGACACACTGTAGGCACAAGGTGTGTGATGTAGATGTTATACAGTGTAATATGCATGTTCATAATAATATAATCTCATTACCGTAGCGATCAATCATCGCGCCGCGCGGCCGCGACACTTGCGGGTAGTGCTCACAATTAATTAACGTCAGCGTCGATATCACTGCGATAGTCCGTGGGCATTGTTATTAGTTGATACGGAAAGTTGGAGAGAGTTATTTACAACTAGCTGATGCCCGCGACTTCGACGGTCGTCCGCGTGGATTTAGGTTTTTAAAAATCCCTTATTAGATATCCCTTATCATTATTAGATACACATGCCCAACCCAGAACGGACGTTTGTTGGATCTCATCGGCGTTATTTCGCACGCTTAGGCGTTTGTTATGTCGTCGTTATCAACCGATCGACGTCCACTGCTAGACATAGGTCTCTTGAAGGGACTTCCACACGTCACGGTCTTGTGCCGCTTGTATCCAGCGGCTCCCTGCGACTCGTTTGACGTCGTCGGGGGGTCTACCAACACTGCGCGAGATCGCCAGTCCAGCACCTTGGGATCCCAACGTCTATCGGTTCTCCGAGTGTCCGAACTATGTGCCCCGCCCATTGCCACTTCAGTTTCGCAACAAGTTTGTCATGTAGGTGTATCTATATGTAATGCGTATATTCACATAATCTCATTACCGTAGCGATCGATCATCGCGACACTTGCGGGCAGTGCTCGCGGTTAATTAGTGTCAGCGTCGATTTCATTGTTATTAGCCCCGACGCAAAAACGATGGGGTGTTATAAGTTTGACGTGTCTGTGTGTGTGTCTGTCTGTTCCCCTTTAGCGCTCAAACGGGTAACGGTTTTTTTTTGTTTGAAAGGTAAATTAGTCGACAGTGTTGTTAGCTATGTTTGATAAAAATCAATCCAAGATGGCCGCCGCTACAAAATGGCGGATTACATATTTTTTCACAACTCCCTTAATATGGGCACACGAGTAGTAAATCTACAGAGAGGAAGCTTCCACAAGCGGCCCGCTGTAGGTATACTCACACAAACACACTCACCAACGGTTCACGGACGCGCGCTCGTTCCACTAACCGGTACAGTTGGTGACAAACTGTGCGCATATGTGTGAGTGTACCTACAGCGGGCGGTTGTAGAAGCTTCCCCTCTGTAGGTACTCCGTGATATGGGTATCAAAATGAAAGGGCTTGACTAGTAGAATAGCACTATGCAAGTCCAAGATGGCCGCCGGCACAAAATGACGAATTTCGGGGGTTCTTTAATTATGTGCTTGTGCATATTAATAAGTATGCGAAAGCTGAATAGATGAAATTGATGCTGACAAATTACATCTTCATACAAATCTCATGTATCTTCATACAAAATAGCCAGTTTCAGTGGATAAAATTGCAAAACGACGCTGACGTTTTTGATTTCAGCCTAATTATACGGGTAAATGCTACATGAATCGTGGGTAAGATTAAACCTGTGATTAACTAATCCGCGCTACATGTCATGCGGGCTATATCTCAATTGGTACCTATATAGATATGGGGTTTGTGGAAATGTTGTGATTAGCTCGTCAATGAAATTGATAGATGAAGTTATCAAGGCAGGCCTAGTACTAGCACTCACCTAGTAACAATGTACTATAGTTGGGACATTACAATCGTGCGAACTGAGCTGACAGTCAGGGCTCTCCCTCTTTCTTTATAACCTACTAGCCGACCCCCGCGACTTCGTTCGCCTGGATATTGGTTTTTATATAGAATCAGATCGGACCCCATAATTCTTTTTTGTACCTAAACTAAATGTATCCTAAGTTACTCCTTAACATCACCTATCTGCCATTGAAAGTTCCATCAAAATCGATCCAGCCGTTTCGGAGATTAGCTGGAACAAATAGACAGGCCAACAAACATAAATTTAAACGCACGCCAGTTTAAAATAAGCCGTACGTACAAACATCCGCGTCCCAAGTTATTGGAACCCACTAAATGCCCGTCATTTCTGAACTAAAAAACCTATGACCTTGAAATATTTACGGGACAATATATAAAGTACTACCTTTCTAACAAAAAAAGAATGAGTGAAATCGAACAACGCGTTAATGAATTACAGCTAAATACACGTTTTAACTTTTATCCCTTCTCCCAAGGGAACCATGCTGAATTTCGGGATAAAAAGTATCCTATAACCTACCTCGGAGTATAAACTCAAATCGTACCAAGTTTCATTCGAATCCATTCAGTAGTTTCGGCGTGATGCGCGGCCAAGATACAGACAGACAGACAGACAGACAGACAGACAGACAGACAGACAGACAGACAGACAAAAATGAAATAAATTGCAGTTTTGGCTTCAGTATCGATTATAGAGTGCCCTCCAATAAAAATTTTCAAAATATCTTCAATGTACAGAATTGGATCTGTTACAGTTTTATTATATTAATAGATTATCGACTATTGTCAAATCCTTTATTATTCTTACACACAACACCACAGAATCAGGTCCCAGTTCCATAAGGCTTGTAAATGCGAGCGAGAAGTCCGATACAATTAATGATTTATGACTTAGCACGTTCCATAAGGCTTGTAAATGCGAGCGAGAAGTCCGATACAATTAATGATTTATGACTTAGCACGTTTGTAATGTCCCAACTATAGGTCAGTTAGCACTGAATATTCGTAAAAAAATCATGTAGACCAAACTGAGTAGTAAAATTCCATGCGGAGCCTGGTGCTTGAGCTAGGTGAAAACCTATAGATATATGTACATAAGTATACAAATACATTAATGGGCTCGAGTGTCGGTTTGAAAAAGATTTATTTTGATTTTTCTGGCAAAAATTCTCAGATGCAGCCCGGAGTTAGGAAGTTGGTGGTGTTAAATAAACCCCCGTGCCTTGGAAAGCGTGTAGGCTGTTGCATTGGCGTCCCATCGGCTTACGCGAGTGAGGGAATAAATATTGCACTGTGTTTTCTCACTGACTTGTGTGATTATATCTCCTGCGTAGTTGGTTAGTCTCCGACTTCGTTGAGGTTGGCCGCCATGAACTAAATTCATTCGGGAGGATCAGTAGCGGATTAGATGACAACAGCGCTCTAGGCAGTACCTCCCTCATCGGTAATAATATTATGTCAATATTTGGGAAAATTGTTTCAAGTTTTTTATTCCTTTGGAACTAAAGGAAAGCCTTCCTCTGGCGGCTGGCGCCCCTTTGTAATCTCGCGCCCCTAGGCATGTGCCTAGTTCGCCTAAACGATAAACCGCCACTCGGAGGGATACTATTAATATACGATGTCAAGGCTCGACGTAATCACGCAGGTATCTCGTTGCCGATCATAATGATGGGATTGTGTTGCGTATCGCGAATAGATACGATTTCCATTCAACGGCATTAACGGGACAATGGGATTTCGTAATGGGACGCTTCTTTGCTAGCCTTTCTTAATCCATTGTTGGACATAGGCCTCCTCATGGGCACGCCATTTCTCTCGGTGTTGGGCCAGCCTCCTCCAGGGGGGCTATTCTCTAACTTAGTTACCAACTGAAAATAGTTGCCAACGAATTAGTTCGATATAGGTACATTGCTGTTTTAATGTGCGAATTGAAATCACTATTTATATTTTCACACAGTAAAACAGCAATGTATGTCGAACTAATTCATTGGCAACTATTTTCAGTTGGTAACTAAGTTAGAGAATAGCCCCACAGGTTTTGGTATGGGACGCTTGCACTGTTCTAATTATAACATGATTTTGGAGTCATCGTGGTCATCTCAACGTAGGTATAAATGTATAACGAATTATTACTGGATATAACTGTTTTATTTTATTAGCTACCTTATTGGTCTAGTGGTTAGCATATTCAACTGCAGATCACGGTCCTGGGTTCGATTCTCGGGTCAGGCAAATTATTGTTAGGTATTGGGTTTTTCTGTCAAGGAATTCTCAGTGCCAGCCCGGAGTTGGTAGTTAGCGGTGTTTCACCCCCGTGCCTCGGAGAGCACGTTAAGCAGTCAGTCCCTGTTATTATACTATATATAGCTCAATTACCACTGACTGACTGACTGACTGACTGACTGACTCATTGACATAATTGTTCTCCTAGAAAGAGACAGAAAACGATACAATAATGTATGGAAGATATGTTTGGGTGCGGGAGTCGAGTAGGGAAAAATTATGACATTTCAGAAAAACAAGATGGCGGCCGACGTAATTTTTGTAACTTTTTTGTTTTTCAACCGATTTCGTTAAAATTCGCAGGTTTTTAAGAAATTAGTAAATGATTATTAGAAAAAGTGGAAAAAATTGAAAAAACAAGATGGCGGCCGAGATATAGATTTTTAAAATTTTTGATTTTTCGACCCCAAACCGCGGCACCACAGCTCCGAAACGGGGTAATTGAGGATAATATTTTTTTCTTGTTTCCGCTTACAACTATCCTGTATTTTGACGAAACGGGAGTGGTTTTTTAAAATTCAAGATGGCGGCTGTTGTGACGGCCATTTGGTTTGAGGTACGAAAAAACGTAATTTTAAAATTAAATTTTCTCACAGTTGGCAACATCGGAGCGTTTCGACTTCTATGAAGCGATTGTATGTATAGATTCGAGGTATAAATTGGTGGTAAAAAAAATACCCCACTTTTGGGGAAATTTCAAGATTTACCCCAAAAATAAAAAAATCGAAATACGGACTTTTTGCAAAATTTGAGTATGAGCAACCATGTGTTTTACTTATACAAATGACATTTGGGTATTTTTGTCATTAGGCACTGGCAACACTGGAATTTATCAAAGAAAAAGTGATTTTCGCGACATGGTCTTTTTTCAGGGGCAATCATTTCGCCTGGGTACGAGCAAGATAGAACATTTAAACGTCATCAGGAGCGGTATATCCTGTTGTTTATGGTAAAATTATAAAACTATGTGAATTATTTATATAAAACGAGTTGGTGGCCATTTTGTATTGTTGTTGGGTGTTTTTGAAAATTTTGATCATGTTTTTGAGGCAGTTGGCAACATTTTAGAAAGTTGACATGTATGAATCGATTGTGTAACTCAACTGGCAGTATCGAAGTATGTACACAGTGTTGCCACATTTAGGGTAGTTTTTGAAATTTCCCCAAAAATTTCCTCCTGTAAAATTTTGTATGAAAAATTTTTTTTTCACTTATGGTTTCACAAAGAAGACAAAAATTTATTCCGAAAAAAATATGGAGAGAGCTGATGATTGAGGGTTTCGGAGACGGGTGAAGGGCACGCTGAAAGTATTGAAGATAGGTGGGGGGTGCTCGAGCAAATGTCATTCGGAACGTCGTCCAATTGGGAGTGAGCTGAAAAAAAATTCAAAATGGCGAAAAAAAGATGGCCGCCATACAAATTTCATCGGTATCCATCTCGGAGGGTATAAAAGATGGAAGAGTGGTTTCTTAGCAAAGATGATCAAAATCCGAAAGTCTACTTAATGAATGAAAAAAAAAATTCAAAATGGCGGAATTCATTTTTTCATAGAAAATGTATGGTGAATATTGAATTGCCTTTAATGCGGTTCTTCAGAGAATTCTCACAGAAAAATATGGGAAGACATGATGATTGAGGGTTAGTAAGATGGTTGGGGAACCCGGGAAGTGTATTGTAGATAGAAAAGGGCTGCTCAAACAAAAACAAGATGGCGGCTGACGTGATTTTTGTAACTATTTTGTTTTCCTACCGATTTCATTAAAACTTGCAATTCTAGAAGAAATTAGGAAACGATTAATAGAAAAAGTAGAAAAAATTTAAAAAACAAGATGGCGGCTTACGTGATTTTTGTAACATTTTTGTTTTCCTACCGATTTCGTTCAAACTCGCAATTCTAGAAGAAATTAAGAAACGATTAATAGAAAAAGTAGAAAAAATTTAAAAAACAAGATGGCGGCTTAGCTGTAGTCTTTCAAATTTTCGATTTTTCGACCCCGAACCGCGGCGCCACAGCACCGAAACGGGTTGGTTGAGGATAATATTTTTTTCGTGTTTCCGTCTACAATTATCCTGTATTTTGACAGATCGGGACTGGTTTTTAAATATTCAAGATGGCGGCTGTCGTGGCGGCCATTCAGTTTGAGGTACGAAAAAACGCAATTTTAAAATTCAAATTACAGTTGACAACATCGGAGCGTTTCTACTTCTATGAAGCTATTGTATGTACAGTACAGTACTTGAAGTATAGATTGGTGAAAAAAATACCCCATTTTTGGGGAAATTTCAAGATCTACCCCAAAAATTAAAAAATCGAAATACGAACTTTTTGCAAAATCCGAGTATGAGCAACTAAATTTTTTACCTGTACAAACGAAATTTGGATATTTTTATAGCCAGGGACAGGCAACACTGAAATTTATCAAAGAAAATGTTGTTTTCGCGATACGGTCTTTTTTCAGGGGTGATCATTTCGCCAGTGTGCGAGCGAGATGAAAACTTGAAACGTCATCAGGAGCGGTATCTCCTGTACTTAATGGAAAAATTATTCAACTTTCTAAAATAAATCTGTAAAATGAGTTGACGGCCATTTTGTATTTTATTTGTTTTGGAATTGATTTTGAACATGTTTTTGAGGCAGTTGGCAACATTTTGGAAAGTTGAACTGTATGAATCGACTGTGTAACTTAACCGGCAGTATCGATAAATGTAAACAGTGTTGCCACATTTAGGGTAGTTTACGAGATTTTCCCCAAAAATTTTCTCCTGTAAAATTTTGTATGAAATTTTTTTTTTCACAAATGGTTTCACAAAAAAGACAAAAATTTATTCAGAAAAAAAATATGGATAGAGCTGATGATTGAGGAACTCGGAGACGGGTGAAGGGCACGCTTAAGGTATTGAAGATAGGTGGGAGGTGCTCGAGCAAATGTCACTCGAAACGGCTTCCAATTGGCAGTGAGCTGGAAAAATATTCAAAATGGCGGAAAAAAGATGGCCGCCATTCAAATTTCATCAGTGTCCATCTCAAAGGGTATAAAAGATGGAAGAGTGGTTTCTTATCAAAAGATGATCAGGACCTTCGGATCCTGTACACTAGAAAAAAAATTCAAAATGGAGGAATTTATTTCGGACCGACTAGGGACCGACTGGGGACCGACTAGGGACCGACTACGGACCGACTAGAGACCGCCTACGGAACGACTACGGACCGGCTAGGGACCGACTAGGAACCGACTAGGGACCAACTAGGGACCGACTAGGGACCGACTAGGGACTAACTACGGACCGACTAGGGACCGACTAGGGACCGACTACGGACCGACTAGAGACCGACTAGGAACCGACTAGGAACCGACTATGGACCGACTAGGGACCGACTAAGGACCGACTAGGGATCGACTACGGACTGACTACGGACCGACTACGGACCGACTACGGACCGACTACGGACCGACTACGGACCGACTACGGACTGACTACGGACCGACTAGGGACCGACTAGGGACCGACTAGGGACCGACTACGGACCGACTAGGGACCGACTACGGACTGACTATGGACCGACTAGGGACCGACTAGGGACCGACTAGAGACCGACTACGGACCGACTAGCGACCGACTACGGACTGACTACGGACCGACTAGAGACCGACTAGGGACCGACTACGGACCGACTAGATACCGACTAGGGACCGACTAGGAACCGACTACGGAGTACGGACCGACTAGAGACCGACTAGGGACCGACTAGGGACCGACTAGGAACTGACTACGGACCGACTACGGACCGACTACGGACCGACTACGGACCGACTATGGACCGACTACGGACCGACTACGGACCAACAACGGACCAACTACGGACCGACTAGGGACCGACTAGGGACCGACTACGGACCGACTAGAGACCGACTACGGACCGTCTACGGACCGACTACGGACTGAATACAGACCGATTACGGACCGACTACGGACCGACTACGGACCGAATAGAGACCGACTAGGGACCAACTATGGACCGACCGACCATATTCCCCCGCGCACCGGTGCCGCGGTCGGACGTGCGGTAGTTGTCACCTATCTGTTACACCCAATGAGTTAACTATTTATAGACTACACCCATAGAGTTAAATATTAATAGATAAGCAGTTTTGTGTCAACAACATGCTAAAGTGCAATGCATGTGGCAAATTTTTATCGGCCAGTGATATCGGTACGATTAAATGTATATCATGTCCGTTATTGTATCATCGCGCTTGCGTGGCCTTACCTACCAAAGGTCAAATAAGTGTTAACTGGTGCTGTTCTGAATGTAAGTGTAGGCTGCCACGGGACAATCAAAGTGAAACCCCCGTTAAAGGCCTGAATACGTCGGTGCCTGAAGATGATAGTAGCATAATAGAAGAGGGATGCTTAAACAATACAGCACTTGATGCCACTGTAGATATGGATCTGGGGCAAGAACTACGCCTATTTAGGGAAGAATTGAAATCAGCCCGTGCGGAGTTCCTGGATGAACTTCGCGCTGTTCGTACTGACATTCAAGAATTTCGTAGTGAAATGTCTGCCATAAAAGCGTCGATTACGCTGTGCACTGCACGCTTGAACCGATTAGATGAAAGGGTGGAGCTGCTAGAGAAGCGCCATTGGGAAAACCCGCAGAGCAACAACGTCACTCAGCTCGAAGCTACTGTGGCTCAGATAAAAAAGACTATCAACGAACGGGATCAAGACCTAATAGCTAATGATATTGAGATTATTAACATACCTGAAGAACCAAAGGAAGATCTAATGCGACTGGCATTATTAATTGCAACAAAATTGGACGTAAAGTTGGAACCAAAGGATGTTATAGGCGTGTCACGCACGGGAGGTCAGAACCACCTCGTAAAGAAGACCAGCGGACAGGCGCAGTTGCGTCCGCGACCACTCGTTGTGCGATTGGCACACTTGGAGCAGTGTAATGACATGCTGCGAAGCGCCCGTGCACATCGCGGTGTCACTATAGCTGACCTTGGATTGTCAAATGAGCCCCGCAAGTTCTATGTTAATGAAAGGCTGACAAACTATAATAGGCAGTTATTTCGGAAGACTCGAGAAGCAGCCAAGGAGCTCAAGTGGAAATTCGTTTGGACCAGGAGAGGACGAATTTTTACAAGGCAAGACCAAGGATCGCGAGCGATCCCAATCCACACTGAATCAGACATTGCCAGACTATCTAAATAAAAAGTACAAAATGGACAAAAATTGTTCAATAGTTAAATTTCTATATTATATAGCTAATAATAATTTAGTTAATCTTAGTGTTCTTAAGTTCATACTTACACAATTCACTTACACACACACACAACAATACATCAAATATTCACACATATATATCTATACTATTACTGCATATTGTTTACTCAGAAGCATCTGTATAAATTTTCTAGCAACCTTGCCTGTCCGCGACACAGCTTATTTTGTTATTGAAACTTTCTGGTTTATCTATTATACTGACTATGGCTAATATGCAAACAATTACAGCTGATATTGATGATAATATCAATGTCGGCAAAGCTGTGATCGCGGACATACCGGAACAATGTAAATCACTATTAGAGTATGACAATAACCATTTTAGCATTTTAACTCAAAACATTAGGAGTCTATCGTGTAATTATGATGAACTAATGGTCCTACTCAAACGTTTGGATATTTCATTTGATATTATAATACTTACTGAATGTTGGCTAACCGAAATAACGATCATACCAGAAATAACGAATTATGTGTCTTATGCAACTAAAAATCATCTTAATCAAAACGATGGTATCGTTATATATATAAAAGAACATTTGACTTGTACTGTAAATGAACCGGAATACTTTAAAGAAGCTAACTGCCTAGTGACTACTATTAATAATGATCTAGTAATTATTTCGGTTTACAGACCGCCCTCTTTTAAAAATCTGGAGCCATTCTTAGATTCCTTAGATAAATTGCTATTCCAACATAGAAGCGATAAAACTGTCATTTTGATGGGTGATATAAATATTAATATTGCAGATCAACATAACAACAATAGAGATACAACAGAATATATGAATCTACTTGCTTCGCATGGATTACTACCTGCACATACCTTTCCCACAAGACTAAACAATTGCTTGGATCACAGTTTTATTAGAACTAAAAATTCTTCCTCAACTATAGTTTGTAACACAACAATTACTGATCACTATTGTGTTATGACTTCAATACCAAAGAAAACTACCAAATGTAAAAATCAAATCAAAGAAAGAACAAAAATTAATTTTAATGCAGTAATTGAAGAACTAAGTAAAATTAATTGGTCGGAAACATTTCACAATACTGATGCTAATGAGATGACAAACGTGTTCCTAGAAATTGTCACTAATATAATGCAAAAATACTCTACTACCTATAAATTGTCCAGACGTAAAGCTAATATCAAACCCTGGATAACCCCAGGATTATGCCGTTGTATGAGAAATCGTGATAATTTACATAAAAAGCTCCGTAATAATCCTGATAATGAAATTTTAGCTATAACTTACAAACGATACCGCAATACTTGTAATAAACTACTAAGGACACTCAAAAATAACTACTATAGAGACGAAATAAATAACAAAAAGAAAAATCTTAAAGATAAATGGGAAGTAATAAAGCATCTATGTAATCTAAGCAAAAAACAAAATTCTTCTACAGAGCTATTGCAAATTAAGTCTGCACCTACATTTTCGCTTAATCACATAAATGATTATTTTATTAAAGTTGGCAATGACTTAGCTAATAATATCTTAACAAGATTACAGAAAGAGGAATTAGAACTAGCTCGACAGCAAAAACCCCAATTAATAGGTGCACCATTAAAATCCTTAGTCATATTGCCGACCGATGAGGCGGAAATTAAAAACATAATATTAAATCTAAAATCAACAGGATCTACTGGCCCTGATGGCATATCCACTTCTCTGCTCAAAAAGGGGATAAACATTTTTACGCTACCCATATGTATTATTTGTAACCGCTGTATAGATGAAGGTGTTTTTCCTGGAGCACTAAAAAAGTCCATTGTAATTCCCATTCATAAAACTGGAGATAAAGATGTGGTTTCCAACTACAGACCCATTTCGCTTCTGTCCGTTCTTGCTAAAGTAATCGAAAGAGTAATCAATGTTAGATTAAAACAATTCCTAGAATCTAATAAATTGCTCTCACCAAATCAATTCGGGTTTAGGCAATATAAATCAACGGATGATGCCATACGGGAAGTAACGTCGTACATAGTTGAGAACCTAGATAAGGGACAGAAGACTATTGGAGTATTTTTGGATCTAGCCAAGGCTTTTGACACCGTATCCATTCCAATTCTAACCAGGAAACTTGAGTACATTGGCGTACGTGGCCAGTCGTTGCAATTATTAAGCGACTATCTCTCTAATAGACAACAGCATACAAGAATTGATCAGTATGCAAGTCAGGAAGAATGCATTAAATTTGGGGTGCCTCAAGGAAGTGTTCTTGGCCCAACATTGTTCCTGATTTACATAAATGATTTATGTAATATGAAATTAACTAATGGAAAGATAGTCTCTTTTGCAGATGACACGGTATTGCTTTTTAGTGCAAAGTCTTGGCAAGAAGTTAATAATTTAGCTAATCAAGGCCTTAACATGGTTACTACCTGGCTGGATCATAATCTCCTCACGTTAAATTTAGAAAAAACCAAGTTTATGACGTACAGTATTAAAAACAAAGCACAGCCCGAACAGAATTTAATTTGCATTAAAGTCCATACATGTTCTCAATTAACAAACTGTTCATGTTATAGTATTAAAAATACAAATGTTATTAAATATCTTGGTATATTAATCGATCAGAATCTTAATTGGAAACATCACATACAAAAATTAAGCAGCAGGATAAGGAAACTGATATATATTTTTAAATTACTCAGAAACGTCTGTTCAGCTAAATTACTTTTAAGCACATATTATGCTCTATGTCAGTCTATAATCATTTATGGAATAAAAGCATGGGGAGGCACATCCAAAACCACCTTACTAACCGTAGAAAGAGCGCAACGCGCTGTACTTAAAGTAATGACTTTCAAGAAATATACTTACCCTACACACCTATTATACGCTGAACTAGAGGTACTCACAGTACGCAAATTATTTATAAAACAGGTGATTATAGCGCAACACAAAAATCAACCAGTTTCTACAACAAGGCGTAGATTAGATATAGTCTTCAATATCCCTCAACATAAAACATTTTTTGCTCAGAAATTTATAAATTATCTCGGCCCTAAATTATACAATGCAATAAGCAGGAAAATAATGTTAAAAGATTTTACATGTAATAAATTGAAAACCCAATTAATAAAATATCTTAATGCTCTAAACTACAATGAAACAGAGGATCTTCTGACTAAAGTAATATGATTGAAACTAAATAGCATATTGAAATAAATTAGCAACACACAATGCACACATTCACATACACGCAAATACACATACGGGAACACCACGCACATACACACATATACACAATGCACACATTCACACACACGCATACACACATACGCGTACACCACACACACACACATACACACTCGCATACATGCATATCACAAACATCACAAGCGCACACACCTGTATACACTTTAATATAATATGTATGTACTACATGATACTGAAATATTGAAATAAGTAAGTACCACAGTACACCGATACTGTTTACTGTGTAGGTACTCAGGAACGGGGAGGACAACCCACTGTAATACAGTGTACACACTAGTACAGGGGTTGTCAAACCTTTAACTGTTAGTGTAAACCTACTGTAAAATTAATAAAAACTTGTTTACTACTTTTAATGTTAAACTCTTTTTAAGAAGAATGAATAATGACTTACATTATTACTTTACGTGTTTACATTGTAAAAACTTTTTGTAATAAAGATTTGTATTTGTATTTGTATTTGACTAGGGACCGACTAAGGACCGGCTACGGACTGACTAGAGACCGACTACGGACTAACTACGGACCGACTAGGGTAGACCGACTAGGGACCGACTACGGACCGATTATGGATCGACTACGGACCGATTATGGATCGACTACGGACCAACTAGGGACCGACTACGGACCGACTACAGACCGACTACGGACCGACTACGGACCGCCTACGGAACGACTAGGGACCGACTAGGGACCGACTAGGGACCGACTAGGGACCGACTAGGAACCGACTAGGGACCGACTGCGGACCGACTAGAGACCGACTAGGGACTGACTAGGGATCGACTACGGACCGACTAGGGACCGACTACGGACCAACTAGAGACCGATTAGGGACCGACTACGGACCGACTAGAGACCGACTAGGGACCGACTACGAACCGACTAGAGACCGACTACGGACCGACTACGGACCGACTAGAGACCGACTAGGGACCGACTACGAACCGACTAGAGACCGACTACGGACCGACTACGGACCGATTAGGGACCGACTAGGGACCGACTAGGGACCGACTAGGGACCGACTAGGGACCGACTAGGAACCGACTAGGGACCGACTAGGGACCGACTAGGGACCAACTACGGACCGACTAGGGACCGGCTAGGGACCGACTACGGACCGACTAGAGACCGACTACGGACCAACTTAGGTAGACCGACTAGGGACCGACTACGGACCGACTAGGGACCGACTACGGTCCGACTAGGGACCGATTACAGACTGACTACGGACCGACTAGGGACCGACTACGGACCCGCTAGAGACCGACTAGGGACTGACAATGGACAAACTAGGGACCGACTGAGGACCGACTTTGGACCGACTACCGGCCAACTACCGACTAGCGACCGACTAGCGACTGACTAGGGACCGACTAGCGACCGACTAGGGACCGACTACGGACCGACTACGGACCGACTAGGGACCGACTACGGACCAACTATTTACCGACTATGGACCGACTAGGGACCGACTAGGGACCGACTAGCGACCGACTAGGGACCAACTAAGGACCGACCGGGGACTTTTCGAGATTTCCCCAAAAATTTCCTCCTGTAAAATTTTATACGATTTTTTTTTCACAAATGGTTTCACAGAGAAGATAAAAATTCATTCAGAGAAAAAATATGGCGAGAGCTGATGATTGAGGACTTTGGAGACAAGTGAAGGATACAGAAGCGTAGAGTGCAGCCCCATGTTGTTGGTACTCAAACTTCTTATCTTCGTCTTTATGCTCACGTGGTCAGATTTCTAAAAGCTTATATCCGAAACTATATGGTGAAGTCCCATGTAGTTGGTACTCGAACTTCTTATTTTCGCAAAGTCTGTTTGCTTACGTGGTCCGATTTTTAAAAGCTCATGTCTCCGTAACCATAAGGTGCAGTCCCATGTTGTTGGTACTCAAACTTCTTATTTTTGCGATGTCTCTGTGCCTAAATGGTCAGATTTTTAAAAGCTTATATCTATGGAACTATAGGGTGGAGCCCCATGTTGTTGGTACTTAAACTTATTTTCGCGATGTCTGTGTGCTTACTAGGTCAGACTTTTAAAAGCTGCTTTAGCAGCTCGCGCACCGAGCAACTAGTTATATATATAAAGCTACTTGAAGTTACGTATTGATCACCTCTCCTGAACAATTTTGTATGGGACTTTTTCACCATACTTTCCGTGTATGTAGAATTCAAAAAATTTAGGTCTACAAAATTATAGAGAGAGCTGGACGTGGAAAACTGACTAGAGTACCCTAAGGGATCTCGAAAACTATCAGTCGGAGAGGTACTATCCCCAAACAAAAAATGTTCAACACCTTGGGCAATTGGGTGAACCGGTGAAAAAAATATGGGCACCAAACAAAAAAAAATTTCGTCTCCATACAAAAATTTCTTAATTTTCAAGAGGCTCTCCAGAACAATTTTGTATGGAACTTTTTTCCCCTCACTATTTATGTGCGTAGAACTTATGGGTCTTCCTTCAGGAAAATTATGAAACGTCATGAACGTGGAAAATTTACCAGAGTACCCCAACGGCTCTCAAAAACTATCAATCATAGAGGCATGGTTCTGAAACTGAAAATGTTCAAGACCTTGGGCCCTTTGGTGAGCCAGTAAAAAAAAGATAGGTACCAAACAAAAAAAAATTTCGTGTCCATACAAATTTTTTTTTAAATTTTCAAAAGGCTCTCCAGAACATTTTTGTATTGAACTTTTTCCTCTTACTATTTATATACGTAGAACTTATGGGTCTTCCTTCAGGAAAATTATGAAACTTCATGAATGTGGAAAATTTATCAGGGTACCTCATGGGTCCTCTAAAACTACCAGTCATACAGGCATGGTCCCAAACAAATGTTATTAAGGACCTTGGGCCATTGGGTGAACCGGTAAAAAAAAGATGGCCGCCGAACAAAAAAATTTTTTCTCCATACAAATTTTTTGGGTTCTTTTCAAGAGGCTCTCCTGGACATTTTTGTATGAAACTTTTTCCCCCCACTACACGTATACATAAAACTTAAAGGTTTTTTTCACAAAAAATACAAAACGTAGTGAATGTGGAAAAATTACCAGGGTACCTCATGGGTCCTCTAAAACTACCAGTTATACAGGAATGGTCTCAAACAAATGTTGTTAAAGACCTTGGGCAATTTGGTGAACCGGCAAAAAAAAGATGGCCGCCCAACAAAAATTTTTTGTTTGAATTTTCAAAAGGCTCTCCTGAACATTTTTGTATGGAACTTTTTTCTTATCACTATTTATATGCGTAGAACTTATGGGTCTTCCTTCAGGAAAAATATGAAACGTCATGAATGTGGAAAATTTACCAGAGTACCCCAAAGGCTCTCAAAAACTATCAGTCATAGAGACATGGTTCTGAAACTGAAAATGTTCAAAACCTTGGGCCCTTTGGTGAGCCAGTAAAAAAAAGATAGGCACTGAACAAAAAAAATTTTCGCGTCCATACAAATTTTTTTTTTAATTTTCAAGAGGCTCTCCAGAACATTTTTGTATAGAACTTTTTTTACCTCACTAAACGCATGCATAGAGCTCATAAATGTCCTTTCAGGAAAAATACGAAACGTTATGAATGTGGAATATTTACCAGAGTACCTCATGGGTCCTCCAAAACTACCAGTCATACAGACATGGTCCCAAACAAATGTTATTAAGGACCTTGGGCCATTGGGTGAACCGGTAAAAAAAAGATGGCCGCCGAACAAAAAAAAAATTTCTCCATACAAATTTTTTGGGTTCTTTTCAAGAGGCTCTCCAGAACAATTTTGTATGGAACTTTTTTCCTTTCACTATTTATGTGCGTAGAACTTATGGGTCTTCCTTCAGGAAAATTATTAAACGTCATGAATGTGGAAATTTTACCGGAGTACCCCATGGGTCCTCCAAAACTACCAATCATACAGACATGGTCCCAAACAAATGTTATTAAAGACCTTGGGCCATTGGATGAACCGGTAAAAAAAATATGGCCGCCGAACAAAAAAAAATTCTCTCCATACAAATTTTTTGGGTTCTTTTCAAGAGGCTCTCCAGAACAATTTTGTATGGAACTTTTTCCCTTCACTATTTATGTGCGTAGAACTTATGGGTCTTCCTTCAGGAAAATTATGAAACGTCATGAATGTGGAAAATTTACCAGAGTACCTCATGGGTCCTCCAAAACTACCAGTCATACAGACATGGTCCCAAATAAATGTTATTAAAAACCTTGGGCCATTGGGTGAACCGGTTAAAAAAAGATAGCTACTGAACAAACAAAATTCGAGTCCATACAAAATTTCTTTTTAATTTTCAAGTGGCTCTCCAGAACATTTTTGTATAGATCCTTTTTTTTCCACTAAACGCATGCATAGAACTGATTAGTGTCCTTTCAGAAAAGATACGAAACGTGATACCAATATTTCTTTCTATCTTTCAAGAGACTCTCCAGAATATTCTGGTATTTGGTATGGCCTCCCATTTCTTTATTTTACGAATATTGAAGAGACTACAAGGCACGCGAGCTGCTTGCAGCTCGCGCACCGAGCGCAACACTAGTTATCACTAAGTATCATGTGACAATAGTCGTAGGCCATAACTTCGGTGTTTTTGCTTATCATTTTCCTACGCTTATCGGAGTCCTGAACCATTTTGTCATTATAATAAGGTCTTTTGACAACAAAAAACACAAACAACCAAATCAACTGCAACATTTGATTAACTGAAAACCTAAAAAGTCGGGTAAAAGTAAAAACAGTTTTTCCAAAGAATGTCTTTTGTATTTTAAACTAAGTTATAGACGAGTACAAGAATTTTCTTTCTATTTTACTCCGTTGAAAGTGTTCGTGTGAAAAACAGGTACAAGGGAATTTTGTAAGCTCCTAAGCAGTTTCCAGTAATTGGCTCCGGAGTAATGGATCGGTAGCGAGCGCGGGCAGGTATTGCGAGTCACGTGCTAACTATACCCGTATTACTAATTCCCTGGAATTCTGACAGCTGTCATTGTCATTTACAGATGAGTTATTTGTATGGAGAACATACACGAAGTACGATTTTACCCCAAACTACTTTAATTCCCTGTCATCATAAAAAGCCATATGCTGCGTAATAATATTACTCGTTTCGCCTTAAAATAGAAAACACCAAGAGTGAAAACTAGAAAGTGCACACTGACAGCAACAGAAAACAAAAGAAGCACATTGAAAAAATTTATTCAAAAATGGATGTCGAATGACATTATCACCATGAAGTGTTTGTCAGGCATTTGTCATATCTACATGTGGCAGTTGATTTGTATTTGCATAAGTTTTGAATTTTTTATCTGTTTTGTGGGAATTGTTTTATCTCTGGTAACATTACGAAACGTCGGAATTCCAGGGAATTAGTAATACGGGTATACATACATCCATTTTAAAGCGCTCTTGAGGTACAGGGAGTTAGATGGATGAAAATATTATTATAAGAGCTTTTAGAAACTATAGTTTAAAAATTAACGAAGTAATCGCTTAACTGTATCGTTATTCTGAGCTAGCAAGTAGCACACCTCAAAAACTTTACTAAATATTGAAAAACTGAAATATGTAATGCAAAATGAACCCAAAAACTCTTATTTTAGAGTCGTAATTCAGTACTTCGAATATTTATCTTACAACATTTCCGCTTGGGGCGCTGGCTGTAGACGAATGCTGAATGCTGAATATATATTGGCGAACTAAAACCTTAAAATAAGCTTATTTAGATCCATTTCATGCAAGTCATTGTGTTTCGATATGTAGTAGGTGTTTTATGTTTAGTAAATTTTTCGAGGTGTGCAAGCTCGGACTAACCATACTGGTACGATATTATGTTTGACGACCGCCCTGGGGCAGTGTTAAGCGCTGTGGTCCGTTAAGTGGGAGGTCCCGGGTTCGATACCCGGTAGTGGCAATTTGGGGTTTTTATAATTTTTAATTGTCTCTGGTCTGGTTTGGTAGGAGGCGTTAACCATGGCTAGTTACTACCCTACTGAAAAACAGACTGTAGAGGGTATGAGTTGTATACTGCAATGAAACAATTTCCAAAATTTTCCAGTTTGCTAAAATGTTCCCTGGAGCCCTACCAGAATCTCCTGGGCGACAAGCGACCATCGCTCAACCACGTCAACCTAACCTTCAGACTCATCACTGAAAAGCTACAGGAGTTGGTGCAGCTCACTTACTATTACGTGAGTTGTAAACTTCTTTAAAACTTTTTTAACCGACTTCAAACCAAGCTTTAAGAAAATTTAACTTTAACTTGTTTACACAAATGCAAACATAGCCCGTCAACCTGCATTGTAAAAGCGTGGCGAGTAAGCTCTTATTCTCTCTCTGTTATAAGAGAGGACATCTATGCCCAGCAGTGGGACATTAAAGGACTACAATGGTGGTGGAAAATATGCTGAAGTACTTTTTTAACCCCCGACGCAAAAACGACGGGGTGTTATAAGTTTGACGTGTCTCTGTGTGTGTGTGTGTGTGTGTGTCTCTGTCTGTTCCCCTATAGCGCTCAAACGGGTGAACCGATTTGAATGCGGTTTTTTTTTGTTTGTAAGGTGAATTAGTCGAGAGTGTTGTTAGCTGTGTTTGATGAAAATCGGTCCAAGATGGCCGCCGCTACAAAATGGAAAATTACATATTTTTTCAAAACTCTCTCAATATGGGTATCAAATGAAAGGGCTTAACTAGTAGAATAGCACTATTGCAAATCCAAGATGGCCGCCGCCAAAAAATAGCGAATGTCGGGGTTTTTTTTAATTTTTAATTTACACTTGTTATTCAAGTGTCGTAACTTTGTCATATGTGTCTCAGGAGCGGCATGTCCAGAAGAAAGGTGACAAAAGCAGTTCCCGCCTCAAGAAATACACCGTGCGGCCGCGGCCTGCGGACTGTTGGACCGCTACGCCAATCAACGTGCTCGTTCCGGCTGACCCTTGTCCAGCGTTAGTTATAACCCCTGTCACGTAAGTCGACCGGTGACCTTCAAGTGCGCGCAGCGTCGTGCGAGTGAGCGGGACACAGTACGATTGTAGAGCCAATCAGTGCTTACGAGGGATCCGCGAGAGCTAATCAGTGCTTACGAAAGATCCCCACGCCCTCCCCGCGACCCCCTCACACCCCGAGATACCTCATTTTCGACTTCTGCGCATTGAAGGTCACCGGTCGACTTATTTTCCGTTACTTATACCCTATATAATTATTATGAACTAGCTGACCCCCGCGACTTCGTACGCGTGTTTATAGGTTTTGTATAGGATCGGAACGGATCCCATAATTCTTTTATGTACTTAAACTAAATGTAGCATAAGTTACTCCTTATAACAACACCTATCCATACTACCATACTACCACTACCCATTGAAAGTTCGGTTAAAATCGATCCAGCCGTTTTTGAGATTAGTTGAAACAAATAGACAGACCGACAAACATAAATTTAAATGCACACCAGTATAAAATAAGCCGTACGTACAAAGATCCGGGTCCCATGTTATTTGAACCCAATAAATGTCTGTCATTTCTGAACTAACAAACCTATGACCTTGAAATATTTACGGGACAATATATAAAGTACTACCTTTCTAAGAAAAAAAAAATGAGTGAAATCGAACAACGCATTAATGAATTACAGCTAAATACACCTTTTAACTTTCATCCCCTCTCCCTAGGGAACCGTGGTGAATTTCGGGATAAAAAGTATCCTATATCCTACCTCGGAGTATAAACTCAAATCGTACCAATTTTCATTCGAATCCATTCAGTAGTTTCGGCGTGATGCGCGGCCAAGATACAGACAGACAGACAGACAGACAGACAGACAGACAGACAGACAGACAGACAGACAG
Source organism: Melanargia galathea (assembly GCA_920104075.1). Taxonomy (NCBI): domain Eukaryota; kingdom Metazoa; phylum Arthropoda; class Insecta; order Lepidoptera; family Nymphalidae; genus Melanargia; species Melanargia galathea. The sequence continues at coordinate 12,840,751 of OV049868.1, forward strand.
ACAAAAATGAAACAAATTGCAGTTTTGGCTTCAGTATCGATTATAGAGTGCCCTCCAATAAAAATTTTCAAAATATCTTCAATGTACAGAATTGGATCCGTTACAGTTTTATTATATTATAGATGATAATTTATGGAGCAGAGAATCATCCAGATATTTTCCATGCACGCGTCAGTCATCGACTTATCTCTTATGCGATAAGTCGATGACTGGCGGCAGGCTATCTGTCAGTCACAGTGACTGTAGCAAAAATGACAGCAAAACTAGAAACCCATTCCTATTTAAGCATTGTAACTCAGTCATTCCACGGATATCAAGACACTCAGTCCATCAGTTCGCCGTCGTTTCAGCCAATAGACGTCTACTGATACTGGTAGTCTTTTTGCGACAGAACACGATTTTGTATAATCTTGAGCTTAATATCGTCCGTGCAACTAGTGGGGGTCTTATAACGCTCCGTTTGCTGGGTTGCCATAGGATCATCTTGGGACCCCAACTACCCCACTCCACTTCAGTTTCGCGACTCGATGAATTATATCGGTAACTCTGATTCTCATACGAATCTCCTCTTATAATAAGTTAACAGATTTTTTTTCTAGGTGCATAGAAGCCCGCTGGCTGGCGCGCGTGACTGACGCCCCAGAGGTGCCATTCGACGCCGCGATGAGTGCAGCAGCGCTGAAGGAACTCGCAGACGAACCGGCCTTCGAGAGGAGTGACAGAATACACGCCCTCGCGGAGTGCCGAGTGCCGCGCAGCAGGCTCATACTCGCGCGGCGATACATGCAGTATTGACGCTTTGGATGCTTATTTAAATATATTGTGTTTTCCTCTACCTTTCTATTGCTCCTTACGCCCTGGTACAACGCAAGCGTAATGACAGCGATTCCGAGTGGCTTCTAGAAGTTGCAATACAACTACTCGCGGAGTGCCGAGTGCCGCGCAGCAGGCTCATGCCTCATACTCACGCGGCGATACATGCAGTATTGACACTTTGGATGCTTATTTAAATATATTATATTTTCTTCTACCTCTCTATTGTTCCTTATGTCCTGGTGCAACGCATGGCTATAAGTTGCAATACAAGGAACTGCACCAACTCTCTAGCAGTTTACATTTACATAGAAGCCCGCTTGCTGGCACGCGGGACTGACGCCCCAGAGGTGCCATTCGACACCGCGATGAGTGCAGCAGCGCTGAAGGAACTCGCAGACGAACCGGCCTTCGAGAGGAGTGACAGGATACACGCCCTCGCGGAGTGCCGAGTGCCGCGCAGCAGGCTCATACTCGCGCGGCGATACATGCAGTATTGACGCTTTGGATGCTTATTTAAATATATTGTGTTTTCCTCTACCTTTCTATTGCTCCTTACGCCCTGGTACAACGCAAGCGTAATGACAGCGATTCCGAGTGGCTTCTAGAAGTTGCAATACAACTACCTACTCGCGGAGTGCCGAGTGCCGCGCAGCAGGCTCATGCCTCATACTCGCGCGGCGATACATGCAGTATTGACGCTTTGGATGCTTATTTAAATAAATTATATTTTCTTCTACCTCTCTATTGTTCCTTATGTCCTGGTGCAACGCATGGCTATAAGTTGCAATACAAGGAACTGCACAAACTCTCTAGCAGTTTGGATTTGCATCGAAGCCCGTCATGGCTCTGGGGCGTCAATCACTCGTGCCATCCAGCTGGCATGAATGACTGACCTTGAGGTGCCTTTAGATTGACGCTTTGGAATATAATATATATGTTTTCTTTTACCTCTCTATTGTTATTTATGCCCTGGTATAACGTAAGCGTAGTGGCAGCGATTCCGTACGTGCTTCTAGATTGACGCTTTGGACAGAAACTGCTTTACCGATTCTGATGGAATTTTTTGTAACTATTTGAGTGGGTATATTTTGTGAGTATTTGAGTGGATCCAGGGATGGTTTAGATCCACAATTAGACCCAGTAGGTGGCGCTGCAGTTGGGTTCTAGGGTTTTTTATTTTATTACGGACATAATACCCTGTACTAAGTATAACAATTTAGAAATTTAGAGGCTATGCTATTTTTGAACAACCATATTATATTAAGATAGCAACACTAAATACCTACAAATACTATAAATAAAATACTTCTGCAGAAAATGTTCCATCTCGCCACGTATCAAATAAATAGCTGGGAAAAGTGGAAAAGTCGGGAAAACGTATAAAGATGCGTTTTTCTTTTGTTTTCCCCGCATTTTCCCCGCAGCCGGAAGCGCCCCGACGGAATTCCTCGCGACACTCCACGCGCCGGCTGCACTCGCCGCCCATCGAAATATCTAGAAGTATTAAGATTGAGATATGGACTTATATTTACTAGATTTGCTCGCTCTAGTAACTCCTATACATGGGTACCTCTGGATTAGTACATACATATCTACGGATATGACAGTATCCCACAAAGGACATACCTATATCACTTCTTCTCTTTCTAAATAATAAACATCGTAAGTATATCCGATTATTTAATTTAAAAAATATATAAAACCTAAAGCCGGATTGTTCGGTTGCTATACTTCGATATTTTGATAAAATAATTGAAGTATACGTAGAAAGAAACGTGAAGTAAACTCAGTGTTGATCCAAGTTAATTTGATGTGTCGTGCAAATTGCAATAAGTCTAGGTATATGTAGTTAGTTACTCTTTTAGTAATAAGAGGTTTCTTCTGCAGCCCGTACCTTAATGACGCTCACAAGTCACAATAAAAATATTTTAATGAACCCAATGTGTGTTTCCGACACATTCAATCCGTAGCATATACCTCTACAGTAACACGAAAATCAATAACATAATATTATTATGTTAACTTGTCACTCAATCGTTCCTCGGATTCATATCAGTCAGCGCATAACAAACTCCGAGATATAACAGACATCCCGCCTCACTCCGTGAATTTATTTTGAAGTTGAGTTAGGTAATACCTATCTCGGGTAAATTCTCGTTCCTGAAAGTTAAATTATTCCGGATATAATATGCGGATATAAGTATACTCATATAATATCGGATATTAAATTATATCTTAACTTGATGTGATCCATTTCCAATCCAATTACAAGTTACATTTACAATTATACAGGGTATAAGGGGACTGCTATCGAAAACTATGCGCTTTTGTCATAAACTTACTAAGTACTACTATCATTTAGTATTTTTCAACTGGCAATGTATAGCGTGCAAAACGCGGCGACAACTTTATGTATTTACCCAACGTTAGTTGATCTCTAGTGTCAGCTGGTTGCGAACTTTTGAAAAATACAGGAATTATTTTTTCGCATTTTTTGTGGTATCTTGTCAGTAACCATTACCATTGCCTTCGTTTCCGATAGCGGTCCCCTTACATCTATACTAATATAATAAATAACACGCTTTTTATAGAAAATCAAACTAAAAAATCTATACATATAATAAAATCGTAGAATTGCCGTGTCTGTACATTGAAGATTTTTGCAAAATAATAACTGGGGGATGTTAGGGATAAGTAATAGAACGTAAAAAAGCTATTTTTGAAATTTTTGTCTGTTTGTCTGTTTGTCTGTTTGTCTGTTTGTCTGTTTGTCTGTTTGTCTGTTTATCTGTTTGTCTGTTTATCTGTTTGTCTGTATGTTTGTGCGCGCATCACGTAAAAACTACTGAATGGATTGAAATGAAACTCGGCATGATTTAAGTTCATACTATGGAGTAACATATAAGATACCTTTTATCCCGAAATTCAGCACGGTTCCCTTGGGAAAGGGGATGAAAGGCAAAATGTGTACTTAGCTGTAATTCGTTAACGGGTGGTCCGATTTCATTCATTCTTTTTTTGTTAGAAAGTAGATACTTTAAAGACTACTGGCTAATCTCTGAAAGGCTGGACCGATTTTGATGGGGCTTTCACTGGCGGATGTTTACATTTTGATGTACCTAAACATCCGCCAGTGAACTTTTTACAATTTTTAGCAAGGTATAAGCTCAAAGGAGCTTAGGAAAAACAAAATGATTCCCACGGGATTATTAAAATCAATATCCACGCGAACGAAGTCGCGGGTATCCGCTCGTAGAAAATAAATTTTAATAAATATAAATTAATAAGTGTGCATATGAAAAAAAATGAAAGTTTTAATGGGAAGTTTTAATTAAATTATTATTGTTATTATCAACTTGAAATTTGTAAGGTAGGTTCATTTTAGGGCAAAATATTTCACGACATCCTGACTATGGGGATAAAATCGGGGTAGGACGGATATATGAAAGTTTTATGTTTTTGAAGTTACAGATATGAAAATCGGCATTTAGATTATAAATTTTAAATGATAAAAACCTGTATAAGTTATTCTGGAAAATCTACCTTTAAGGGTGGTAAAATAGGGGATGACAGTTTTTATGTGAAGTTTTAATTATTGCTATTATTAACTTGAAATTTGTGAAGTAGGTTCTTTCTACGGCGCAGATATTTTACGAAATTCCTCCCCTATGGGGTAAAATAGGGGTAGGACGGTTATATGAAAGTTCCATATTTTTGAAGTTACAGATACAAAAATCAGCATGTAACTAAGTTTTAAATAATAAAAACCTATTTAAATTATTTTGGTAAATCACTTCTTAAGGGTGGTAAAATAGGAGATGGAAGTTTGTACAGGGAAGTTTGAATTATTGTTATTATTAACTTAAAATTTGGAAGTTAGGTTATTTCTGGCGGTGGTATCCATGACGGATTTCCCCACGTTAAAAAAAGGGGGTAGGCATCAGCTAAGAAAACTTTGTCGAAAATCCACCCCAAAGGGTTCCTCTTTGGGGTGGATTTCCGTCAAATTTTTCTTCGTCATTTGGTTTACTTATATTACGAAATCAGTTTATGAACTTAAATATAATACAACAGGGATCCTGTATTAATTATTATCGGACATAACTACAGATTGACGTGATTTTTTGCAGTTGCATTTTAGTTGAAGACCTGAAGAGTGAAAGGCTACTATTTTATTTCGGGAAAACAAAGAGTTCCCGTGGGACTGTTGAAAAATCTAATAACGCGGACGAAGTCGCGGGCAACAGCTAGTCTGTTATATCTGTTATAGATAGCTACCCATCCAATACTTGACCCAATTACCTGACGCCATCTTATGAGGACTATATAGTTAGCGACTGTGTTTCGGATCATTACTGTCAACACGCTTGGGCTCCCAAGGTGCTCAAATGGCAACCCCGCATCGGAAAACGCCTCATTAAAAGACCTCCACTATATATAGACGGTTGATCTCAAGAGATTATCTGGCAGCCGATGGATACAACCAGCGCAAGATTTTGTTCTTTGGCGATCCTTGCAAGTGACCTAAGTCCAGCAGTGGACGTTTAACGGACAACGATACACAGCAGAAAATGCTCTCGAAAGACGCTCCACACCTTAGCGGTTCGTAACGTTGAATAATTTCCGAGTTTCTACACGAAAAAATGTAAAGAAAGTTTACACTTAATTTTATTACGGCAACCAGCGGCGTTTCGAGTTTAATTTAAAATTGAATCAAAGTTGAGAGTTGGTCCTTTCGGAGTTTTTAACTATTTGAGAAGTTCCCGGCCGGCCGTCCGTCGTCGCTCTATTGTGAGGAAGTAATTTAATGTTCTCAGGGAATTTCCATTGTAGACGGCGGCGCGCCCGTAAAAACGTAAGAGTCGCTATTCTTAGTACCTACTTGTGCTTGCCTTTTACCCTGTTTTACTGTCGAACGATTGAAGGGTACACCTATGTACTACTACTTGGTAGAAGGAACTACGTATTTTTGTACGCTTTTTATTAACTCCTTCTTGTATAACTTCGTAACAATGTAATGCAATTCTAACAACTAAATTCGAATGTGTTACCACTATAAACCCTCTGCTTAATATATTTTAAATGATGGTGAAACCCGCATTAAATACTAACAAGTTTAGAAAGTATTTTGTACCCGCAACTTCATTTGCCTTGCTTTGAAAAGGGTTTCATGAAAACACCTATCAGATGAATTACTAAGAGTTCAACAGTCAGAGGTTTACGTTTATGTGGTAGGTAGGTATGTATATCCTCTATGGAAGAGCTGACATGGAGATAGACAATCTCCATGTCTAACTCCAATAATATTCATAACAAGCGGACACCCGCGACTTCGTTCGCGTGGATATCGCTTTTTTAAAAATCCCGCGGGAACTTTTTGTTTTTCTTAAGCTCTTTTGAGCTCATACCTTGCTAAAAACTGTTAAAAGTTCACTAGTGGATGTTTAGGTAGATAAAAATGTAAAAATCCACCACTGAAAGTTCCATCAAAATCGATCCAGCCTTTCAGAGATTACCCGGTAATCTTTAAACTATCTCCTTTCTAACAAAAAAAGAATGAATGAAATCGGACCACGGGTTAATGAATTACAGCTAAGTACACATTTTGACTTTCATCCCCTCTCCCAAGGGAACCATGCTGAATTTCGGGATAAAAAGTATCCTATATATTACTCCGTAGTATTAATTTAAATCGTGCCAAGTTTCATTTCAATCCATTCAGTAGTTTTTGCGTGATGCACGCACAAACATACAGACAAACAGACAAAAATTTCAAAAATAACTTTTTTACGCTCTATTACTTATCACTAACATCCCCCAGTTATTATTTTGCAAAAATATTTATCTACTCTCATATCTTAAAATCCCGAATATGAAATCAAAATGTGTCATATATTGGACTACTTTATTCACATACATCTATAATATTTAAAAAAAAAATTAAAAAAATTCATTATAACACTACTTTGTTAGGAAATTATTGCAAAGTAATGTTATAAAATAATTTTTTCTACATTATAGTACAGGCGAACTGGGTTCTGGTATTTTTGAGCCATGGCGGGAAATTCGTGCGACCTCCTTACAGTAGATGTGTGTAACTGTACAAACGCGTTAAACATTGTGAATTGTGTTAAATTGCAGAAGAGTAACTACTAAAAATTAAGTTTACTTAAAATTAAGTAACTACTAAAAATAACTACTAAAAATTAATAACTATTAAAAATTAAATTTTTGATAAGCTTGAGCTATTTTCCGATCCACTAATTTCTATAGGACATTAGGACTCCTCTACTACTATTAATTTCTCTATGGTAACCCAGGCTGTATGGTCAACGATCTTGGCCTGTCCCGAAAGGGACAAACCGAAAAAGAAGAAGAATCTCTATGGTAACAACTGAATTTTGGCGCCATACGCTAGTTATAATATTTAAATTTTTTATTTGTTACTCAAAACTTTACAAGACATGGTTTTTATTGTGCGGAAAAATGTCTAGCAGTGATACTGAAGAGAATTTAACTCCACCTGACCACCGACCAACAATCTTTTGCCAGCAAAATCAAAGAAAACTCACGACAAATATTACCAAGATTTTATGGTTTGGATTTTAAGTTATGAGTTTAGATAAAGTAGTGTATGAAACTCTACATAATTAGTTATTAAAACACTCGTGTAATACTATTAAAAAACTCGCCTGCGGCTCGTTTTTTAAACTAACACTCGTGTTTTAATAACCTCTATTATGCAACCGTTTCATAAACTACTATTAATGTACAGATACGGCAAGTCTACGATTTTATTATATGTATAGATATGTATAGAAGATAGAAGATATAGATTATCTTCTATAATTTCAACAAAGTTAACTTGAAAATAAGCTATGTTTGTTACTGTGGTTCTTCTACGGATCTCCTCATTTCTGATTTGGTCACGGTTAGAAAAGTCGGTTCCAACATTAGCTCAAAACATAGATGGCTCAAACAGACAGACAGATATAAGAAAAACATTTGTGTGGGTTTTTGTTAAAAGTTCAAATAATCACTCGAGCTTATTTCAGTCAGTTATTTCGAAACCACAGATAGACACTTCAATTTTATTAAGTTCCAAATTGGACTCAAACTTGGGACAATCAATATACAAAGCAACAACACACTGATCGTTCACCACCACGAAACAGTTACAACTTTTAAAAAATCTGATGGATTTTTTAAATCCGTCTGATGGATTTTCAAAAGTTTAAACGATTTTCCCTCCCTGAGGTGACCAGGCATGCATAACTTACAAGGAAGTACCTACCTACCTAGCACAACGCTGGTATTCATCAGTTTTAATTAGAAACTTCCCGGTTTTAGTGTAGCCTGAAGGTAACTTCCTGTTCTTTTCCCTGGATGTCTAATTAGCGTCAGAGTATGGTAACTATATGAAGACCGGATCTGCATAAGTTTTGATAAATTTTTAATAACTAAGTAGGTACTTTTAAATAAGGCCAAATCGATTTTCTTCGTCCAATATATCTATTATTATTATGTAGTCATGTGATAGCTAGTTTATGCGGTTCCAGTCTCGAGTCTATCAAGCAATTAAAAGTAACAGCCAGGAGTTGGGAAGTCAGTTACGGCTTTACGTGCTCTGCGGTGCGGTTGCGTGCTCTGTCGGTCTTACGCCTGATCTCTCTCTGGTCATGTCGCATTGACATCCAATCGGACTATGAGAGTGAGGAAATAGAGCATGTACATTCTTGTGTACTTATAATACCTCCGACGTAGTTAGATAGCTAGTTTCCATTGGGATTGGCTGCCCGAAATTCGGCTTGAGAAACGTTATAATAGGTACATCGTTAAGCTTGTACCTGTTTATAATAATGTAATTGGTTTATAACCACAAATCTAGGTACATAGTACCAACATTACAATGCACCAAAATGGCGGTCTAAATTATTATGAAATCATATTCAGCGAAACATGCCCACTGGCCACTGCTAATTGCTTGTACGCGGTTGCGGTGGCCACTATATTACAAAATCTCGTGGGAAATTTTGAGAAAATGATTGAATTTGCAGTATTTCAGCTAAAATTTCCTTAAGTAATATTATTAGTTTATTATTTCTTACCTAAATTTATAACACGGTATCATTACAAGTAGGTTGGTAGATAAGTACTAATTGTCTTGAATAAGTACTACTTTTTTGGTTGCACTTACGTAGCTTTAAGGTTTAAATAAGTATGTCCTTCCAACCCGTATTTTAACCAATTTTGTCCGAGACGAAACCAAGTACGCAGGAGATATTATAGTGCAAAAGTGTGTGCATGAATACAAGTGCACGATCTATTTTCTCACTCTCTCCCGAAAAATAAAATTTAAGCTACCCTGCCAGTATAAAGATGTATTCAAACTAATTTGAATTTTGAACAGAGCCCAGAATATGCCTTAAGCTGTTGTTTAAGCTGCAGCTTTATGTAAGGAGCGAAGCTATGTGAGGCTTAACAAAGTGGGAACTAGCGGAAACAAAAGGCCCATGCTCTAATATCGAATCGAGCTCAAAACAGCCCAGCTGCACTGTTCCAGCATTATGCTGAGGCGATAGATACGCTTTTCTGGACTCTACTTACCACAGACGTGTACATAATATTATGCTCTGTTTAAATACTTATACATACTTATTGGGGGGTGTTAGACTATCAGTATTATCACGCGATCCAATTATTGATGGTTTGGCCGCTTGTTTGCGTTAATACTGATGGATTTCCGAGGTCTTGAAATCCGCGATCCGTGGATCGCGATACGGTATCGATACTGTAACAGGCCCCACATAGATTATTTTTTTATTCGGAAAATACAAAGAATTCCTACGGCAATTAAAAAATTGGTTATCTGTAAAGTCGGTTTACGGACGATAATTTTACATGATATCGTCATAAGAAAACAAAGAGAGATAGATGCGTCACAAGCCGAACGCTTAGGCCGATCGTGCCTTCTCTATTGCTTGTTCCGCGCTCTTGCTTGCACGCGGTACGTGACAATGTCATGCTTTTACGTGCATATAGCCGGCGTTCATTGATTTATAAGACGTTATCACGTCAAAAACCTATAGATATTCATGCGGATGAAAATAACCAGCTCTTAGTCCTTATTAGTTATTATATTAGTTAACTAGCTGACCCCCGCGACTTCGTTCGCGTGTTTATAGGTTTTATATAGGATCGGAACGGATCCCATAATTCTTTTATGTATTTAAACTAAATGTAGCCTAAGTTACCTACTCCTTATAACATCACCTATCTGCCATTGAAAGTTCCGTTAAAATCGATCCAGCCGTTTCTGAGATTAGTTGAAACAAATAGACAGACCGACAAACAAATTTAAACGCACGCCAGTTTAAAATAAGCCGTACGTACAAAGATCCGGGTCCCAAGTTATTTGAACCCAATAAATGTCTGTCATTTCTGAACTAACAAACCTATGACCTTGAAATATTTACGAAACAATATATAAAGTACTACCTTTCTAACAAAAAAAGAATGAGTGAAATCGAACAACGCGTTAATGAATTACAGCTAAATACACGTTTTAACTTTCATCCCCTCTCCCTAGGGAACCGTGGTGAATTTCGGGATAAGAAGTATCCTATGTCCTACCTCGGAGTATAAACTCAAATCGTACCAAGTTTCATTCGAATCCATTCAGTAGTTTCGGCGTGATGCGCGGCCAAGATACAGACAGACAGACAGACAGACAGACAGACAGACAGACAGACAGACAGACAGACAGACAAAAATGAAAAAAATTGCAGTTTTGGCTTCAGTATCGATTATATAGTGCCCTCCAATAAAAATTTTCAAAATATCTTCAATGTACAGAATTGGATCTGTTACAGTCTTATTATATTATAGATATTATGTCCGTTCATTCTTGTTGTGTGGTTTAACAGTATCCCGGATAAAAGATCTTAGAAGATATTTATTTATTTATTTATTTACACTATCTCAAGAACGTTGCAACATATTAGCATACGTAGCGCTTTACCGTTATCGCAATTGTTTTCGAACCGAAGCCCAACCACCCACATCATGGGACATGCGACGTTAACTGAAACTCCCAGCCTGAGAGATTTAAATAATCTTCCTGAACTCTCGGCGTAGAATTAGCGGAGAGTTTCAACTCGATAAGAAATGGAGACGGTTTCACAGATAAATACTTTACAAATTGTACATCTATTAGGCTACAACATTTAACAGTTAAGGCTGATTTGCACAATATATCAGTGAAGTATCAGTGCCGCGGCCGGCGCAGTTCCCGCACAATGAAAAATATGTCATTCTCTATGAACTTACACTGAAACACTGCGTCACTGATACGGACAGGTGTGACTGTACGAGTATGCAAGAATATTTTTCACTGTGCCTAAACTGTGCTCGTGATGCTTCACTGATATGTGCGAATCAGGCTTTACGAATAATACGAAGGAACACACATTTTAGGTTACCGGTCCATTGAAGCGGAGCGGTGCAGCGGATCGTAGCGGAGACGTGCTGGGCAAACCAATGAGATCATTGATAAATGACTTAATAATTTAATCACGTAATCTGTCAACCTTCCTGACGATTTTCCTGGTGCAGTGGTGAGCGCTGTGGTCTTAAAAGTGAAAGGTTCCGGGTTCGATTTCCGGCAGGGGCTATTTGAAAAATAATTTCTAAATTGTCTCTGGTCTGTCGGGAGGCTTCAGCCGTGGCCGGTTACCACCCTACCGGCAAAGACGTGCCGCCAAGCGGTTTAGCGTTCCAGTACGGTGACGCATAGAGACCGATTAGATTAGACTGAGTGCAGTAGTTAATTAGATTCATTTTCATTCTTAATGTATCATCATCATTATCAACCTATTACCGATCCACTACAGGGCGCGGGTCTCCTCTCAGAATGGAAAGGGTTTAGGCCGTAGTCCACCACGCTGGCCGAGTGCGGATTGGTAGACTTCACACGCCTTTGGGAACTATTAATATACAGCGTACAGACCTACTAACAAAGAAACGTTTAAGAAAACCGTGTAGACTCTCAAAGCGTCAACTTTTTTAATCTTACTCCTCGAAACACTCGCAAAAGTGTCAACAGTGTATCGTTTATAATTGTGAACGATGCTCCGAGTTGAAAGTTTAAACAACTTGGACGAAGTTCGTGATTTCGTCAAATCTGTCGCGATTTCTGTCGAGTGTCTCGAGAAATAAATTACGGACGTTTCGCGAGTTCGCCGGTTGGTGGCGCGTTCGTTGGAAATTCTGTCTTGGGTGGAACAACTTTAAGGTACGATTTTCCGTTTCCACAGTGATTTATATTGTGTGGTCAAGATGTTTTAAGTATAAAGCTTCGAAGGGAAAATCTTTTTGATGTATTATTAGTATCTACAGCAACAATGGGGTGATGACACGAGTTCAATTCCGGACACAAAAATGTGAGAGTAATTAAATATCTGAAAACAGGGTTAACGGAATTCCGATTTAATTATTATGAACTAGAGGATGCCCACGACTTCGTCCGCGTGGATTTAGGTTTTTAAAAATCTCGCGGAAACTCTTTGTTTTTCTTACGCTTAAGCTCCATTGAGCTCATACTGTTAAAAGTCGCGCATTAAAATGGAACTACAGTAATGTGTATTAAAATTTTAATAGCTCTTTCCCATCACTAAAGTTTTCCCAATGAAAGTCCCATAAAAATCGGTCCAGCATTTTCACCCCAGATTATAATCCTGACGTTCAAAGGTTCCTGTACAATCTGGGTTCCAAGTTATATCGAATACTGAGGGTTGTGATGGCTGTAATTTCTGAACTACAAAACCGATGACCTTGAAATATTTACGAAACAATCTATATAGTATTTCCTTTCTAACAAAAAAAGAATGAATGAAATCGGACTACGCGTTAATGAACTACAGCTAAGTACATATTTTGACTTTCATCCCCTCTCCCAAGTGAACCGTGCTGAATTTCGGGATAAAAAGTATCCTGTATGTTACTCCTTAATGTAATCTTAAATCATGCCGAGTTTCATTTCAATCCATTCAGTAGTTTTTCCGTGATGCACGCACAAACATACAGACAAACAGATAAAGAGACAAAAATTTTAAAAATAAAGCTTTTTTACGTTCTGTTACTTATCCATAACATCATTATTTTGCAAAACTCTTTAATGTACAGACACGGCAAGTCTACGATTTTATTATATGTATATATAGAATAGATATATTGAAGTATGAATCGCTTATTTCATCGTAGTGACATAAATGAATTTTCTCTCCGTGTATATTTATCATAGAGATAATAATAATATATTTATCATCAATCGCGCATGTGGGCGGCGCCCATACGTCTAGCTCCGAATGATGACTCAATTTATTCTAGATACATAGGTAGGTATGATGCAGTATAAAAAACAAAAATACGCAATTCGAAATCTAAATGAAGATAATGGAGTCACTGTTTTTATCAAAAATTCATAAAAATATTGACTCCCGTAGTTAAGTAGGTACCTAGGTACATACCTACCTATTTTCCAATTTAGCACATTTTAGAATGTATTTTTTCCATTTTGCATATTAAGTAGGTATTCGAACTTCAAAGAAAATCCATCGAGTCGCCTCAAAATGTGAACTTTTTTAATCTTAATTTCGAAAGAGCCTTCGAAGCAACAAGGTGACATTTATTGTCATCCTGTGATGTTCCCGCTCCGGGAAGTTTGTAAATTTCCCAATTTCGCGAACGATTTGTGAAATTTCAAATCATTTTAGAAAGTTATAAATTAAATTGACGGGACTTACCTAAGTTACGTATTACTGTGCTTTCGATGACTTAAAAGTTATGGCCGGAGCGTCGCGTCACACGCCTTTGAAAATATAATCTAACTCTCAGGCGCATGGTTTCCTCACGATGTTTTCCTTCACCGTTAAAACGTACATACCTAACATACGTAACTTAGAGGTGAGTGGCGGGGATCCGACTCCATCCTCCAGAAAAGAAGTCTTATCAAATTACTAATATTATACCTAAACGCGAAAGTTTATAAACATGGATGTATGTTTGTTACTCTTTCACGTAAAAACTACTGAACCTATTTAGCTGAAATATAAAACATAGGTACATACAAGGGCGTCGCCAGGTAGAGGCAGGGGGGGGGCAGCTGCCCCCCCCTAGAGATTTGAGAAAATGTAAATATGCTATAGTTTGAAAAGAAAATTCAGATTTTTTTAATATGTTGTTAGGACCACTACCAGTAGTCTCCAATTTTGCAGTTTCGGAAGACATTTTGCAGCACTTGAAAAATATGACTGGCCTATTTACACTTTTCGCATACTATAATATCATCAACTTGCCCCCCCCTTGGCCAGCGGCTGGCGACGCCCTTGGGTACATAGCTTAAGATAGCTTATAACCTGGAATAATACATACGCTACTTTTTATCCCGGAACAATCCATAGTTCCCGCAGGATTTTAAAAAAACCGAAATTTGCTATATATAGCAATAGTGCTAGTGCTACAGCTAATTAAGTAGATTACTATTATAGCAAGCTTCTTTGAAAGTAAGTATAAAGGTTGGAAAACGGAACGGGAAATCCACGATTCCCTCGAGATTTGTGAAAAACCGAAATTCACGCGGGTGAAACCGGGGGTAAAACCTAGTATTATTATATTCTTCTTCTTCTCAGGCCAGTGGGGTTATTCTGTAACTTAGTTACCAACTGAAAATAGTTGCCAACGAATTAGTTCGATATACATTGCTGCGTTACTGTGTAATATTATTATGAAAACACTTTATATTTCCCACAGTAAAGCAGCAATGTATATCAAACTAATTCGTTGGCAACTATTTTCAGTTGGTAACTAAGTTACAGAATAGCCTACCAGGGCGCATTTGGAACCCTCGTAGTTTTAGTTTTAAATCGTGAGTATTTATCATCATTATAAGTACCTCACTTTCATGTTCTTAAATTGACGTTCAAAAATATACCAGTGTAGGTACCAATTTTGAATAAATATGTAACTAGGTTATAGGTACTTTGACTTTGTACCAGTTACGATGATAAAATAAAATCTTATTTCGTAGCCGATTACGAAATATAATATCCAAGTGGACCAAAGGAAAATCTCTTCTAGGTACCTACCTACTTACGTAACTTTTGCTCTATGAAGAAAAAACCGTTATCCTTGAGAACAACTTAATTTAGTATTTTCTCAATAAAAGCTTCCCTTTTCCTAGAAATTGCACTTGTTACCTCCGAACCTTGAACTTGACGGAGACGGATGGTCGTAAAGACGAGATATTTGAAAATAACTGAACGATAGAGCGGCCATTCAGATAATGCTTGCACATACTTACATCTATCTTCTATACATACTTACTTATAATAAAATCGTAGACTTGCCGTATCTGTACATTGAAGATTTTTGCAAAATAATAACTGGCGGATGTTAGTTAGGGATAAGTAATAGAAAGTAAAAAACTTATTTTTGAAATTTATCTGTTTGTATGTTTGTCTGTATGTTTGTGCGCGCATCACACAAAAACTACAGAATGGATTGAAATGAAACTTGGCATGTTTTAAGTTCATACTACGGAGTAACACATAGGATACTTTTTAGGGTTCCGTAGTAAACAAGGAACCCTTATAGTTTCGCCATGTCCGTCCGTCTGTCCGTCTGTCCGTCTGTCCGTCTGTCCGTCTGTCCGTCTGTCCGTCCGTCCTCGGTTAATCGCAGAGACTATTAGTGCTAGAAATCCGTAATTTGGCATGAGTATAAATATTAATCATGCCGACAAAGTGGTGAAATAAAATTTTGATAAATATTTTTTTTTAGGGTAGCTCCCCTACATGTAAAGTGGGGATGAATATTTTTTTTCTCGTCTACCCCATAGTGTGGGGTATCGTTGAATAGGTCTTTTAAAAATACTGTGGGTGTGGGAATATCATTTTTCGATTTCTAGATCCGTTTGTAAAATATGATGTTTTAAAGTGCAAATTTTTATTAGAGTCAAGTGTCCCCCCCCTCTATCAGCCAAATGGCAGTATATAGGAACTTGAAAAAATTCACAGCAGTAGGGTATATAATCAATTTTAAAGGAAAACTATCACGGCTAAGTAGGGTTCACAGGTTAAGGAGTTATATCTGTTTTTCGAGGATTGTGACTACGGAACCCTACACTGCGCGTGGCCCGCCACGCACTTGACCGGTTTTTTTTTATCCCGAAATTCCCGGTTCCCCTGGGAGAGGGGATGAAAGTCAAAATGTGTACTTAGCTGTAAGTCATTAACGCGTGGTCCGATTTCATTCATTCTTTTTTTGTTAGAAAGGAGATACTTTCAAGATTACCCGGGTAATCTCTGAAAGGCTGGATCGATTTTGATGGGACTTTCACTGGCGGATGTTTACACTTTGATCTACCTAAACAACCGGCAGTGAACTTTTAACAGTTTTTAGCAAGGTATATGAGCTCAAAGGAGCTTAGGAGAAACAAAATGATTCCCACAGGATTTTTAAAAACCAATACCCACGCGAACGAAGTCGCGGGTGTCCGCTTGTACTTACATAAAATAGCTTATTACCGCGACTCAAAAGATGGCACATATTGGAGCTGTGGGTGGATATTTATTGGAATACTCCATAATAGCTAAACGTATCCGACATATTATAAATGTGAAAGTGTGGATGTTTGGATGTTTGTTACTCAATCACGCCGTAACTACTGAAGCGATTTGGCTGAAATTTTGAATGGAGATAGACTATGCCCTGACTTAAAACATAGGCTACTGTTCATCCTGGAAAAATGCACAGTTCCCACGGGATTTTGAAAAACCCGAAATCTATAGCTACAGCTATAGGAAGATAATTATATATATAAAGCTACTTGAAGTTACGTATTGATCACCTCTCCTGAACAATTTTGTATGGGACTTTTTCACCATATTTTCCGTGTGTGTAGAATTCAAAAAATTTAGGTCTACAAAATTATAGAGAGAGCTGGACCTGGAAAATTGACTAGGGTACCCTAAGGGATCTCAAAACCTATCAGTCGGAGAGGTACCATCCCCAAACAAAAAATGTTCAAAACCTTGGGCAATTGGGTGAACCGGTGAAAAAAATATGGCCACCAAACAAAAAAAAATTTCGTCTCCATACAAAAATTTCTTAATTTTCAAGAGGCTCTCCAGAACAATTTTGTATGGAACTTTTTTCCCGTCACTATTTATGTGTGTAGAACTTATGGGTCTTCCTTTAGGAAAATTATGAAACGTCATGAACGTGGAAAAATTACCAGAGTACCCCAACGGCTCTCAAAAACTATCAATCATAGAGGCATGGTTCTGAAACTGAAAATGTTCAAGACCTTGGGCACTTTGGTGAGCCAGTAAAAAAAAGATAGGTACCAAACAAAAAAAAATTTCGTGTCCATACAATTTTTTTTTTTAATTTTCAAAAGGCTCTCCAGAACAATTTTGTATGGAACTTTTTTCCCCTCACTATTTATGTGCGTAGAACTTATGGGTCTTCCTTCAGGAAAATTATGAAACGTCATGAATGTGGAAAATTTATCAGGGCACCTCATGGGTCCTCTAAAACTACCAGTCATACAGGCATGGTCCCAAACAAATGTTATTAAGGACCTTGGGCCATTGGGTGAACCGGTAAAAAAAAGATGGCCGCCGAACAAAAAAATTTTTTCTCCATACAAATTTTTTAGGTTATTTTCAAGAGGCTCTCCTGGACATTTTTGTATGAAACTTTTTCCCCCTACCACACATATATATAAAACTCAAAGGTTTTTTTCACAAAAAATACAAAATGTAGTGGATGTGGAAAAATTACCAGGGTACCTCATGGGTCCTCTAAAACTACCAGTTATACAGGAATAGTCCCAAACAAATGTTGTTAATGACCTTGGGCAATTTGGTGAACCGGCAAAAAAAAGATGGCCGCCCAACAAAATTTTTTTTTTGAATTTTCAAAAGGCTCTCCTGAACATTTTTGTATGGAACTTTTTTCTTTTCGCTATTTATATGGGTATACCTTATGAATTTTCTTTCAAAACAATTATGAAACGTCATGAACGTGGAAAATTTACCAGAGTACCCCAACGGCTCTCAAAAACTATCAATCATAGAGGCATGGTTCTGAAACTGAAAATGTTCAAGACCTTGGGCCCTTTGGTGAGCCAGTAAAAAAAAGATAGGTACCAAACAAAAAAAAATTTCGTGTCCATACAATTATTTTTTTTAAATTTTCAAAAGGCTCTCCAGATCATTTTTGTATTGAAATTTTTCCCCTTACTATTTATATACGTAGAACTTATGGGTTTTCCTTCAGGAAAATTATGTAACGTCATGAATGTGGAAAATTGACCAGAGTACCTCATGGGTCCTTCAAAACTACCAGTCATACAGACATGGTCCCAAACAAATGTTATTAAGGACCTTGGGCCATTGGGTGAACCGGTAAAAAAATGATGGCCGCCGAACAAAAAATTTTTTTCTCCATACAAATTTTTTATATTCTTTTCAAGAGGCTCTCTTAGAAATTTTTGTATGAAACTTTTTCCCCCCACTACACGTATAAATAGAACTTAAAGATTTTTTTTCCACAAATAATACAAAACGTAGTGAATGTGGAAAAATTACCAGAGTACCCTAACGGCCCTCAAAAACTATCAATCATAGAGGCGTGGTCCTGAAACTAAAAATGTTCAAGACCTTAGGGCCTTTGGTGAGCCAGTAAAAAAAAGATAGCTACGGAGCAAAAAAAATTCGTGTTTATACAAAATTTCTTTTTAATTTTCAAGTGGCTCTCCAGAACATTTTTGTGTAGATCTTTTTTTCCCACTAAACGCATGCATAGAACTCATTAGTGTCCTTTCAGAAAAGATATGAAACGTGATACCAATATTTCTTTTTATCTTTCAAGAGACTCCAGAATATTCTGGTGTTTGGTATACCTCCCATTTCTTTATTTTACGAATATTGAAGAGACTACAAGGCCCGCGAGCTGCTTGCAGCTCGCGCACCGAGCGCAACACTAGTTATATACTATAGCGAACTTCCTTGATAGTAGGTATAAAGGTTGGAAAATGGAGCGGGATCGGGAATCGGAAATTCACGATTCCCTGGGGATTTGTTTAAAACCGAAATTCACGCGGGCGAAGCCGCGGGCAGATACTAGTTGTAAATAAATATCTCAAATCTGATTATGGCTGGAAAAGCTGATAGCAGATATCTAACAAAAACCCGCGAAGTCGTCCAATCCAATTTTCAATTTAACTTTTGAAAACCCCCCGTTACGTGATAACCCAATATTTTCCGAAATCGAAAGTATCCTAAGTAACTTTTAGGTCTTTATCTATAAATCTATATTATCCTTTAAAAAAATTACATCGATTCGTAGCTCTGTAGCGACGATGATTTACAAATTCGTGAAGACTATCATCATATCGTGCAGAAACTTTTTTTTCCGGGATAAAAAGTAGTCAACGTCACTCTCCAGGTTTTCAACACCTAACCAAAAAATTACGTTTTATTCAAGCTCCGTTGCGGCGTTAAGTAGGTACAAATCAACAAACCAACTAATATTAATGTATCCAATCTGCAACCATCTGGAAGTTTAGATGTCTTTGGAACAACCTTAATTCCAACGTAATAAATAAGCTTTAATAAACGGAGGATCGATCCTTGGCACGTCAACTTGAACCTAATATTGTTAGGACGTGACCTTCGAGTAAGTTATGTCAGCCTGGTAGTTTGGTGACGAAATAATACATTGATGAGATCTAAATTAATAAAGTTAGTTGCGCGCGTCTCTTTATCGTCTTCTATCTTTCGCGTTTTCTTCGTCAATCGATAGACGTCCACAGATATAGGGGGTCTTCTAGGGACTTCTACACACCTCGGTCTTGTGCCGCTTGTTTCCAGCGGCTCACTCGGACTAGTTTAATATCGTTTGTCCACCTATTTGGGGATCTGCCAACATTGCGTATTCCGATGAGAGCAAGAGCGTCAACAGCTGATGGGCAAGGGGGGGAGTATGAATTTTGAGTAGGTACAGTTGAGAGTTTATGAAGCTGTAAAGCAAATGTGCTAGACATGCCTGAAACTTGTAAACATATAATGTCAGGTAGATAAGTGAATTTAGGACTTTGGTAGGTACATTTGGTTATATTTTTTTAGTCTCATGGGGAGATCAGCTACCCCTACCTGTAGATACCACCTTGGCGCCTATGGGTAGATTCGATTCTATCTTGGACTCCCAACGTCTATCGGTTCCTCAGATTCGCGACTCGTGGAGCTATATCGATTACTCTGTTCTTCTACGGATCTCCTCATATCTGATTTAATCACGCAGGGATATTCCGAGCATAGCTCTCTCCATCATTGCCGATTGGGCCACCACATTGTCACGGCGCCACACACATAAGCATAAACATTTGAACACTTGTTTGAACACTTGTGTGGTCGGGGTCTTTGGTATTTGTTCAAAGTTTGAACACACATTTGCACTTTGCAATTTGGTATCGGTTATTTTAGCGCACATCAAAACGTTTTCAAGTTCAAATCAAATGAAGCGAATGTATTAGCAAATTCTGTCTACAGGTAAGCAAACCTGTGTTCAAAGTTCTTCAAAGTCTTTGTTCAAATGTTTGTCTGATGTGTGGTGCCGAAGAGTAGCTTTGTGCATCGCCTATTGTCTGCTATAAATGCTAATATAACGTCGAGACGAACGTTACTATAATTTAGAATCCCATCAATTAAAAAAAATTAGAATCATCTTTCCGTTTTAGCTGTGAAAAAGCACACAAAGCAGCACAACTTGTACCTTATTTAGAATTCAGAGATCAAAATCATTTTTTACCAATAGGTAGGTACATTATTACAATTCGAAAGTAAGGCGTGAACAGAATGATACGAAAGCAAAGTAATGAAAAGAAAAGACCCAAACAAAAGAATTGAAATTACTTTCATATCTTTCAGTCTTGAGTTTAAAAACGTCTGATTGTTTAGGTAAGCCCGCGTAATACCGAAAAATTCAAGATTTTTCATGAAAATACTGAGGCCATTCATTCATTATCAGCCGCAGAGATTCGAATAAAGTCAGTAGGTAGGTACTCATTGATTAATAATTCCCGATGAGTCTCGCTGGTTAAGCGGTTCTAATACTTAACTCACCTCGGTGAAAAATCTCAGGTTCGATTTCTATTTAGGAAAATCAAGTTGGATTTTCATCCGATTTCTGCCTAGGAAAGTTTAGATGAGAAAGGCTAGTTACCACCCTACCGAAAAAAATCATGCCGTCAAGCGACCACTACAGCCTTTTTTAACGTCCCACTGCTGGGCACAGGCCTCCTCTCTCATAGGACAGAGGGATTTAGAGGCTGCTCCAATGCGGGTTGGCGGGCTTTAACAACTATTGTCACATGATAGTGATAATAACCGGGACCGAATGCTTAACGTGCTCTCCAAGGCACGGGATTGAAACACCGCCAGCTTCCAACTTCGGGCTGGCACTGAGAATTTCTTGACAGAAAAACCCAATACCTAATAATCAACCCGACCCGGGAATCAAACCCGGGACCTCGTGATCTGCGGTTGAATATATGCTAATCACTAGACCAACGAGACAGTTATTACAGGTATAAAGGTTTATTAAATATTGCAGTACCTCTTCCAGGTCAGTAGGGCTATTCTCTAAAATACCATCTCGATATCGAAGCTCACTCAAGTGAATTAGCTCGCATTAGCTCACTTCGAAAGCAAACTCACTTCACCTTGGTTTGATATTCTGTAAACATCTGCTACGCACTTGCGAAGTGAAGTGAGTTTGAGTGAGAAGACTTGTAGGTACCTACTATCGAGTTTTACAAAATACAAATTAGCAAACTCATCTCAAATTCACTCGCTATAATTCGAAAATGGCTTTACAGAATAGCCCTGCAGCTCGCTTTCATCTTAGAATGCATCGTCACTTTCCATCAAAAAAAGGTACCTACCTAACTTCCTATCATTGTTACCTCGGCGCCACACACAGCATAAACATTTGAACACTTGTTTGAACACTCTGGCATTTGTTCAAAGTTTGAACACACATTTGCACTTTGCCATTCGGTATCGGTTTTTCGAGCGCACGTCAAAGTTACGTTGAAAGTTCAAATTCAAGTGAAGGGAACGTATTTGCAAAGTTTGTCTGGCAGGTAAGCAAACTTGTGTCCAAACGTGTGAGCAAAGTCTTTGTTCAAATGTTTGTCTGTGTGTCGCGCCGGGGCTACTCTGCACACGTCAGAAGGAAGTATCAGGCTATAAACAACCAGCAGCATAATCCATTCAAATGATAAACATAAGTAGACAGTTTAGTTCTTGGCTGAATATTCCGTACACGCAAAACGAATGGTATCCCTGTGACACGGCACTGTAACGAGATATGTGCGCATCGCTGTGACGTACCCGCTGACGTGCACCAAACGTTACTCGCATTTCACAACGGGGCGAGCGTCCAATGCAGTAGAGTAGCTAAGACCTACGGTGGGACACAGATATACAGACAGATAGATCGGACCAAGAGGTGTTGGGACGTCAGGATTTGTGTCAGGATTGTCACACACACATAGCGGTCAAACTTATAATATCCCTCTTTTTGCGTTTAACCCCCGAATTATGCCCCTGGTCCAATGCAAGCTAAAGCGACAAATGACAATGCAGGATCGTAGGCGACATAAAATGAGGCGCGACGGCCATCCACAATACCTGCAATTAATCCTTAGCCTGTACAACAACGGTCGTCTCGATAACATTGACAGGTTTCGAGTCGAGTAGGTACTGTAATAGAAAAGCTAAAACTTTGAAGTTTATCATACAAGAAACTGTATGAAACGTAACGGTCGAGAATTCGGGATTTTTCGCATTAAATCGTACCTAGATAAGTAAATAATATGTGCGAAATTGCTATCTCGCGTTGATAGGTAGCTCAGACCATAAAACTGTATATTCTGCTAGGCCAGCGTTGAAAATTAGCAGGGTCTGTAACTCTGTATGTATAGCTTCCCAAGCGAAATATAGCTTGAGCTGCTACATTATATCTCACACTGTGTCACCAGCAAGAGTCAAAATTTACAGCAATGCCTGCCCCAGAATCGTACTATTTCATGTAAATGTTCCGTCGCGTGTATGCGGTAATTCAGCGCTATTGTTCCGAGCACATGTTATATCTTCTTGCGGAGTGCGATTTGCCGCAGCCTCCAACCTTCGCAATGTTCAGAGTTCAGATGCGTTTCTTATCATCGCGGTACTGTACTATCTGTACTATAAAATATCGAGGAACGATAAGATAGGCATAATATCTACCAGGGTTGTTACGGATGCAAAAATTTAGACATCCGCGGATGCAGATGCGGATGCGGATTATTAGAAGTTCACATCCGCGGATGCGGATGCGGATTTTTGGATTAAAAAAAATACAACTATTTAAATTTTAAGTGCATAAATAAATGGAAATCAATTTAAAATTAACTTTTTATTTATGTAATCATATTCTAGAATAAAATCACACAAGTTTGTTTTACTTATGCCACAACAAAATTTAAAGCTTCAAGTTTCATAATAAAAAATCTTTGTTGATGTGAATCTGCATCCGTAAAAACTCCGCATTGATTGATGCGGACGTGGATGCGGATGCAGATGTCTGAATTAATGCGAATATTCCGCATTTGCGGATGCGGATGCGAATATTCGTAACAACCCTAATATCTACTATATTATAAAAATAAGTCGGGTTTTCCTTCCTGACGCTATAACTCCAGAACGCACGAACCGATTTCCACGGTTTTGCATTCGTTGGAAAGGTCTCGGGCTCCGTGAGGTTTACAGCGAAGAAAATCACGCAAACGAAGTCGCGGGGGTCAGCTAGTTTATTTTATAGTTTTAGTTTCAAAGCAGCTTTTTTAGGATTACATTTTGGAGCGCGGTTTTTAAAACGTACAACGTCATCAGCTAGTATCAGTCCTAGAATTTACGGGAATTTAATCTGCATCAGCTGATGGAGAGAGCTATTTCTGGAGTGTCCTTAGGTAATTTCCCTAAGAATTAAACTTCGTTTGTATAGGCCGCGCTTGAGATCATACAAATCAAACACCAATTTTTAATAATAATTAATATTTATTATTTAACCTAATGTACAATAAATATTCGAAAAGACGAAAACAAGGTAGCTCCAAAGCTTATAGACCAAGAGATGGATACAAAAATACTCTCATAAATGCAACATTGAAGGAATGCCCACATAGAACATATTAATCTATTTGTGATAAGCAAAAAGGACACTTTCATACTTATTCGTAAATATCTACTTTGTATAATACTAAATACTACATAACTACAAACATAAAAACGAAAAATTTTATTTGATTGTTATTTTTGAAATTCAACATTAAGTAATTAGATAACTTTAATGTACTTTATTTGCTCGTCTCTACAATTTCTTATTGAACACATTGCAAAAACCCACATAAAAATATAACTAAAAAAAATAATATAAAATCAAGTCTTATACAATAATACCAACAACCTTATTCGTTTTTCAAATATTGCTCTTAGACTATTATTATGTAGGAAATATTGTGATTTTTTATATTGTGATAAGTGAAGATTTTGTGTGCATTCACGATTTAACTGCATCTGTAAATGAAACAAGACTTTAATATCTAGAAGATAAAGTTCAAAACTAAAACTAAACTAAATTGAAAGGGTCTATTAAACTTAATGCTATTCATTTTCGCAGGGAACACTGAAAAGGACAGCACTATTTTAGACTACTTTTAGATTTAGACATTAAATTAGCTTAGTTTAGAGACTGTGAACAACAGTACAGTTATTCGGAATTTACGCACCTCCAAAACTTTACCAAATACTAAGGACCTGTTTTACCACCTTCTGATAAGTGTAAGTGTTAGATAGCTTATTCACAACTTTTGTCTTTGGTCACTTGACATAAAGTAAGAAAGTGACAAAACTTACGTTTAGACCTGAGAGATTTTTAACGGACTTTAAAAAGCGTCCAAATGGAACAAATGTATTCCCAAGTATAATATGTTCACATCAGCGCTTTTTTAACGCGACGTATTTTTATCGCGCAGTGTTCTATTCTCAGCGCTCGGCGTTTATAGACCATACGAAACTTCTAACTATTATTCAGACGAGCGTTAAAAAAACGCCAACGCTGGGTTTTAACGCGACGCATTTTTTACGCTCTTCGTACGAATTCGTACGAATTAGGCATTAGGCTATCCGCCTGTCACCTGGATATGTCGAAGTTTGAACTTTGAAATATCAGCTACGCTAGAGAAGTCATCTAAAAAGTACCAGGCTCACATAAGTGGCGGGAAGTTTCACCCACCTCAATTCTTCTTGTCCTCGATCTTGGGGTTGTTCCTCCAGATGTAGTAGGAGAGCGAGCTCGCGTAGGCCAGCCAGGCGAGGTAGGGCAGCATCAGCGAGCCGGCGGTCTTGTTGACCTGCATGAAGCTGACAGTCGTCGCCGCGGCCGCGCCTCCCAGTACCGCGATCTCTATGAACGCCTGTTTCCAACAAGAAATAAGGTTCGTAAACTAAAACCCGAAATAGTTTATCTGAATAAAAAATATGTCTATTCTATTCGGCTTTGCTTCAGCTGTCCACAAGATAGTTAAGCTACTTCTTGTAACAATATTGTTTTGAAAAGAGCAACTTTTCAAAACAATATTGTTAAGTTTAATATTGTATTGTTAAGCGTTTCTTGCCGGCTCTTGTCATCAGAATCAGCATTCCGAACCGGTGGTAGATTCTTGACATGTCATAAAAGCCACACGTTGGCCTACGTGAAGTAAATGATTTTGAATTTTGAATTTTTTGAATTTATTTTTCCAGTTTAATGCCAAGCCGATTGCTTCTATTCAACTTTTTCATTAAAAAATTCATTCATGATTTTTAATGAAAAAAAAAAAAGTGTAAACAATTGGATAAACTGACGCATCAGTGTGGAAAGCGATTGTTTCCCACCCATTGTACGTGAATGTCCGAGTGCCACTCCACTGTAGAACACTCAACTTTGAACGAGCTTCATCTACCTATCTATTTATCTATCATTCTACCTCCATTTAGGTTCATATTCCAAATGTCCACAGAAGCTTAGCTTCAAACAAATATTCATTTGTATCGTCGTAACTTGTGGTTAAAGACTGGATAAACTGATGTGTATGTGGAAAGGGATCGTTTCCCACCCATTGCCATTGTACGTGAACCGTAGCCCGAGTGCCCACTCCACTGTAGAGCACTCCGCGTTCAACTTCAATGAGCTTTATCTCGCGAGATCTAGATCGATAGCAACTGCCGTCCACTCGCTAACATTCTATTGAATACTAGCTATAAATCGACACATAATAATATGTATTATAATAATATTCACACTAGTAAGTCAATGTGGCCGATTCTGTTGTACACAATCTCTAAATCTAAACTAAAATGACAGGTCTAAATATATTCCTATCTCTTTCACAATCCTCCCTGCTGAAGGGGATAGCACTATTTTTAAATCTGTCAATTTAGTTTAGGTTTAGAGATTGTGTACAACAGAATTAGCCAAATTGATTGATTAATTAAGGTATTATAATGCAAAAAAATGTGTGTAAACGATTGTATAAACTGTTGGTGTTGGTGTGGAAAACGATCGTTTCCCGCCCATTGTAACCGTCATATTTTAATCAATTTACACAAAACCTTAACAAGTTATACACCTGAACCTTCCTCGTGAATCACTCTTGTCTATTGGTGAAAACCGCATGAAAATCCGTTGAGTAGTTTTTGAGATTATCGCGATCAGATAGACAAACGCGGCAGGGGACTTTGTTTTATAATATATCTATGATATATATGTTTTATAGATAATCTATCTATTAATAATATAAAGTAGCTTGTCCTGACTGACTGACAATCAACGCACAGCCAAAACCACTGAAGCTAGAAACTTGAAATTTTCACAGTAGCTACCTTTTGTGACGTAGGCGCACACTAAGAAAGGATTATTGCGAATTCCACCCCTAAGGGGGTTAAATAGGGGATAAAAGTTTGTATGAAAGTCCGTCATTTTTCAAGTTATATCCATGAAAATTGGTATTTAGGTTTTCGGTTAAAAATAAAGAGCTATGAGCTTAAGGAATTTTGGAAAATTTACCCCCAGGTGGGTTAAATGGGAGATGAAAGTTTGTATGAAAGTCCGTCATTTTTAAAGTTATATCGATGAAAATCGGTGTTTGTATTGTCGGTTAAAAATAAAGAATTACGTGTTTCAGGAATTTTGGAAATTCCACCCCCAAGTGAAATTTATAAGAATCCAAGCGGACGAAGTCGCTGGCATCAGCTAGTATTATGATATTTATCTTAGGGCTTCCAAACAAGTATAAAAAAATTTATAGGTATGTATATGTATGTATAGATGTTTGTCCAAGCGTTTCTTCGAATCAGATTATGACCAATCTTTTTTCTTACATTTACTTCAACTTAGGGAACAGTCCAAGTTTCATCAAAACCGGTTCCTTAGTTTTCTGATATGGACACTATTCCTTTTTAGGGTTCCGTACCCAAAGGGTAAAAACGGAGCCCTATTAATGTCACTCGGCTGTCTGTCTGTCTGTCTGTCCGTCTGTCCGCCGGTCACAGGTCTCTAGCTCGCAGACGAAATGAGTTACAAACCTGAAATTTTGGTATTTGGTGTAAAACGTTGACCCAAAATCAAATATTGAATTAAAAATTGAATTAAATTATTTTTCAGGGGGGCTCCCATACATGAGAAAGGAGCCGGAAAAAAATTTTTTTTTCTTATCTTAGCTTGTGTGGTATCATTGTTTAGAGCTCATTGAGTAGAGTACGAATACATATATATTTTTTTAATTTTTTGCTTAAAAAGTAAGGAAATGGGGGGTCATCAAAATTGTCAGTTTTAGACCATTTTTGTGACGGGGGCTATCTAAAAAACTAAACTAGTTAGGAATATGATATTTCGGTATATTATGTACTATATGCTCTATTTGTACAACAAATACTGAAAACAACGATTCATAAAATAGTTTATAAGCTGTGACCAAAACAAACGAACTTATTTTGCGTTTTTCTTTCACGGTTTCTTGCGATGTCTAACTCGGAAATTAAATATTTCTTAGACCCAAAATATTATATTGTTCATAATTATGTACGGAACCCTGAAAGAGCGAGGCCCGACTCGCACTTGGCTTATTTTTCAGTTACCTATAATTCTTTATTTTGGTATATTCGTTTAATTTTCTTAAATTATAGCTTGTTTATTAGATTTTGTTAATTGGCCTTGTGCAAGTCGGGCTTCGCACTATTAGGGTTTCATCGTTTTTATAACCACTTAAGTGTTACTTTGTTTTGGTCACAGTACAAACATTAAGTACATTGTGAATCAGTGTTTCCTGTGTTGTTAAAATACAGTTTACATGGTACATTTCTTTATTTTAAAATGATAAAAGAAAAAAGTATTTGTACTCTACCAAATTATTTTTATTCAATGACACCTGACGTGCCATGTAAGAAAAAAAAATTACAGCTGTTTTATAATAATTTTAAGGAAAACTCTCTGAAAAATAATTAAATTGTATTCCTAATTCAATATTGTTTTGGATTAAGATTCTAAAAATCCATATTATTTAAACTGTCTACGAGCTTGAGCATCATGAGAGATAGACAAACAGACAGACAGCTGGGTGACATTAATAGGACACATTACCAGCCCTATAATAAAATGTAGTGGCGCCTGTCGACTGGGGCGCGCCATTCCGCGTTTCCCCGCCCATTACCCCGCACGATTGCTCTATCTAGTATACTATAAGGTAATTACCAGTTTAAAGTCCTTCAGACCAAAGAAGATTGGCGTCCACGCCCAGTTGAGTAAGAGCTGACCACCATATAGAGTTAGGGGCAGGATGGCTTCATCTGAAAATGTACACATACAAATAAACACTTTAGAGGAGTTTCGCCTGAGCATGCCCCATACAAACGAAGCTTGATTCCTATAAAAATTAGGCAGACTCATTGGTGAATACTAAACAATGCACAGAAGACATTTAAATAAAAAGCAAGTCTTGATTTGATGCAATAAATTGCAGTTTAATTTGCACAGCCATGAGTGCCTAAACTTTATATTCATCTACAAAGCCTTTTTACCACATAAATTTTCTTCTCATCTAATGTGGAAATCAACTGAAAAAGCAAGTTTCTTCAACTTACTGTACCAAGCCTTCAAACCTTACCACTTGTGCAACATTGACCTAAGTTGTTTACTGGATGGGGACTAAGTTTTATCTATCCCAGTTAGGGCTTTAGCTTAGTACCTATCCAGTAACTTGACTTCAGTTAATATTACTTAACTAACACTCAGGCCCAATCATTGAAAGTACTAGGGTCACATAAAGTAGAAGAACAATATCACCATCTCACCAGTAAATCCACCACATTCCTCGTACACCAAGTAGGATGCATAGCCCATCCCACTGTACAACACAGTCCAGGCCGGTCCAAACACCCACTTGGGAGGGTTCCAGGAAGGTTTCTTCAGCTCATCGTACCAGGTCTTCTCGTTGTCCTTCCGGATTTGTCCAGCGAAGTATAAGCCGTTGATCCAGCCTCCTGCGTTTGGCAGGATCATAGAGCCGATAGCTGCCCAGTTTGCCATTATTGAGTCACCAATTGAACTGAAAGATTGATGGTAGGTGTTAGTCAAATTACAGAAATCTAATGAGTGATTTATTAATTAGGAGGGGACAGATGAATGAATATATACTCTAATTTAACTCCGTGGAATTCTGACATTTCCTAATGTTACCGGAGATAAAACAGTTCCCACAAAAAAGATAATAAATTTAAAAATATACATAGAAATAAAAATCAATTGCCTCATGTAGATATGACAAATGCCTGACAGATACTTCAGGTACTTTAGTTTGGGGTAAAATCGAACTTCAGGTGGGAACCCTGTTTTTCATACAAATTACTACTACTCATTCTATTTATAAAATGAAAACTGTCAGAATTCCACAGAATTAAAAATTACACTATAGTAAATGAGAATGAAAACTTTTTACTACATTGCAGGTTTATTTGTTGTCTTTAGTGTCTGAAATTGATGTGTTGTTGAATTGGCTTCACACTTTGAAATAGGATATCTGCAGTTGAACTCGTAATTATTCAAATATGAAAATAATTTTAGCATTTTGATGAATGAATGAATGGATGATGTAAATATTATTTGGACTAAAAAAGTATTAATTTATATTTTTGTATAAAATTTTCCATACTAAATGGCAGTTTACATAGGCAATAAGCAGCTACTATTGCTTATTATATTATACCTACATTATTATCAGTTTAGCTTGTCAATAATAATCTTTCTTTTTATTACTTCTTATGCAACTATCTTATCAGATTCAGGGACATAATGATCATGAGTTATGCTAACATATTACTATCTTACATACAAATTCACATAAAACACACATCATTTTGTACACAAATTGCTAGAACATTATGAATACCTACTTCACAGAATGTCTCCAATTATGTTGTCTGCCCTATTGTCTCTAAAAGTACAATCTTTTGGCCATGCAGAATGTAAATTTCAGGTGTCAACGATTATTACTATATCTACCCAGAATTCACAATGCTCAAGTTTGATTCCGTTCATTGGTCAGTGGATTTTGCTGCACAATGCAGAGCATTCAAAAAGATTGGTGAGGACTATTAGCTAGCTATATACTGAACAGATTTTTTTTGCTGTCACTGATGACCGATAGCTGATAAAGAATGTGTCTGAGAAATTTTCTATTACTTACATAATTATACAGGGTGTTAGGAGACCGCTCTCGGAAACGAAGACAGGTGATAGTACTGATGATTACTGATAAGATATCACTAAAAAAAACGTGAAAAAAAAAATTTTTTTTACAAAAAAAAATTGCACTTTTTATGCAATACCTGTTTTGGAGGGTTGAACAGCCCTGTAATTGCAAAAAACTTATTTGCTGTATTTTGTAAAAGTTTGTTACGTAATTCTTGCGTGATTAAAATAAAATCAGCTGACGCTGGAGGTCAACGAACTTGATGTGACCTATTTACGTATCGTTAGATACCTACGAAACCGCGGTCGCGCCGACGCCGATACCTACCCTATACGATTATGTTTAGGTAGTATAACAATAGCGCTAAGTTTTCGGTAGCGGTCTCCTTATACCCTGTATAATTTGACCAATTATGCAAACAGATAGGATCATTTTAAAATAATTAAATTCTAAATTGCAGAATTTTAAGAAGGTTCCTATACCTACTTGAATTTAATTGAATGCCATCGAACTGTGAACGATCCTAAGAATGATCCTACTTAAGGAATTAACCTACTTGCCAAGATAACAGATTCTGTTTTTAAAAATTTAATTGAATGCCATCGAACTATGAATGATCCTAAGAATGATCCTACTTAAGGAATTATCTCAATGATTATAACTAAGATAAAGTATGAGAATTTTAACAACTTAATCTTCTTCCGAAAATATGATTTTTGACATCTGATCTTAATTATTTACCCTGCAAACTCGATGAAGTCCTGTACACTTTCCATTTTCCTGTAAATATTACCTATATTAAATGTAGGTACACTAATTACTTTGAATATCCCTAGGAACACGACACGATTTAAGAATGAATGATATTCGCTAATTATTATTAATCTTATCATGTGAATATTGTACTTACCTAGATAATATTTAAAATCGAATCGACCACTGATAATGAAAGGTAACCTATTGCAAAAAGTTACCAAGATACCTATTACAGAAGTATTACAGTAGATGTTTTCCGAATTTATTCAGTAAAGGACTTTGTATCGATGATGTAATTAAACAAATAACGTGCAAAGAACTAGAAATAACACCTCAAAACTCAGATCACGTACGTAATATAATCTTACCTGTAAACCTGTTAACTTTTAACTGGCAAGTTTGTCTGTTTCTACTATAAGTAAACATAATAGCAACGTAACTTACTTATTGTAAACTTTCAAAAGAAGATCCCACGGCGAAAATACCGTAAATTATGCAAAAAATGTTGTGAAAATGGAAAACCACAATGGATATGGGTGAAATCACCGGCCTGTATACTATGCGCCTAAAGTAAAAAGCAACGTAATTCTTTGCATAAAAAACGAATTGTCAACTTTTTAAATTAGTCGGATAGTAATCGCCATACCGTGACTTTGTACGTTCCGTTTAACGAAAAAGTTTTTCCATAAGGTTTTACAAATAATTCCTACCGCGTTTTAGGCCGGCCTCACACAGCCGGAATGAACGCCGGAATTCAGAATCTGAATTCCGGATCTGAATTCAGAAAGGCCAGAAATGCTGTATGCATTTCTGGGCTTTCTGAATTCAGATCCCCACACACATTCAGATTTTTTCAGATTCTGAATTTTTCAGATTGATCTGACAAAATGCGTCGACGAGCGTTCTTAATTCCGGATCAGCCCCCTGATTGTGTAACTTTTGACGATGAAATGGTATTCATTTTATGGCCTAAGGCATCAAAGTAAAATAAACCATACTCTCTTTGAAATAGAGCTCAATTTCGTGTATCCATTCTTATACGATTAGGTATGTACGTACGATCCATAACGCTCCATGTTGAAATCAGTTGTACTGAATTTGTGACTTTAAGTCAATACATTCAAGGTATATTTTACTTTAATGGCCTTAGGCCATCAAATGAATACCAATTCATCGTCAAAAGTTACACAATCAGGGGGCTGAATATTTCAGATCGTCTTTCCATACATTTCTATAGAGTGAACACACACACCAGTGTGACCATTTGTGGCAGATTTCTGCCATTTGGCTCCGAAATAACTCTGGCAGAATAAACTGACGATTTAAGAAAGTGGCAAATTTCAAGGAAATCTGACACAATGTGCCACTTTCTTAAATCTTCAGTTTATTCTGCCAGAGTTATTTCGGAGCCAAATGGCAGAAATCTGCCACAAATGGTCACACTGACACACAGCCGGAATTCAGATTCTGAACTTCAGTCGTCACTGCTACCTTGTATAGTCTGTTCGTTTTCTTACGGTCACCTTTGATCGCGCCGCCTCGGCACGCGTGGCGTCTTGTCAAAGGGACCGCCTGCGACTTCAAAAGATGCCGCATGGGGTGTACAGGTACAAGGGGTTTTGGCGTTTTATACTTACTCATATTTTTATATTAAAATTCTCTTTCCTTTTTATATTTTTTTATATTCGTATTTTATTACAATATAACCATAAACATAAAATATAATATTATCATGAACACGGGTCTTCTCTCAAAATGAGAAGGATTTTAACCATAGTCTACCACGCTGGCCAAGTGTGGATTGGCAGACTATTCGGAGATTCTGTTAGAATAGAAAAAAAATTACAAACAGAAAAAAAGTAATAAAAATAAAAGCAGAATACTAAGAGCACCTGCGCCTGTACCGACACTAAGTTACCGAACGAACTATAGCGTATAGACGTGTTGCGACTTGCAAGTTGCAATCCGTCGTGATGTGTGACACGGAAAATTTTATTTGATGGCCCCGTCCCCCATTTCTTTATTTTTTGAGATAAAAATTAAAAAAATATATATTTGTACTCTATTCAAATGAGCTCAATGAGCTCTAAAGAATCCCTATTTAATAACCTAATTACTTTTTTTTTCCGGCTCCTTTTTCATGTATGGGAGCCCCCCTGAAAATAATTTATTTTAATTTCTAATTTAATATTTAGTTTTGGGTTAACGTTCTACACCAAATACCAAAATTTTAGGTTTGTAACTCATTTAGTTTACGAGCTAGAGACCTGTGCTAGAGACCGGCGGACGGACAGACAGACAGCCGAGTGACATTAATAGGGCTCCGTTTTTACCAAAAATGATAAAGATTACATTATTCTAAATTTTGTATGCGTGGTATTATTATTATAGTGCTTTATTATTATTATCTATAAGACATTTCTTTATTTTTAACCCCCGACGCAAAAACGACGGGGTGTTATAAGTTTCACGTGTCTGTGTGTGTGTGTGTGTCTGTCTGTTCCGCTGTGGCGCTCAAACGGGTGGACCGATTTATTTGACTGCGGTTTTTTTTGTTTGAAAGGTGAATTAGTCGAGAGTGTTGTTAGCAATGTTTGATGAAAATTGATCCAAGATGTGCGCCGCTACAAAATGGCGGATTACATATATTTTCACAACTCCCATAATATGGGTATCAAATGAAAGGCTTGACTAGTAAAATAGCACTATGCAAATCCAAGATGGCTGCCGCCACAAATTGGTGAATGTCGGGGGTTTTTTAAATTTTAATTTATTATGTATTTTTATTAAATACAAATCTGACATTTTATTAAAATTAAATAGATAACTATATTGTAATTAGAATTAAAAATCCGATCAAGTGCGAGTCCGACTCACGCACCGAGGGTTCCGTACTCCAGAAGTATAAGTACAATCTGTTTTTCATTAGTTTGTCTTAAAAGGTAAGGTGCTAATTAAGCTAGGCCTCTAAATTGTATGAGCGTCAATTGGATGAATCCAGTGTATTCGTTTGTATTTCTTTTTATTATAAAAATGAAAAAGAAGCGCAATGAGTATCAATCGCTCTTCCATATTCAAAGACGTTCGCCTGAACCGAGAATAACGTTACTACTGATCAATCGACAAATTCAGAATCTGAATTCCGGTACATTGCCTCACACAGTACCGGAATTCAGATTCTGAATTCAGAATCTGAATTCCGGTAGGCATTCCGTCTGTGTGAGGCCGGCCTTAAAACTTGTTTTTATTTACCACGGAATCACACGGATGACGGAATAGATAAAACTAACTATAAAAATAACTCATGAGAAAATAACATGACTTGCTAAAATTTATCAAACCGGATATAATAGGTTTGATAAATTTTAGCAAGTCATATATATATATATATAATATATATATAACCTAACCTAACTACCTGAATTTAAAAAATTATACTCCTTGCATAGCTGCATGTCTGCTGTTTGTATAATATGTACCTACCTAAGTTTTAATGATTCAAATCTGCGACCCTTTGATAAAGATCCATGCATCTACATCTACCCAACCCTACTAAGCTATTAGAATAAAGTACCTAATTATTTATTTGGCAGTAATTCAAAACTAATAAGTATGCATTCTTTGATTCATAGGAATCGGGCTGAAAGAAAGGTCGGTGATTCAAACCCCCTCTCGTGCTGTAATTATTAGTGTCACGGCAAATATATAAGTCACAGATATATCATATAAGTCTAGCGTTGGCCGTTGACCTTCAATGCGCAGAAGTCGAAAATGAGGTATCGGGGTGTGAGGGGGTCGCGGGGATCGTTCGTAAGCACTGATTAGCTCTCGCGGATCCCTCGTAAGCGCTGCTTGGCTCTCCAATCGTATTGTGTCCCGCTCACTCGTACGACGCTATGCGCACTTGAAGGTCACCGCTCGACTTTCGTTAGATCTTATACGATCTTAGATTAGGGAGTTGTGCAGTGTGCTAGATGTAATAGGAAACAAGATTGACAGGATTTACACATAAACCATATTATGTGTTGCGTAAATATTATTGTCAATCTGGTCTGACTGGGGCTAGGCTAATTCTGTTGTACACAATCTCCGAACTAAAATATTTAATACAGGTTTAAAAATAGTGCCTATCCTTTTCCGCAGAGAGCATTGTGAAAAAGATAGGAATAGATTTAGACGTCATTTTAGTTTAGCTGTGGTTTAGAGATTGTGTGGTTTTATTAGACCCATTTAGCCAAAAGAACTAATTTTACAGTTTAGTCAGTCGCAAATGAAACATTTCATATAATTTTACATATTATTTTATTAATGTACATAAATATTGTTTTAATAATATTATTTACATTGAATAAATATTAAAAAGTTGTTTGAACTGTCACTTCCCACGTTTCAATTTGTTCAACTCGCCCTGTTGTATGGACGCGTCCTTGTAGATTTGTTTCACTTTCTCTTTTCTCACGTTGTCGCTGGAAAGGGACAAAACATATTATTAGAATCATTTGCTCACTAAACGAGGTCTCAAGATGGAGTTTTCTCTACGTGATCAAAACAGAAGATTAATCTAAGATTCAGATTGGAAAACTCCGAAATTTCGTTGATATAGTTTCTAGCTTATTCGCGGATCACGAGCTCCCGGGCAGGGACTGAAAGCGGTAGAGCATACCGGTACATACCACCGTTATCATACCGGTACAAAATAGGTACCGAAATCTCAACCTTTATAAAAGATACCTTTATTTAACCGCTTTGCGATTTCGGTACCGAAAAAATACGAAAAGGTGCGCGCGCGGGGGTGAAGAATTTGACCACGTGCCGCGCGCCGCGCGTCCCCCGCTTCCCGTCGGTTCCTGTGTTTGTTAAAACGTAAGGATTTTAAGAAATTCCAAATGCTAATTTTAATCTAAAAATAAGAATATTAAAGAATATAGAATGCCGAAGTGGTGGGATTCATTCAACGGCACATCAAAGTAAAGCCTTATTAGATAAAAATATCGATATAAATAGCGGTACCGAAATTTTATTTCGGTACCGAAATTTTATTTCGGTACCGGTAAACTGAAATATAAAGGTACAGAAATAAAGAGGTACCGAAATGAAGCGGTACCGAAATTATAGGTATTTAAACAATTCGGTACTTTTATTAAAAGGGTAGGCCCATTACCGCTAAATAAAACTACCATTAAATTCCGGTTATTCAGTCCCTGCTCCCGGGTCCCAGGTTCGAATACCGGGTCGGGCCAAGAGCTCATACACTTGTGCACTGCCAATATCTAATACGTAACTGACTAGCCTCTGTTAGATACTGCCACCGAAATTCGGTCAGCACAATATTGTTATTATTATGCGCATTGCGGGAAACGAAAGTTTGATTGACGAACCAAAAGCGAGGCGACACCTATTGACGACCTCCATGGCGCAGTGGTGAGCGCTGTGGTTTTATAAGTGGGAGGTCGTGGGTTGGATACCCGGCGGGGGCAATTTGAGATTTTATAATTTCTAAATTGTCTCTGGTCTGGACTGGTGGGAGGCTTAAGCCGTGGCTGGTTACCACCCTACCGGCAAAGCCGTGCCGCCAAGCGATTTAGCGTTCCGGTACGACGCCGTGTAGAAACCGATCAGGGGTATACATACCTCTTCCAAGTTAGCTCGCTTCCATCTTAGACTACATCATCACTTACCATGAGGTGAGATTGCAGTAGTTATTGACCCCTCCAGCGTCTCAATTCCCACCAACAAATAGATCGATAAATTACCCACCGCGTAGAATGAGAATCAACAAAACCCTAAAAAACAGCTCATCATCTCACCTCAGGATCTTCTGCCGTATCTTGACAGACGCGATGTACGCCTTGTCTCTTCTTATCTCTCTCAGGGCTCCCTTCATCTCTTTCTTATATTTGCCCTTCAGCCTGGCTCTCTCAGCGTTCTCGCGCGACATCTTCGAACTCTTGCTGCCTGTGAATCTGTGAGAAAACAATGGTACATGATATCTCAACTACATATTAACCGATCTAAAAATGTTACAAGACTAACTTTTGCTCGAGTTAGGTTTTTAAAAATGTATTCGCAGGATTAAATGTACCCTATGACACTATGGCTCTTTAATTTGAGTCGATACGTCGCTCCATTGCGGCGTGATTGACGGACAAACCAACGAACAAACACACTTCCGCATTTATAATATCAGAAGGGATAAAGAAATATCATAGAACTATGTCCCTGTGACCACTTTTCTGCTCCATTATTAATTAAACCCAGCTGGGTTATTCTGTAACTTAGTTAGCAACTGAAAATAGTTGCCAACGAATTAGTTTGATATACATTGCTGCTTTACTGTGGGAAATATAAAGTGTTTTCATAATTTTACACAGTAAAGCAGCAATGTATATCGAACTAATTCGTTGGCAACTATTTTCAGTTGCTAACTATGTTACAGAATAACCCCCCCTGGTCACAGTTACACAAGTAAACCAACTACTCATAATGAGTACTAGTTGCAGCGTTAATACCAAGGTTAACATATGATTTCAGGTACATCAGTTATACTTAGGGCGTCTTTCACCACCTTCCGATTAGTGTCAGATAGCTTGTTCGTATATTTTGCCTTTAGTCACTTGACATCTATACATCTATACATATAATAGCTGGAACGGCATTCCGAACCTGTGGTAGACTCAATCGACGATTCAAAAGCACTTGTAAAAGTTTATTTGAATAAAAAACTTTTCTATTCTATTCTATTCTATTCTAATAAAATCGTAGAATTGCCGTATCTGTACATTGAAGATTTTTGCAAAATAATAACTGGGGGATGTTAGTGATAAGTAATAGAACGTAAAAAAGCTATTTTTGAAATTTTCGTCTGTTTGTCTGTTTATCTGTTTGTCTGTGCGCGCATCACGCAAAAACTACTGAATGGATTGAAACGAAACTTGGTACGATTTAAGTTCATACTATGGAGTAACATATAGGATAATTTTTATCCCGAAATTCAGCCCGGTTCCCTAGGGAGAGGGGATGAAAGTCAAAACGTGTATTTAGCTGTAATTCAATAACGCGTAGTCCGATTTCATTCATTCTTTTTTTGTTAGAAAGTAGATACTTTAGAGATTACCGACTAATCTCTAAAAGGCTGGATCGATTTTGATGGGACTTTCACTGGCGTGTGTGTGGCAATGTTTACATTTTAATCTACCTAAACATCCGCCAGTGAACTTTTAACAGTTTTTACCATGATATGAGCTCAAAGGAGCTTAGGAAAAATAAAATGATTCCTACGGGATTTTTAAAACCAATATATATCCACGCGAACGAAGTCGCGGGTGTCCGCTTGTAAAGTAATATTAGGCTTAATGGAGCTGTCCCTGTGACCACTTTTCTGGTCCATTATCACCCGTCAGTTTTATACACAAGTAAACCCACTACTCATAATGACCTAATCAATGGACACAAACACGATACATTTCGTGTTTTTTACCCAAGTGTCACATATTTTGCAATTTTTACATCTAGATATTGAATTAATACAACAGTTCCGATTTTTTTTTTTAATTCATATATCATGTTTTAATAGTACCTACTTTAAATATACTAGATTTTGAAATGTGACGTCACAAAGTTTAGGGCCCCTCCCACCCCCTTGTCACACAATGTCACTTCCCCTAACGTGAGGCGTAGGTAATTTATGGATGGGCCCTAAGTTGTCGAGGAATTAGATGGTCCGTAGACTGTTCTGCTTGCAGCATCGGGTCAAGGTTACCATATTATTGCGACGTCATCGGGTATATATTTTACTAGCGGTCCGCCCCGGCTTCGCCCGTGGTACATATTATATAGCCTATAGCACTCAAGGATCACGTACATATCCAATGGCGACAGAATTTTTGAAATCGGTCCAGTAGTTCCTGAGATTAGCGCGTTCAAACAAACAAACTGTTCCGCTTTATTATATTAGTATGTAGTATATAGATTGTCCTAAATTAGCTGATTGGAACTTGTTGGAATAATGCTATAATAATACTTACACATCCTGTATATCTGGTTCGTACAGCCTCAAAGCCTTCGGCCTGACTTTCTCCCTTGCCATCTGTGTGTATGTCTTCACCTCCAACGTCTGTGTCATATACTGCAATACCTCCGAAACCTTCCCGCTAACTTCACTCGGATACAATTCCAAATCTATCCTACCCAATAACTGTATGTGAGGCTCAAAAATGGCCGCCAAGGCATCCAAATCGTTATAATTATCGAAAAACTCCTTTAACATACACGTAGAGGTTAATAAACAACGTATTCTGTACGAATCATCGATTTCTGTTAGCAACAGGTCCTTTCCCGCCATTTTTTCCTCGACCGCCATGTTAGAACAGTCGCGTTCCAATTTCAAAATTTTGACTTCTCTATGCAAACGGAATGGCGGGACAACTTGTACGGGATTCAAAACTGACGTATTGGCGCACAAATAAAAAATGCCGCGTAAAAAGTTTAACGCCTCCGGTACATATCTTTTAGATAAAACAATGTATTCTAGAATAAGACTCACTATAAAAAATCCCCTAGAAACTGAATACGCATTCCTGAATCTAGACAAAGTTAGGATTTCGGTCATAAAAATTAAAGATGGCGTCGTGACCGGATGTCGAAAATCAGAAGTCGGATACAAAATGGAGACTAATTTGAAAAATATTAACGTATCCAGATCGGGTACTTTCTTCGGATTACGTTTGAACTTATCGTGTTTTTCTTTCAACAATTCGACCATAAACTTTTTAGTTGTAACTTTATTTATATGTATGAGATCGTAAAAATAGGGAACTATTTTGTCGAAAATTAAAAATGATTTTATGATGTCCGATTCGTTGTTTAAATTAGAAAATAGATCATGCGTGTATTGCAATAGATGTGCGTATAATCGGCTCAAATGTTCTTTATTGGATTCTCCTAAACTGGGGTCGTAGCTTTTTATTAGTTTCTCTAAAGCA
The DNA here is from genome assembly GCA_920104075.1 of Melanargia galathea. Classification (NCBI taxonomy): domain Eukaryota; kingdom Metazoa; phylum Arthropoda; class Insecta; order Lepidoptera; family Nymphalidae; genus Melanargia; species Melanargia galathea. The sequence goes on from OV049868.1 coordinate 12,881,200, forward strand.
GCCGATTGTTGGACGGGCGTTTTTCCTGTTAATAATTCCTGAAAATGAAAAAGTTATGATTTATTAAAAAAAATATGCACCAAATCTTTATATAAGTATGTGAAATTGAAGTGTGTCTGATATTTTAAAATATTATTGAAGTTTAGTAATTTCAATAAGTTTTTCAAAATTAATGAAACAAGAAAAATCTTTAGCGATCTTGTCTTACTGAATAACAGTTTTTCTAAATAAATAAAAAATTGGTTGTCAGTAAAGTCAGTTTACGGACGATAATTTTACGTGATAACGTCATAAGAAAACATTACCTCTCTATAGTTTGTTGCGCGCTCTCACTTGCACGCTCGGCTAGGCGGTATGTGAAAAAGAGTCATGCTTTTTCGTGCGTGCGACCGTCGTTCATCAGGTCAAAAAACTTACCTTTAAATTATCCCCTTCAGCAGATTTAAACTCGAAGAACGAACCTATTCTTTCACTACAATCCTCGAGCTCATCATTGGATTCATCTGTCCCTTTCAGATCTTTGAATTCGTCTATATCACTATCTTCATTTTCCGAACTTAGCGAATCATTTTCATCATTTATAGAATTCTTTTTATCATTTAATTCACAATCAAAATCATGCATTTTTGGTTTATTTTTGTCACTATTCATTTGAGTTTCCATTTTTGACGTGTCTTCATCATTTTTGGGATGGAAATAATCAGGATCAAGAAGTCTATGTTTCTTTTTGTCACTATTCATTTGAATTTCTATTTTTGGCGTCTTGTCATCATTTTTTACATGAAAATAATCAGGATCAAGTAATTTAGATTTCTTTTTGTCACTATTAACTTGCATATCTATTTTTAATGTATTATCATCATTTTTGGGATGAAAATAATCAGGATCAAGTAATTTAGGTTTCTTTTTGTCACTATTAATTTCTTTATGACCAACACTTTTAAATTTTGGCTCTGAATTAGCTCCTCCTTCTTCGTTAGAATCAGATTGTTTACGTTTTAAACTAAGAACTTGGTCCAAATCATTTTCAACTTTAATACTATTACTTGCTTTTATCTTTTCTTTTTTAGCGTTAATACTCTGTTTTGTATCAATTTCATCTTCAGTTGTTTTACTTTCTAAATTTTTACTGCCTTTCTTTTCACTAACAATTATACTACTCGAAATTTCATCACTTTCATCACCACTCGAGCTATCATCATCACCATCGGTATGGACAACTTGAACTTCATTACTGGAATTTTTCTTTTTATTTTCATTACCTTTAGTTTTTACGTTCCCTTCAGATATTTCATCACTATCACCAGAACTGTCATTATCATCTTTTTGAGAGACTTTTAAACTAGATTCGTCATTAAGATTTTCATCATTTTCTTGATCATCCTCTTCATCATCACTTTCATCACCAGATTCAGTTCCCGTTTCATCATCAGAGCTATCTGATATGCCGTCTTCGAATTTCTTTCTTGCATTTGGCACTGAAAGCATACAAAACTAACAACATGAGATTTTATATAAATATGGTAGGTTATAATATTTTGCATATTTTAAATAACTATGGTGCCAGTCCTGTTGTTCTAAATTGCCAGGACTAGAAACAGTGATATCTTTTCAAAATGTAAAGTGTGGACAAGTATAGTAGTACTTTTAAACTTGCCAATATAGATGGCAATTGTAGATGGAAAACTACCATTGCTTTTGGTATTCAAATACATTAACCAATACCTGAGAAATCCTTAAGCACATGTTCAGGCACTAGGGGCTTGCCATCTTTATCGTACGCCAGCATGAAGTCATGACTGTTATCCAATTCAAAACCATCGTCCAAATCATCTGCAGACCTGAAAAAAAAAAATGTGTCAAAACAAAATTTTTAGGTAGATCCAATTTCTAAGACAACATATTTAGTTATTGTTATAATCCTGTATTCATAGTTGATCCTCATGCAGGATCTGAAACTCATCACATTATTATCCCAAGAAAATCCCTGACATTGTTAACAATAGAAACAGGTCACGACTTTCAGCAATAGATCTTTGCTGTTTTTTTTTAATTGTGAGGATTGGCTTGCGCTTGACGTTAATCAAGCCTGATGGAAAGCAAAGTAATGTAAGTAAGGCTGTAGAATGGAGCACGCTTGCCTAGAAATTGCCTATTCACTCCTATCTTGAATCGAAGATCATTAACCATGAATGTGCGCCAATAATTTTCATCGCTTTAGGCCAAGTTTTTTAAGAAAATGTTTTACTACATTGTAGTACCTATGTTTCGAAGTTGACGCGCTTTTAGGCATAGCTAATTCCTCTTCAGAGAACATCCTCTGCTGTCTTTGTCTTTCCAACTCTTCTATCTTCTGCTTTTCTTCTTCTGCTTGCTTCTCCTTGCTTTTGAGACCATCTGAGGGCTACAATTAAGAAAATTAATTAGTATACAAATAATGTTCTGCGGTCGAGTTTCGGCTACGACAGTCAAGTTCAATGGAGAATAAATATGTTGTCTTAGACTGCACTGTCACCTACTACCGGGTGAGATCTCAGTCAAGGGCTAACTAACAAAGGCTAACTAGATGAATTAAAAAAAAGTTACCATACCGTCCCCCGTTTCTCGAACCTCAACTCCCTCATCATCTTGTCATAGTCCTGTCCCTTTTCCTCCTTGCTTAGCAGCTTATCTATCAGCGACTCCTCTGTCTCCCTCTGACACTTGAACACGACCGGTTTCAGGTCCTTCCACTCTGTATCCAACTTCTCTGTCAAGTCCAGGGTCTGCTCTTTCTCTTTCTGCTTCTCTGCTTTTCTCTTCTTGGACTCGGCTATGAGCTGCTCTATCAGGTCCTTGTGGGACTTCGCACCATCTTTGGACTCCGTTTTTGATAGCACCCCACCGCCGAAATGTCCCTCCGATACAAAATCATCTAAAACATGGAACGCAGAATGAAAACAAGCTACATTTTAGGAAAAACGATACCTACTTCAATATATTATGTACCACAAAAAAATTTGCAAACTGATCCAGCAATCTTCATGGAAATAATCACAAAAATACATACAAATACAGAACCTCCTTTTTTTAAAGTCGATTAATAAAATAATTTTACAGTTGCTTTACAAATAGTGCAAGTTGGGAAAAACCACATCAAAGCTGGTAAAAGTAATTATATTTTTCATACTTCCTAGATCACCGAATCTCTTCTCTTCATCTTCGTCATCAGATGACCTGGGGTCGTCAAACTTTTCTATTTGTTCTAATGTTTGGCCTCTGGAAAATAAGGAATAGAATTAGTTTATTTTTTCACTAGAGGACTTCGCCTCACCTACAACAATTTATCTACCTATATAATATATAAAAATACATATGAATTCATAATGAAAAGTTCCCAAATCAACATAGTTTAGATGCACAGAATCCAGGAGCATCAGGATTGAAGAGCTGGAAGCTGCAGTTCAATAATACAGAGTATGCTTTGATTTGTGAAGACATTATAAAGATGCTCAGGCAAATCCAGATTTTTTTTAAAGACTATTAGTCCTGATGAACATGATTAATATTCCCCTTTCTGCAACAGGTGGGGTTTGAACTGACGACTTTGCTGATTTTGATCTGAGCCTGATGACTGATGCACTATTGAGACTATTAATAAAATACCTGTGTGTCAGTATCTCATCATCAGCGAGGTTGTAAATGCTCTTTTTGCTGTGCTGCTTGGCTCTCTCAGCTGCAAACCTGGCCACCATACGGTCCTCAGTGGAGATCTGGTTGTTCTTCTCACCAATGCGACGATCGATGAACGCATTCGTTTTGTTCATTACCTTCATTTCTGTGCCCAGGGTTTCTTTTCTCTGTGTACATAAACAAGTATGATCTATTTATATTTATAGATTAGTGACCCACCCCAACTTTGCATAGGTAGTAATTACCCCCTACTATTCTACCGTACATTATTTTGTTCTCAAATGGATTAGGCAGTGTATTCGATTCCGAAAGCTCCCAGGTGGCTTGACTTTTCTCTGACATTTTCAACAATTATCATCATATTCCAACCAATTTACACAAAACCTTAACAAATTATACACAACCTTCCTCATAATTCATTTTGTCTATTGGTGAAAATTGCATGAAACTCTGCTCCGTAATTTTTAAGTTTAATATGAACAGACAGACAGACAGACGCAGCAGGGGACTTTTTTTATAAAAAGAATTGACTACATCAGATGAGTTGCTGGAAACAAGTGGCACAAGACTGTGATGTGAGGAAATCTCTAGAAGACACCTATGTGCAGCACATCAAACGTGGTCAATGGTCATCTACAATGTCTTGATGACAACGACAAAACTACTATATCTTAGCTGATTCAAAACGTAAGTAAATCACAGACAACTTCTGGGAGAAATATGTAAGCGATGCTTTGTGCTCGGCGCGTTAGAAGTTCCAAAGTTAAGCTTTACAATCACTTTATTTTATTTTAGAACCGCCAACAGAATTAAGTACATATCAGTACATTGAGTAAAGTTCCTCAACTGGGTACGATAATTTACTTCACCAGTAACGTGTGGACTGGACGGTTAATATTTTGAATCGTGCCGCCCCGATAGGGGGTAGGTGAGGGTGGGGGAGGGGGGAGGGGAGGAAGGTAAGTCATCCCCCCCTCAAACCCTTTGCCGGAAACACATACTTTTTTTAAATAATTTTTTTAATATTGATGAAACTGACATTGGTAAAACATTTAAAACGAGTCGCCTCGTTAAGTGAAGGGAGAGGGGAGGGGGGAAGAAGGGGGTACGTCATCAAGACAAGACTGCTTGGGGTTGGGGTGCTCAGATTTCAATTTGGACCACATTCGACCAAGGACCCAATAGAACCTAAGTGCCCGGCCTGCGGCCGGGCACATGAATATTTATGTTCTAACCTAACCTAACCTACCCTAGCTTCTTCCCACCCCTACTTGTTAATGGGGATTTACCAAAAGTGTGGTTAAAAAAACAAAACCTATTTATAAATAAATCCAATAAATTCCCAATCTATTTCAAATCTCCCCGCAGGTTGGGAAACTCCCCACAAAATGGCCACCCTGCACTTGTCGTGTCAAACAACGTTTCATTTCACGCAAATTTTTATCAAAAATTTACGTTTCTAACCTAAAAATATACGTATTATTCGTATTTTTTGTAAAAAAAAATCGCGCGTCCGGCAAAAAAAATTTGTTCCGGGGGCATCGACAGACCCTCTAAGACACCCCTATAAACTCACTTTTGCTCTATCAGGGCGGCACGATTCAAAAGCCAACCCGACTGGACGAGACTAAAATGAGTTTGAATGAATTAGAATGGTCTAAAGACATTAAAAGTATTTTTAGCTTTTTAATTACTAAAACTATATTGTTCTTACCTTCTGTATAGCTTTTGCACGCGAAACACCAGGCAACCCTCTATCATGTTTAGATTTCTTGCCTAAAACTTTAAGTTTCTCCCTATTTATGTGAACCTCGAAAGGATTTAAAGTTTTCTTATTTGCATTCGCTTTTTTCTTATTCTGAACTTTATCAGCCAATCCAGCGTTTCTCTTGTTTTTAACTTTAGCCATTTTAATACGTATTAATATTGAAATTCTTACAGAAACTTAAAAATGAGTTAAGTTTTTAGGTTATTTTATTCATCAACAAATATAATTAATTTCACATGGCTTTGACAAACATGTCAATGTCATTTGATTTGTCATTTCAAAAATTACAAAACTGAAGATACGTTCAATTTAAAATCTACATAAAATCACTACCTACTCACTATAAAGATTAGTCTACACCATTGCAGTCTGACTCCGCTTTTATCTGATGCCTCCTCTACATGTCTGCAGACGCGTCCGCGAACGCCCGCAGATGCATCCGCAGATGGATCACCACGAGCTGTCCACACGTCTGCAGGTCGATCAGTCTAGATTTATTCTCGACAGACGCAACACGCACGTTTAAAAATGGATATTGAGACCGTAGCTGCCGCAGTTATTTATTTATTTAGTACTTTTAACTACTACGTGAGTGTGCATCCTCGGTGTTCATATTATTAGCCATTTAAACAAGAATTAAACCACAAGAAGCACGCGTGGACTCTCAATCGCAACTCCGATGAAACTAATGCGTCGCCAGACGTGTGGACAGACGCCGGACGTCCGTGCCGAAACCCTTTGATCTGTGCCACAAAAACCGCCAACAATCGGATTCGAGGCGGACGCGTCTGCGGACGTCTGCGGACGTTAAATACCTACAACAGATGCACAGATTACCCCCTCTATGGGGGGTGTTACACTATCAGTATTATCACGCGATCAGCGATACGCGATCCAATTATTGATGGTTTGGCCGCTTTTTTGCGTCAATACTGATGGATTTCCGGATGGTCTTGAAATCCGCGATCTGTGGATCGTGATACGGTATTGATAGTGTGACAGGCCCCTATACGTCTGCGGAGACATCCGCAGATGACGTCCGCGGACGCATCTGCAGACGTGTAGAGGAGGCTTGAGCGGCATCATTCATTGCTACAAAGTACAATCTCAGTGGTGATGATTTGCTGAATTTCTAATTATTTAAAAATCACTTTTAGATAATCAACCCCCTGTTTGGTCTTTACAAAAAAAAAAGTGAACACGTGTGCAATTCACACGCGGCAGCTAAGTGAAATAGTGAAAATAGTAATTATACTGATTTTAAATAATAGAAAATATTTTTATATATTAGAATATCATTGCAACTACGTCTTGTCCTTATGGCCCACGTAATTCGAAGACTGGGCTTTTACTATTTCAATCATACCAAAGGAGTTGTCCAAAAGTGTTTTTTAGGGTTCCGTACCTAAAAAAGGTAAAAAAAGGAACCCTTATAAGATCATTTTCTTGTCCGTCTGTCCGTGTGTCACCACCGATTTTCTTAGGAATGGATGGACCTAGCAAGTTGAAAATACCAGATACTAAGGTCTATCCTATTAGGTGTATAAAAATTCAGGTCCTGACTAAACACAATAAAAAGATATGGGCAAATTTAGATTTTCACGAAAACTTGTAAGTACCAAAATTTACCTTAATTTTCAACTTTTTTATTTTTCAGAATTTTTCCTTTACTTGATCTGTAAGACCTTGCTTTTGGTAAAATTGACAAATCTACGTCAACCGGAAGTACTCTATATTTTTTGGATCGAAAACCTAAATGGTAGTTCCAGTTGACCTAGGATTACGAAATTTGGCAAAAAGTCTTACAGCATAAATAAAGGAAAAATTCCAAAAACTAAAAAAAGTTGGAAAATAAAGAGTGTCCCCATACATACATAGTTGAGCCAATTAAGATAGACCTCTGAGTTGTATGAGTGCTCATACAATTTAGAGGCCTAGCTTAATTAGCACCTTACCTTTTAAGGCAAACTAATCAAAACAGATTGTACTTATACTTCTCGAGTATGGAACCCTCGGTGCGCGAGTCTGACTCGCACTTGACCGGTTTTTTTTATTTGAATGTAATTAACCAGGATGATTTTAATGTATTTGGATAGAGATTTAAAAAGGCTGCTATTAAAATAATTTACAGATTTTTTGAAGACCCCCATATTGAGAAAATATCAAAAGTGACATTTCAAAAAGTGACATTAGAAAATATCAATGGCGAATTTTGAACTTTTAGCATAGAGATAGACTAATGGAGCAGCCATACCTACTTTAAAAACGTGTCAAAAATACACTCACACATGCTTAGATTAGGTATCATACATGCACAATCCGACCACATAAAATGGCGCCTGTTCATTGTGATGTCTGAAGTTGTGCGTGTGTGAGTGTTCATGTATACATTTTTGGGAGGCCATCTTTAGTGGTCAGTCGGCCTCAAACTGTTTTATTATTATGTCAAAAAAGTAATGTTGTCTCTTACACACTTATGAAAATTTTGATAAGCTTGAGCTATTTTCCGATCTACTATTTTCTATAGGACATTATGCCAACTCTATTTTATTATTATTATCTCTATGACTTTTAGCAAATAAATGACATTAAAATGACAGTGACAGGTGCCAGATTTGATATTTCAAATTATTAGAAAAAGTTTTGTGTTGCTATCTATCGAAAAATATTTTCTTCCAACAATATTTTTCTTTACTAATAAACAAATAATGGTGTTTTCTAAAATTATTATTGAAATGGCGTTCAATTATATAATTTTTCTCTTTCACGTGAGAGCAGTTTGGTTCTGGTTAATTGACACTCATAACGAAAAACCACCTTTCATACTGAACCGGGACATGTCCTTACCAAAATGTACTCTCACCTTTATAAAGTTAACAAAATATTCAATGAACGCAGCGTTAACAATTTCTGTTCTCGTTTCCTATTGGTGCATAAAACGAGACCGAACATAGCCGAAGTGACTTTCGGCTATGTTCGTTTGGACGCCGTGTAGCATCTAGCGCGTAGGTATATTATTGTGTGGCTGTGTTCTTTCTTGTGTCGCTCGTGTAATCTACTTGTTCTAAGAAAATGGCAGATGTTAGTAAAGAAGACCTCGAAAAGGAAATAGCAAGTAAGTATAATTAAACTTTTAAGAATATTTACATTTTTAGGCAAAGTACTCGATTTTTTACGAGGAATTACACGAAAAATCACCAAGGCATATCTTGCCCGGGGGTCACGTAATGGCTACCTATGAATGTTCAAGGGAACTTTGATAAATCCGTATCAATATTGCGAATATCTCTGATAGTACAGCATCAATACGAAAATGTTTCAAGTGAAAGTTGTTTGACAATAGTATGCGGATTTTCTAGGATACACGCCTTCATTTATAGCGTCCTATTTAGGTCTGCCCACTGGTGGTTTATTTTTATGCGACGCGTTTCTTCCAACGTCGATGCTCCACGTATAGGACGCTAAAATGGCTGCCTCGAATAAATGTTTATAGCTTTGATATGACGCGCACCTTTGTCCAGATCATCTTTTATTTGAAACATTTCGGCGAAAAAAGGTTCGACAATTTATGTTTCGTTAATTTGTGAATGTTTTGTCAATTTATTATTGGACGCCATGTTGCGCAGATTCGTTCGGAAACATCTTGTTTGATGTCACGACTTCACAGTTCACGACGCACAATAAACTTTTATTTACTTTAAGCATTGATCACTTAATTTCTTGTTTAATTTAATTAAATAATACATTAAAAGTAAATTAAGATAAAGATCAATAATAAAACTCAACTAGGTAAATACTAAATACAAAGAAAGCGTAGTCGATGAGTTCGATTATTGTTAAAATTTATTTTGATTGGCGGGAAAAATAAATTAATTTTCAATTATAAATGTCACTTGAAATGTCAATTTTCAATTTTGTCGAAAATTATATTTGCATAGAAAAATAGATTATTCACATTAATATATTAGGGTGACCAACCGTTTTAATTTCTGAAGACATGTCCAATTGAATAGTTATCTATTCATTGTAAAGTTTAAATAGAAATATGTATATGCAAAGATTCCGAACCAGCGGGAGTCGAACCTGCATCTCAGTAGATCAGAGAGCCTTTGATCAATTCAGTCAGATGTAGATACTTACTACTGATTTTGAAATTTTTATGTAAATTATGCCTCAATATCAAATCAATTTTATTTCTATGTATAATGTATCAAATATATCAAATTTATCAAATTTTGCTTTTTAGTATAATATAATTTGGTACAATGTCAACTGTTTTGTCATCAGAAATCCTCAAGAATGCAAACCTGGCAAAGACCTCCACCAAGAAGGTCATCCAGAAACTGGAGAAGGTGTTTGACACCGACTTAGCCGATAAGAAAAAGGTCATTGATCAGTTGGTCATGGACTATGTGAATAGCAAGGGTTCCGAGGAAGAGGACGAAGAGGATGAAGAAGAGGAAGAGGTTGGTATAGTGACCGCTATGGAAAAAAGAAAAATTTAATACCATCCATTTTAGTTAGATAATTCTATTCTATTCTACCTTGTGGTGGGGCCCGCTAAAGTGGATGGATATAGTCTTCAACACCTTCCTTTTCACGTTCTTAAAACTTCCTCAAACACCCACTCCAGGAATTTGGTGTTCGCCTTCAGGTTTGAGGCACCTCCGATTATAGATAAAGCTAACCTAGGAGATCCATTAGGTAATAAAAGTGATCTAGGAAAAATTACGAAATAAAGTATTTGTTACAAATCATTTTGGCTCCTTGGAAAGTCTATTGACTACACTCTATTGACTTTAAACTATTAATATATATAAACTATTAATAGTAATAATACAGCGTAAATTTATTACAGGAAGAAGAAAAGAAACCAGCCAAGCGCGCCGCGCCCCCCTCCAAGGCTTCCTCGAAGAAATCCAGGAAAGAAAGCACCGAAGAGGATGAAGAAGATGGTACCAATGAAAGTGAATCAGAGGTAGGATTTTGACACCTTTGCAGACTGCACCAAGTTCAGAAACCTGTCAGTACTCTCTGTCTCTCCTCTCCTCCCCCTCTCCCCTCCTCGCCCCTCCTCTCTTCTCGTACTCTCTCCTCTCTCCCTCCTCTCCTCTTTCCTCTTCTTTCTCTTCTCTATGTCCATCTCTCCTATCTCGCTTATATCTCCTCTCTTCGTGTCTGCGTCGTATCGTATTTCTCATTGCTAAGGGTCATGAACTCATGACTGATGCCACCTGTGTTACACACTTGTGCACCTCCTCTGGCCGCCGTGACTTTCATTATTATTAGATAATAAAATGTGAAAAACTTATCTTAATTTTTTTATTTAAAAATTTAAGGAAGAGAAAAAGAAGCCTGCTCCAAAGAAGGGCAAAAAGAAGAAGGGATCAGATGACGACAGCGACTGGGGAAAGAAGAAGGAGAAAGCTCCTAAGGCTAAGAAGGTAAGGAATTTTATTTATTTTTACAGCATTATGAGAGGGGTGCTCATAAAAGCAAATTAGATATTCTTCTCGGGCCGTATCTCAAAAGAGAACTTATTTTATATTTTAAATTTTACTCCAAAAATTGATGAATAATATCTATTTTAAGACCTCTTTATTCTCGTTCTTTTCAAAAAAACTTAACATTTAAAGCCCAAATTTATGATGTCATATTCTGTTGTTAAAAAGTAAATACTCATATCCGTTTATACTATTTTACATATTATCAGTATATATATTTATATAGAAATCAGTACAAATTCGGTCTGTTTATCAGGCGGGTGGTCGGGGCAAAGGGGGCGGTTACACCCGCGCTTACAAGCTATCACCGGCGCTCGCGGATCTCATGGGGGAGGACGAAATGCCCCGCCACGAAGTCGTGAAACGTGTATGGGCCATGATCAAGGAGAAGAATCTATATGACCCTAATAACAAACAGTTCGCCATTTGCAACGACGCTCTCTACAAAGTGATCGGCACTAAAAGATTCCGTACCTTTGGTATGATGAAATATTTGAAAACGCATTTCCTTGATGAGTAATCATTAGGTTAATTTAGTGTATTGGTTTACTTGTAAGATGTTAAAATGTTAAGTAAGTATACAATATGATTGACTTTGTGTTATGCATACAAAATTTTGTAATTAGTGACCGAAGTCCGAAACCGAGTTTCGGTTTTTAAGTTAGTGAAGTTTAACCTCGAATTTACACATTTCTGCACGAGTCTCGTCTCACAGTAAATTCATCCATGACAATTTATTTGAACCAGACTTACAGTAGTGTAATATATTTTTGGGCACCAATTTTATCAGTGATGTAATAAAACATACATATTTGAGGAGAACATACTTAATATGGTGAATTGATACTTAAAATGAAGTATGGTTAATTCAAAAAGCTTTCAAATAAGCTAATTCATTCTGGCTTTGCTTGCAACAACGTTTGTGAGCTCTATGAGAAACTTAGTAATCCAGGAATTGGAAAATTATTGCTTGATAAAAGATAGGCCCAAGAGCAATTGGGTCAATAGGATCAAATAAGAGGAAAATTAAAAATTGGGTTATCTGTCGGAAAACAGACATCTGTGATCCATAAAAACCACAGAACAGTTGTACGGCGCGTTACCCATACAAAACGTGAGTTTTCACGGCGTGGTAACAAGACCGCTTAGCAGTCTAATTTAGTAAAAACTAGATTATAAAAAATCACAAAATAGAAGACTGTGTAAGAAAGGTAGCCTGGGGGGTACATGGGGGGGTTTGACCAACTTTTAACTGAAACCGAAACTTCGTTTAGTCACTATTTAATAATAATAAAAATTTGATTTATTTAAAAAGAATATTGCAAGCCCAATAAAGTATTTGTCTTTATAGGGTTTAAATGCAATATAATTGACGATTAAGTATAGATTAAGTTTACGTATATCACATAATAATTATATTATGTGCTTTACAAAACACTTAGATTAGTTAATGTTTAAATGATGGATCATACATTGTTAGTATGTATATGTAAATATACAACATATAGAAATAAACTTCCTAAAAACTGATCTCTTTAAGAAATCTTAGAAATTTTTCAAAATCATTTGAAAAAGCGCGATTACCTTTTAATTAAGCAAAGTGATTACAAGACCATTAAGGCAGCTTTTTTAAGATACTTTCTTTAATATATTATAACACTAGCTGATGTCCACGACTTCGTCTGCGTGTATTTAGATTTTTTGTAAATCCTGTGAGAACACTTGGAAACACCTGGGATTTTTCAGGATAAAAAGTAGCATGTATGAATGCATATTTTAAAATAGATAAATAATATATTGCAGAGCCCCTCACTAAATCATTCTAAATCAGTGTTAGCACTGTACTATCCAAGAAAACAAGAAAGGCAGGAAAGGGAATTTTTCGAAAAAATGAAAAACACCAAAAGATCAAAGGAGACAAAATCTGCAAGCAAAAAACAAAGAGTAGAGTATGCTGTAGGAAAAAAAAAGTAAACGAGTCAGGACCTGGCGCTTGTGTTATTATTCCAAATGAACCAACCATAGGTTGTGAACATGTTGCTTGCACTTGTAAAGATAGTACACGAGAAAGATAGTATGATGCCAATGGATCAAATAATCACTATTTATTTGATCTGGATTTTGATTCTTTTGAGAATCTGTATGGGGTTGCTGCGTACAATTTGGACTGTCTCGATCCAAATCTACACATGCTAGCTTTTTTGCTCTATGGATATTGAAGCAGGGGAAGAAATATTTATTGACTACAAGTTTAACACCCTGAAATAGACTCCTGAAAAGTCCTGCTACATTTAACTCTTAAGTCTGGCTTTAAAATACAACAGTATCACTTCCCTTAAACACTGTACATATTGAATGTAAATGTGGAACAATTAAATGCAGAAATTAATAAAACAGCCCTAATAAGTACCTACCTATGGCCTACTTTTGTTTAACATTGTCCCTTTTTGTTACTTGAAATATTTTTGTAGCGCTTTAAGCAATAGTTCTTTTTGGTTAAAAATACATTTCTTATTTGATAAAATGTAATAGTTACTGATTACTGATTATGAAAGAAGATAATTTCTAATTATATGATTAATAATTAATTATTAATTATTGTGTGTGACTGAAAAAATGCCTTTTGTATCGGCTTTGGCTGGGATTTTGTTTTATTTTTACAAAAGTCTGTTTTTATTTTTTAAGGTTCCTTTTTTAAATTTTCATATTGATAAAATTAAATATGTCCAAATGAAGTTTTGCACTTATTTTTTATGATTTAATGATTATTGATACAATTTAATACGAGTTATGTATAAAAAATTATAAGTATGTAACAATTAGGTAGACCTTTTAATAAGCTGTATAATTCGACTGTTTGCACCAATTTTTCTTCAGCGTATCTCCAGACTCCAGAGTCCTTCTAGGTTCAGTTGTTCATTTATTTTGTACAATACATAATAGAGCTTTCTTTAGTCTAGGTATTTCGAATATAAACTTCAACTGGATTACTGAGAATTTATCCACGATTTTAGATTATCCCTCGTAATCAGTTCCTTACATAAAAATCTTATAACGTAGAAGGTACACCGTACATTAGTGAGTACTACCAGAGAATTCCTACTCTGGACTAATTCCAGATATATAATGTTTTGGGTTCGTTTTCTTAACCGAAACTTATCTCGTGCAGTACGAGGTTTTATTTTAGTAGAATGCTGCATGAATGCAAAGTGTTTTCTTGTAACATTGGAGGCTTGTAAATCTAGTGCGCTAGATTATATGGTTGTATGGAAATCCCAGAGGGATAGTAATTGTAAGGTACATGAAAAATAAAAGAATTGTAAATCAAAAACTGTATTTTTATTTATCACCTCGCCTACTTAAATAGTGTGAGGTATACAAAACTAGCTCAGGTGAATGACCTTGTCTTCATTGCAATGTTTTAGGCGCAGTCTCCAATGTCTACATAGAATAAGCTTCTTAACTCAAAAGAATATGACGTCACGCAATTTATTTCCATGTTACCAACTGCCAATAAACCAACGATGGCTGCGCGCCACCTGCGCGCTTTTTGCAACAGTGCTGCCACCTCGAACCATAAAAATATTTTTAATAGAACAAAAGTGTTCCGTAAAGTACTTACCTTAGAAAATCGACAGTGATAACACAGAAAAAACATTGAGCCTATTTTGGTGTAATAAAAGATCTAGGTATATTTTACATTTTTTACCTCTGCTTTAAGGAGATAACGAGAAAATCAAACTTATCCCAAATTTTTTAAAACCATGGTTGACCTAGCAAATTAATGATTGGCACATCTTTGGTTACTAATTACTATGGCAACATTGACATAACCATGACAACAGATTTCGGATCGACAACTTTCTTGGCTATTATTTTTAAGCATTTATACATAAATTACATTATCTTAGATTTATACCTACTCTTTGGAAAAGTTTGGAAATGATTAGAAGTAAAAGAAAGTTTTTATGTTGACATTAAAAGTTTCGTAGAATAATAATTTTGCATTTTTTAAATAATTTAATAGGTACCCTACCTACTTATAGAGTTTTTCAAATATTTTTGAATAATTAAAAGCAATTAACATGGCGTGCAATGAGAATGTTGTTAAAAACATGGCGAACGAAATAACGCGCAATTGCCAAAGCGAAAACGTCACAGTTGATCCCGACTTCGTGATTTATTTGATTGACTTGCTTCTCTTGAATCCGAAGTATGGTAAACTGTTCACGAGGACGATCAGCAGGAGCAACTTGGACTTCTTCGTGAACGAGTGTGCTACCATGCTGACTGGTGAGTACCTAGCCATATCACAAACTAGCTGTCCGCCCCGGCTTCGGCCGCGGTACATATATAGTAGATATAGCCTATAGCACTCCAGGATCACGTACATATCCAACGGTGAAAGAATTTTTGAAATCAGTCCAGTAGTTCCTGAGATTACCGCGTTCAAACAAACTCTTCAGCTTTATAATATTAGTATGTATAGACAAGTATAAAGTTCGTAAACTAAAACCCGACTACGCAAGCGAAACCCGAAAACGCGGGGCAAGCAGCTAGTGGCGCCATCTGTTATGTATATCCGAAACTAATAATAATCTAGAAGGCGCGCGAAGGTCACTTCTCGATTTTTTTCGTAAATAAAATGTAGCCTATGTCACCCGGACCATAACAACGAATCAATAGACACCTCATTCATCAAAATCGGTCCAGTAGTGTAGGCGCTACGGTGGCACACATAATCTCATACACCCTTCCTTTTGGCTTTGCCGTAGTCGGGTAAAAAGGAGGTTATCAATTCGTCAGTAAGTACCTACCTATATCTGTGTATGTTTGTCTGCGAATTTCTCCGACACTATTAATTGGATTGTGACCTGCATGCATTCTTTTTAATTGGCTTGCATTTATATTAACTTAGGGAAAAGTGCAAGCTTCATCAAAATCGGTTCAGTGGTTTCCAAGATATTATGGTCTGTTAAGTGTGCGGTGAAGTCTGTTTAACTTTCAATCTTTTTAGACTATCGCTCACTTGATAATGTCTGCGAATTTCTCCGACACTATTAATTGGATTGTGACCTGCATGCATTCTTTTTAATTGGCTTGCATTTATATTAACTTAGGGAAAAGTGCAAGCTTCATCAAAATCGGTTCAGTGGTTTCCAAGATATTATGGTCTGTTTAACTTTCAATCTTTTTAGACTATCGCTCACTTGTTATGTTAGGGGGCTTCGGCCATGGCTAGTTACAATATATACATTTTGCTCTCGTATTTGCGTCATAGACATCTGCCTATCCAAAAATCCATAATAGATAATATATCTCTACAATAATAATATAAATAAAAACTGAAGTGTCTGTCCGTGATTTTGAATTAACTGCCGCTTTAAATGCTCATACTATGATTACGTGAACGATAGCTTAAGATAGAAAGTAGAAACCACACGTTCAAATTTTATATCAGCTAAGGAAAAATACACTAAACTATACAGTGTATGCCACCTAAGTAGGTAATCACCGTAGTCACTATACCGTATCGAGTGTTTAAGATCATTTGGTCATTACAAAAAACCCTTCGCTCTTTGCACAGGCAGTGAAATCTCAATAAACACATTAAAACTGCAATACACGATGCTAACCAATTACGACAAGCTGCCAACTCTGATCGAGAAACACCAGGAGTCAATAGAGCGATGTCTGCGTCCGCTACTCACTGAGATATTGGACGATGATCCAGAGCTAGACGACGAGCAAGCGTACAGGAAACTGTTCCGGAAGATATCCATTTACATCATACTGTACAGCGGCCTGGGAAACCCTGGTTCCATCGTGGTAAGTGAGGTTTACAAAGAGAGGTTAACGAAAAAGTACCAGGCTATCATAACTCACGTGAAGATTGTTCGCTGCAAACGGAGAAACTCGTCCACGATCCGGAGCTAGACGACGAGCAAGCGTACAGGAAACTGTTCTGGAAGATATCCATTTATATTATCATACTGTTCAGCGGTATGGGGAACCCTGGCTCCATCGTGGTAAGTAAGGTTTCAAATACGAGCAGACTGGTTAACGAAAAAGTACCAGGCTATCATAACTTACAAGGAGATCTCATCGATATAGGTACCTACTCGTACAAAATCCATACTTAGAGTGATGTCTACCAATGTCCGCTGGTCACGGAGATACTTATCTACGATTCGGAGTTAGACGACAAACAAGCGCACAAAAACTCCAGTCTCCAGCGGCCTGGGGAATCTTGGTTCCAGCTTGGTAGGTAAACGCAAACTCTAGTGAAAGATGAGTTTAGTATACTCGTCACTCGAACCACCTAGCGCACTCAATCATAGGTAGCTACTCGGTATTGTACCTATTCATATCGTAACGTAACACGTTCTCGCTTGTGAGCAAAGAGGTGGTCAAAAAGTACCAGGCTTTCGTAAAGTCGTATGAAGTTCTCATCGACAATCACATTCCATTGTTTTGATCAGAGGCGTAGCGTGGATTATATTAGACGTGGGCAAAATCGCATCAGCGTGGCCCCTTTTTATTCGTTCTCCCCCCTAATAAATCTATCCTACCAAAAATGCTTTGACACGACATACTTATAACTTACTCATGATAGTGAAAGTGTAAAAGTGATCAATTTACTTAATTAGTGATCAAAATACTGAATTAGTTAAAACCGGTGGGCCACAGATGACGCGAGGCCCTCGTGAGTGCGAGGCCGTGGGCATGGCCCACATCGCCCACGCCTAGCTACGCCACTGGTTGTGATCGTTATCATCACAGAGTATTGTCTAGCTAGTCGTGCTAGTCTAGTAGATACGTGCTACTTGCGATCGTTACACTTTAGCTGTCAAACTACGGCAAGGCCTATTCCGTAGTTTGACAGCTAGGAAACTTAGCACAGTTTCCTCTCGGGAGGAAGAAACAGTAACTGCGTAATGTTCCAGACATTAAAAGAAGGCATGGCGGCATTGGAAAGCGTATTTTCACTGGACGACCTCAAGGTGTTCGTATCTCTACCGAGATCGGAGAAGACTCCGCAGCTGAATGAATTGATGCAGATCACGTCTGGCGTCAGGCTGTTCAACAGGGACTGCAAGAAAGGCGGCGAGGGCATACCGGATCGTGAGTCAAGTATCATGAATATCCATGGCAATATTACAAACAAGAAGATGCCCGAAACTTTGTCCTCGTGGATTAAAGTTCTGCATCCCGATAATCCCGTGGGAACTCTTTTGGTTCCCGGGATAAAAAGAAGCCTATATTACTCCTTGTATAATCCTCTACCAGCTAGGTACCTTCTTTTATGCAGTCCCGTCAAAATCGGTCCAGCCGTTAGGTTATTTCTTATCCTGGGAATATTTGTTGATATTTAATTGAGTTCTTGCGTCAAAACTGAAAACCTAATCCATTTTCAAGGTCTAATTACTGAAGCGATCTTGACGAAAATTGGCACAGAGATAGCATCTTCTAGCATCCCGGAAACGACCGTAGGTTCCTTTTTATCCCAAAACATCAAAGAGATCCCACACAATTTTAAAAAACCTAAATCCAAACGTAGGCATCAGCTCGTGTCTTGTATTTATTCAAAGTTGGTACACTGTACACTTTTTGAACGTCTATTTAAGAACATGAAAGTGAGGAAATGGCACAATGGTGATTACTTACGAAAACTTAAAGCTAAAACTACTTGTTCTCTGCCGTTTCTTCTTCCAGTGCCGTTCAACATAATCGACGCTGGCAAAGCGTGCATGTCGTCTCTGTCCAACTCGCTCATATCCGCCATGCAGAGGGTCAACTCGCTGACCACGGCCGTCGCCGACTCGATCACCACCAACGAGGAAACGGGAAATGTAGCCATCGATTTACCGCCCAATTCAGATTTGACCGAGTAAGTTTACACAGGAGACAAACTGTTTTACTGTAATCCATCAAACGAGAAAAATCCGTATGCGCTAACCACCGCCCAACGTCCTGCTGCTACATCTATACTTTAATATAATAAAGCGGAAGAGTTTGTTTGTTTGAACGCGCTAATCTCGGAAACTACTGGACCGATTTCAAAAATTCTTCCACCGTTGGATATGTACGTGATCCTTGAGTGCTATAGGCTATATATCATGTACCACGGGCAAAGCCGGGGTGGACCGCTAGTTTTATATAAGCAACGCTGGACTGGCATAAACGATATCATCATCATCATTATTTTTGGTGCTGAGAAAAGTGCGAGTGAAGGTACTTGGAATTAAAGTGAATATATAAATGTTAAAAGTCCCCGGTACGGTACGCTCAGTAGGGCGCTTTGAATCGGCCTAAAAATAACTGTCATTTTGTATGGCACAGCAAGCAATCGACTAACAAAGCTAGTCACGAAAACCATCTCACACCAAACCCTTTCGTGTACCGAAAAAGGAGTTATATTTATCTGACGCTTATAAATAGAATTATTATACAACTCTAACCCCACGTTGGGCGCCAAAACGAAACATTCAGTCCTGAGAATTATTTCCTTGAACCGTACATTAGCGTCATGTAATAAATCTCTGGATGAAAGTAAAAGTGATGCTGTGTCTTCGCATGAGTATCTACTACACTTTTCTACAGCGAAAGAAGCGAAAAAATGTTGACTGACGAGCCAATAATGCGGCATCATCACCAAAAAAAAAACTTGAGAGGTGTCAAGGGACACCTGGATGGAACGAAGTTTCTTCCGGGTGTCCCTTGACACCCGGATTGTCCCTACCTCTACCTCTTGTTCCAACCTCTACCTCTCCCTACCTCTACTCTACCTCTATCTACCTCTACCTACCTACCTAAACGAAAATAACTGGCTTGCTTTCTATAAGAGAGAGAGAGACAGACAGAGAAACACGCGCACGCCGCGCCGCACGGCTTACAACTATAGCAAAAAGTGTCGTTCCAACTTTTTCTCTAAATTTTTCCGTCTAGCCACCTTTCGCAACGCACGATAAGGAACTTCGCTCCAATTCCTCTTTCTACATTATGATGCTAAAATATTGTACTTTGTTCTTCAGAAAGGACTACCACCACATTTTTGAACTGCTAGCATTCAACCGCCAATACGAAGTGTTCATACGAAAACTCCTAGCCGACGTTGAGACAGTGGAGCAACATGGCGGCCGCGACGTGGACCGCGTCAAAACGGCTCTGGAAGAATTGCACGCCGCTGTCAAGTACAAGGCTGCGGTGCCTGTTGTCACTGTTTTTGTACGTCGTTGTTTTGTTGTTTGTATCAATCACAAAAAAAAAGCTGTGATAGCCTAGTGGTTAGGACGACCGACTTCTAATCGGAGGTCGTGGGTTCGATCCCGGGCACGCACCTCTAACTTTTCGGAGTTATGTGCGTTTTAAGTATTTAAATATCACTTGCTTTAACGGTGAAGGAAAACCTGCATGCCTGAGAGTTCTCCATAACGTTCTCAAAGGTGTGTGAAGTCTGCCAATCCGCTTGGCCAGCGTGGTGGACTATGGCCAAAGGCCCAAAACCCTTCTCACTCTGAGAGGAGACCCGTGCTCTGTAGTGAGCCGGTAATGGGTTGATCACGATGATGATGAATGATCAATCACAAAAAAAAATTATAAAGGCGAAAGTTTGTGTGTGTGTATGTTTGTTCCTCTTCTCCGCCGCAACTACTGAACCGATTTGGCTGAAATTTTGAGTGGAGATAGATTATGCCCTGACTTAACACATAGGTTTTATCTCATTTATTTTTTTATTTTTATCTCGGGAAAGTATTCCTGTGGGACTAAAATAGATAAACACTTCCAAAAACGCCATAGAGGGCGCTGACTGTTCTTAGGTGCACTCTCTATTCCCTCACTCTCATAGTCCGATGGGACGCCAATGCGACACGACGGTAGAGAGATCAAGATCAAGCGTAAAACGTTGTGTATGTAACACCATCAACTACCAACTCCAGGCTGGCACTGAGAATTTCTTGACAGAATAACCCAACAATTATTGGCCCGACCCGGGAATCAAACCCGGTACCTCGTGATCTGCAGTCGAATATGCTAACTACCAACTACCACTACCACTAGACCAACGAGGCAACTGCCTCCAGTATATAATTTTTCGTAGCCCCTCTTCACGAAACTCTGGCGCGTATGGCGGTCTATGCAGAGCGTGATGTACCTGCTGTCGACTGTCGACCGTCTGATGACCGCGCTGGCGAACATTCAGGAACAAATGAAGATGCCGTATGCTCTCCTAGAAAGGATGCTTCAAGGGAAGAGTGTGGTCAGCGATCAGGTATTCATCATCCGCAGTAGGTACTTATAATACTTATATCATCATCGTTTATTCGTCGTTATCATCGTCATCGTTATCAACCCATTATAACTCCCGGCACGTAAGTCGAGCGCTGACCTTCAAGTGCGCGCAGCGTCGTACGAGTGAGCGGGACACAATACGATTGGAGAGCCAATCGGCGCTTACGAGGGATCCGCGAGAGCTAATCATGTGCTTACGAACGATCCCCGCGACCCCCTTACACCCCGAGATACCTCATTTTCGACTTCTGCACATTGAAGGTCAACGCTAGACTTATTTGCCGTGACTTGTACCAGCCCACTATAGGACACGGGTCTCGTTTCAGAGAAGGGTTTAGGTCGTAGTCCACCACACTGGCCGAGTGTGGATTGGTAGACTTCACACGCCTTTGAGAACATTATAGAGAACACTCAGGCGTGCAGGTTTTCTCACGATGTTTTCTTTCACCGAGAATATATGAAGCAAGTGCAGATATTAATTAATTTCGTACCACTTATATACTGACTCCAAAAGGAGGGGATGTATTTTTTACTTTACTCCATAATTCTTCAAATTTACACCGATTTCAATTATTGTTTTCCAACCGACTTGAAAAAAGGAGTTATCAATTCGCCACGTGTATGTATGTTATATTATAGGAGCTGCAAAATATTAGATACTTACATGGGTAAGTATAGGATAACCTATTAGGGCTTCCAAACTTTATTCATAGGTTTCATGTATGTTTGTATGTATATTTATCCGCGAATTTCTCCGAAACTATTAATCGGAATGTGACCGTTCCTAGGGAACAGTGCAAGATTTATATCAAAATCGGTTCAGTAGTTTCCAAGATATGGACTGTTAAGTGTGTGGTGAAGTTGGTTTAACTTTTAATCTTTTTAAATTATCACTAGTCACTACTAATTATAGCTTTACGAATATTTTATACCATTTTGATTTTTAATTTACACATTGCGAACTAGATGGCGCTAACTCAAAAAATTACACGGTATCGTTGTGCTTTCTAGCTGATATATAAGATGGCAGCTTGCTCTAGTATGACCAAACCGGATCAAATGAGGTCCTGGGTTCGATTCCTACGGTATTTTTGAAGATTAATTGTACTGTAGAAAGTACAATTTCAGTATTCCATTAGTCAGCAACAATTATATACGGTATACTTCGTGTTTTTAGGGTTCCGTACCCAAAGGGTAAAAACGGAGCCCTATTAACGTCACTCGGCTGTCTGTCGACTCCAGTGTTACCAGGTACACGGTAATTACCGTAGATGCACGGTATTTTTGGCTAAAACACGGTCTACGGTAATGTTTCACTACCGTGTACTTTTCTACGGTATTTTTAATGATGAATTACTTTGACAGTCAATATATAAAAAAATATTCAGAAGGATTAATTTTATTAAAAAAAGATACGTAAAACGAAACGAAAATCCAGCTAGAGGTGAGTCGTACTAGGTAAATTTTGTACTAGGTGCACTTAGTCCGATTCCGTACAAATACTCGATCCAAATACCTGTTCCACCTAGTCCATGAAGTACTTAGGAGTGTAAGTATGCTTAGACTTTGCGTTCCATCAATACGTGTAAATACGTACGTACGCACTAGTAATGAATTGGAATCTTCCCTTCATACTTTACACAGGCTTAGAAGTTAGGACTGTCAACGTGTAGATTTATCGACACTAGATAGTGTTGGCGTATTTAAAAGATTTCAATTGATTAATCAATCAGTAATTATTAATCAGATTTTTTAACGTTTTTTTGGATTGTTTTCTGATTTTTTTGTTTTTTTAATGTATTATGTTAACCCTGTTCTCGATACAAATAACTCATCTGTAAATGACAATGACAGCTGTCAGAATTCCAGGGAATTAGTAATACGGGTATAGAAAATCTTAGGAAAATCTGTTGTTTGGTTCAGCACAGGGTTGAAGTCCCGACTAGTCTCGAATATTGACAGACAAAGATGGAAAGACAGAAATCGTGTAGTTAAAAAAGGACAAAATATATTTTTGCACAACGCGGCACCCGCGGTCTGCTCGAAAAGTGTCATTTGAATTTGAACCATAGACTATGGTCCATACTACATAGTAATTCAATGTGTTGAAAAGATTGCGCGTCGTGACTTTTATCTTGATTCAAATAAAGTTCAAATTCAAACAACAGTTTCGAGCTAGCCGCGCGCTGCGTATCGTGTAAGTACAGAGAAAGAAGAGACTAGGTGGATCGCGTATTTTATAAGTTGGACTAGGTGCGACCTAGTATCGATAAATACCTAGTCCCTGGATCTGTTCTAGTATATACGCTACATCTCTAAATCCAGCTCTCTATGCCATGGTAACATCAAGTTGCCGCCATTTCGCTTCACTACTATCGGGGAAATCCC
Organism: Melanargia galathea; assembly: GCA_920104075.1. Classification (NCBI taxonomy): domain Eukaryota; kingdom Metazoa; phylum Arthropoda; class Insecta; order Lepidoptera; family Nymphalidae; genus Melanargia; species Melanargia galathea. Next base: position 12,904,825 of record OV049868.1, read on the forward strand.
TAAATATTTTATTCATCACAATACGTCTAAATGTAAAAGTGTGTTAGTTTATATATCCATTATCAAAGTTCAAACAATCAATGTTTATGAAAATTGGTTGCATAATAATGAATGAATGAATCGTTTGCTCACACTCTTTTTTTCTTCGATAATTTTGTTTGTTGGTGTTTGATGTTTGGCAAGTGCGCAGTGTATTTAATCAGTGAAACAATATTTATTTTCGTTTAACACAACGTACATGAAAATGGGTAGTGACACCGATAGCTACGAGACAGATAAAGGAGCGTCATCATCCAAGATTCCGAAAACTGGACAAAAACGTAAGCATTATAAACAAAAATTCAAAGATGAGTGGCGAAATAATAAAGTTTTTTCCCCTTGGCTTCAGCAACATCCTAAAGACCAATATAAAGCTTTCTGCTCATTTTGCGACACAACGATGAATGCAGAATTAACTATCATAAAAAGACATTCCGAAGGTACAAAACATTTACAAAACCTTAAAACTTTACGTTCAAACGTTCAGCCCATAGACCGTATGTTTAAAAAATTGGAACCCATCGGCGATAAACAAAAAATAGCAGAGATAAAGCTAGCTGCCTTCATGGCCGAACACAAGTTATCCCATCGAGTGGCAGATCACATGTGCGATCTTTTGGCAAAAACTTTTACGGATTCAGACATTGCCAAAAATTTAAAACTTAAGCGTACAAAGGTACAAGCTATTATTAACAATGTTATTGGGAAAACTGAAAATGAGATCTTGTGCGAAGATTTAAAAAAATCTAAATTTTCAGTGCTAATCGATGAGAGCACTGATATAGCGGTGGTAAAAACTGTATGCGTGGTTATCAGGTACTATGATCCGGTAACTGGCAAAATTGTTTCTCGTTTTTGGGACTTAATACAGTTATTTGATAACAGTTCTGAAGATTACACAGCTAATGCAGAACATTTATTTAACATCGTGACACAATCATTTGAAAAATATGAAATCCCATTGGATAACATTATTGGCTTTGCTTCCGACGGGTGCAACACAATGATGGGTTGCAACAATTCAGTGTCTACCAGGTTTCGTCAACGCTGTCCCGGAATTACTGTTATAAAATGCGTGTGCCATTCACTGCACTTATGTGCAAACGATGCTTGTAAAAGATTGCCACAAGAATGTGAAAAGTTGGGTCGAGGAATATACAATTTTTTCAAATCAAGTAGTAAACGGCAAACTGAATTTAAAGGTTTTCAGATATTCACTGAAACAGATGTCCACAAATTGTTGCGACCAGCACAAACCCGTTGGCTGTCATTGACTGCAGTGGTAGAACGCATTATAGAACAATGGCAAGCCTTCAAAGCCTTGCAAGCCTTCAACGCCAACAATCAAAGCCTTAAGATTATTTTTTGATGGCAGATGGTTAAATGACAAAGAATGCGCAGAGATTCATAAAGCATTAAACGACCCAATCATGAAAGCATATTACTATTTCTTAGCATGGATGCTGCCTAAATTTTCAAAAACAAATATATATTTCCAAAGTGAATCTACTGTCATTACTGAGCTTCATTCAAAAATGACAGAACTATACCGAGAGCTAATTCTTACGATTATGAATACTTCGTATGTGGAATCCACTAAGTTAGATGAAATCGATCCAACAAATGGTGACCACTATCTTAGTTTGGACGAAATATATCTTGGTCTAGGTGCACGGCAACAAATTAATTTGCCTGAGGTTTCTGATACTGAAAAACAAGAATTCAAAGAGAATTGTCGACAGTTCATTGTGGCAGCTTGTGTGGGTATCAGGAAAAGATATAGTCTGGATGATCAAATTATGAACATTATTTCAAAATTAAAACCGGAAATTTGCATTTCATTAGCGTCGAGCGAAAGATTTGCTACATTATCGATGCTCTTCGATCATTTCCCCCGTATAAGCCCAAATAATGTCAGTGACCAACAAATACTGGACGATGAGTGGAGAAATTTCCCTACGATTATGGCTCAAATGCAATTACCCAAAACTGACAAGGCTGACGAGTTTTGGCACGAGGTAATCAGCAAATTTTTTATTGCACTACATCTATTTAAAAAAATGTGGATTAGATTATTGCATAAAACATTTTGTTTTTTGTTCACAGATAGCTCAACTAAAGGATGGAAATATACAGAAGTTTAAATTTTTGACTACATTTATGTTGAATATCCTGTCTTTACCACATTCTAATGCCGCTTGTGAAAGAATATTTAGTCAAGTGAATGACGTTAAAACAAAGAAAAGGAATAAGTTAATTACAAGAACCATAAAGGGAAATATTCTTGCTCAGCAATCCATACACCGGAGTGGAACGAGCTGTGTGGATTTTATACCATCCAAGGACATGATAAAAAAAATGACTGCAGCCATATACGAGAAAGAAGTTGTTATTTTAGATGATTGAGTTTTAAATAAAAAATATGGAAAAATCATAGCATTTTCTCTTTATTTTACACGGTAATTTACATGGTATTTTTTAAATCTATACACGGTAATTTGGAGCTGAAACACCGTATTTCTAACCTGTCAACACGGTAGTGTATAATCTTAATCTGGTAACACTGGTCGACTCGCACTTGGCTGATTTTTTTTTATCACGTCAAAATAGTTAACGCCAAATTAGACGGTGCCTCGTTCATCGTTCTTGCAGTGAACGATTAGACCGGGGTAGATCCCTTTAAAAATAATAAAAAGTAAAAGAAAATCACAGTAGGATGAAACCCATTGGATGATGATGATGATGATTATAAAAATAAAAAGGAAAAATAATTTACGGGCGATCTGAGCTCGGGAAAAAAAAGGGGGGGAGTTTTAAGGGTAAAAAACGGTTTATCTCGATTTCCGGCAAAACTACAAGTCCTATGCAAAAAAATTAAATGGCAAAGTTGTAGGTAATAAAAAGATCTACAACTTTTGTATTTACACTTTTTTCACATAACCTCAAAATTTATGTGAAAAGTTCAAAAAACCAAGTTTTTGGTTTTTTATTTTTATCTTTTACAATTTTTTTTTTTTTCACGGAATTTGGTGAAAACTTACCTTTTTATGTCCCAAATACACTGTAATTTATTTGATTTGAAATATTTAGTTTTTCTCCTTTGCCATAGTAAATATCGTATTGTGCATCTACACAATACGATATTTACTATGGCAAAGTCATGGGCAAAGTGCCTGTGAACGATGAATAGTCGGTGTTTAGACGGTTAATTTTCGATAATTCACCGAAGCTTCGAAAATGAAAGCAAAAATCCCGAAAAATAAACCGTCTAATTTGGCCTTTAGTTAGGTACCACTAACATTTTCTTATGTTTCCAGGAAAGAATGAGTGAACCTGTCAGCATGAAGGAAAGACTATCCCTGGGGTCATTGAACTACCTATGCCGTGACAGTTTTGGTGAAATTGCAGACAGAAATGTGAAGTTTCTGGGATTTTGTGCGTTATGTCTCAGTGTTGGGGCGTTGGTGCCCAGTAACTTGAAAGTGGGGTTGATCAAGTACAGGGGAGGTAGATACGGCTTCTGCAGTGTCAAAATGGCGGCCAGATTCAGTAAAGATCCTCAGAGGTAAGACAAATTAAAATTAACTAGCAGAGTAGAGTAATAAAAATTATATATAACTAGCTCATTGTGGCCGATTCTGTTGTACACAATTCTCTAAACTAAACTAAATTGACAGGTTTAAAAATAGTGCTATATTCCTTTTCTGCAGGGAGCATTGTGAAAAAGATAGGAATATATTTAGGCCTGTCATTTTAGTTTAGATTTAGAGATTGTGTACAACAGAATTAGCCACATTATCTACACCTGCAATATCGTGTTCGTGGATTTAGGTTACTTTGGTTTCCAGGATAAATAGTATCGAGCTGTGTCCATCCCCGGGATGTAAGCTATATCTCTATGCTAAATTTTATCAAATTGGATTCAGCGGTTAGAGTTAAGGTGGTACGTTTTCCATACTAATTTATTATTACCATTTAAGAACGAATGGATTATATATTTACACTGAAATAACATCGCACAGCCTTAATTTAATGTTTAATTTGCGGAAAATTTTATTTACATAAAGAAAAATTACATAAACAGCTAAAGGTGAAGTAAAGCCATCTCGGTCAGCTAGGCAAAACAGCGTTTAATAGATGGCTATTATAATAATTAAGCTTAGTTTTCTTTATGTAAATATAATTTCGCGCAAATTAAAAATTATATTAAGGCTGTGCGATGTAATTTCAGTGTAAATATATAATCCATTCACTCTTGAATGGTAACATGAAGTTAGTATGGAAAACGTAACACCTTAAGACTGTAAAAATATCTTTATATAGGTACTTAACAACAGTTTATGCAGTAACCTCAAATATTTTCCGTTATAAAAATTAGCTTAGACCCGGTGTACTATCCTCTACCTGTGAAAGTTCCGTCAAAAATGTTTCAGCCGTTCCGAAGATTGACTCAAACAGGAGATAGGATATACCGGATAGACAGGCGATTTTAAAAACATGTTTGAGTTATCGATTAAATAGAGGCAGTTATTTTGAAGACATCTTTAGCACCCGGCTCATGCAAGGCACGCCATAAAACATGTTATTATACAATTTTTTTAGCACCTGTTTCAACACCTTCTGATTGGTGTCGCACAGCTTATTCACAAATGTCTTCGTCGCTCAACACAAAGTGACAAAACTTACGCTTAGGCTATCCGACACTTATCAGAATGTAGTGAAACATGCCCTTAGTATTTCATTCAAAAGCACTTGTAAAAGTTTATCTGAATAAAAAATATGTCTTAGACTTGCCTTTACACAAGTTTAAGAACTTTATTAAAAGTATGCTCATAAAAAAAGCTTATTATACAATTGAAGATTACATAAACGATAAAAAAGCTTGGATTTAACTCGTTCCAGCAATGCGCGAGACGGCATTTCAATCATGTACATTAATAATAATAATTGTTATGTTATTTTTAAAAAAGAGCAACCGCCGAGTTTCTTGCAGGTTCTTCTCGGCTGGAACTGCATTCCGAACCTGTGGTAGACTCAATCGACGATTCAAAAGCACTTTATTTGAATAAAAAAGTTTATTTGAATAAAAAACTTTTCTATTTCTATTTCTATTTCTATTTCTATTCCAAAGGTACATTAACGAAGTCCTGAACTATGCGCGAAATAACCCACACGTCATCAATTTACTAAATATTTTGGAAGACGTGAGCAGTGTTAGCAGTATCGACAACCTTGTCGTTAAAGTGATTCCCAAAAGTGAGTATAATAATAATTGTTCTCCTGATACCTACACAACTGTTTGCGCAAACACACGTCTGTTTTCACACACACTTCTGTTTGCGCACACACTTCTGTTTGCGCACACACTTCTATTTGCGCACACACTTCTGTTTTCACACACACTTATGCGCACGCACTTATGTTTGCAACACTCTTCTGTTTTCACACACACTTATGTTTGCGCACACTCTTCTGTTTTCACACAGTTCTGTTTTGCGCACACACTTCTGTTTTCACACACACTTATGTTTGCGCACACTCTTCTGTTTTCACACACTTCTGTTTTGCGCACACACTTCTGTTTTCACACACACTTATGTTTGCGCACACACTTATGTTTGCGCACACTCTTTTGTTTTCACACACTTCTGTTTTGCGCACACACTTCTGTTTGCGCACACACTTATGTTTGCGCACACTCTTCTGTTATCACACACTTCTGTTTTGCGCACACACTTCTGTTTTCACACACACTTATGTTTGCGCACACTCTTCTGTTTTCACACACTTCTGTTTTGCGCACACACTTCTGTTTTCACACACACTTATGTTTGCGCACACTCTTCTGTTTTCACACACTTCTGTTTTGCGCACACCTCTGTTTTCACAGACACTTATGTTTGCGCACACTCTTCTGTTTTCACACACTTCTGTTTTGCGCACAAACTTCTGTTTTCACAGACACTTATGTTTGCGCACACTCTTCTGTTTTCACACTTCTGTTTTGCGCACACACTTCTGTTATCACACACACACACTTATGTTTGCGCACACTCTTCTGTTTTCACACACTTCTGTTTTGCGCACACACTTCTGTTTTCACACACACTTATGTTTGCGCGCATTCTTCTGTTTTCACACACTTCTGTTTTGCACACACACTTCTGTTTTCACACACACTTCTGTTTGCGCACACTCTTCTGTTTTCACACACTTCTGTTTTGCGCACACACTTCTGTTTTCACACACGCTTCTGTTTGCGCACACTCTTCTGTTTTCACACACTTCTGTTTTGCGCACACACTTCTGTTTTCACACACACTTATGTTGGCGCACACTCTTCTGTTTTCACACACTTCTGTTTTGCGCACACACTTATGTTTGTGGACATTAGTGAACTATTAAATCTGTTTCACTCTCAAAGTACGAGCAATCTGCAGATATGACCGAAGAGAGATCAAATGCAGGAGCAAAGGCTTTACGTGCTCTCCTAGGCACGGGGGTGTAACTAGCACTTCCGGGCTAAACTAACAATTTCGGGCCGCTACCGAGATTTTCTTGACAGAATAACCCAATAGCTTTTTTTGGCTCGATCCATGCCTCTCACAGCCTTTGTTAGCCACTATAGACGCTGGAGACAATGTCCTCACTTTTCCTCCTACGTCTAGTTAGTGGATAGCTAATTTATAGCTATAAAGCTTAGGTAAGGTATAAAATAACTATTAACAATATAGGTATCCCACTTGCGAGACCATGACACTAGTCCCTTTTACATAATGCTTATATACCTACCTAATACATAATTTAGCAAATTAGGTAGATGTTTGCTAATAGTATTAGGAAAAAATAAAATTATTTTATTCTGCAGCTAAAATATGCGACAAAGATATACAAACGGAAGTTCATCCCATAGAGGGATATATAGAAAAGGACTACACGCCTAACTTATGGGAGTGGAAGAAACGAGCTTGCCAATGGGTTCGTATAACCTTGATTGGTCTAGTCTAGTCTTTAAATAGTGTTTCTTGACATGCCAGTTATAACATAAGGCTCCGAGACATCGCTAACTAATCAATATTTAAGTATAACAAGTCATAAAGTTCGTAAACTAAAACCCGACTACGCTTAGGTAATAATTTAATCTATCTATCTATACTAATATAACTAGCGGTCCGCCCCGGCTTCGCCCGTGGTACATAATATACATATAGCCTTGGGGGTAGTTTTTCCAAAATTCCTTAAACATTTAAGCCTTTATTTTTAACCGAAAATCTAAATACCAATTTTCATGGATATAACTTGAATAATGACGGTCTTTCATACAAACTTTTATCCCATATTTAACCGCCTTAGGGATGGAATTCGCAATAATCCTTTTTTAGTGTGCGCCTACGACATAAAAAAAATCTATTGTGAAAATTTCAAGTTTCTAGCTTCAGTGGTTTAGGCTATGCGTTGATGATCAGTCAGTCAGTCAGGACAAGCTAGGTACTTTATATTATTACTAGCGGTCCGCCCCGGCTTCGCCCGTGGTACATAATATATAGCCTATCTATAGCACTCAGGGATCACGTACATATCCAACGGTGAAAGAATTTTTGAAATCGGTCCAGTAGTTCCTGAGATTAGCGCGTTCAAACAAACAAACTCTTCCGCTTTATTATATTAGTATAGATAAAGCGGAAGAGTTTGTTTGTCTAGTCTAGTCAAGCCCTTTCATTTGATACCCATATTAAGGGAGTTGTGAAAAAATATGTAATCCGCCATTTTGTAGCGGCGGCCATCTTGGACCGATTTTCATCAAACATAGCTAACAACACTCTCGACTAAATCACCTTTCAAACAAAAAAAACCGCATTCAAATCGGTCCACCCGTTTGAGCGCCACAGGGGAACAGACAGACACACACACAGACACGTCAAACTTATAACATCCCGTCGTTTTTGCGTCGGGGGTTAAAAATAAAGAATAACGTGGTTAAGGAATTTCGGAAATACGACCCCCAAGTGGTTTAAATAGGTTTGGGGAAAGTCTGTATGAGATTTATAAGAATTCTCACAAGCGTAGTCGCTGGCATCAGCTAGTTTTTACTAAATAAACCGTGCCATAATGTTTCAGGCCACCATAGTGAACTGTCAAACGCACTCGACCCAGACCCACTACAGCCACCTGCGCTCAGAGACCCACACTCAGACCGTGCACCCGCGGGACAAGTCCCTCCAGACCAGGAGGGACACTGGCGTCAACACCAACCCACATGACGTGTTCCTGTGGGGACTCAGGGGACAGCCGGGTTACGGACAACACTCCATGAAACTGCTGGGCGTGTTTGCGGAGAAAAAGAAAGGTAGGTTTTAAGGCCACGACCAAATCTAGAGGTATTCTGCCTCGGGATAGGTCCCTCCAGACCAGGAGGGACACTGGTGTCAACACCAACCCACATGACGTGTTCCTGTGGGGACTCAGGGGACAGCCGGGTTACGGACAACACTCCATGAAACTGCTGGGCGTGTTTGCGGAGAAAAAGAAAGGTAGGTTTTAAGGCCTCGACCAAATCTAGAGGTATTCTGCCTCGGGATAGGTCCCTCCAGACCAGGAGGGACACTGGTGTCAACACCAACCCGCACGACGTGTTCCTATGGACTCAGGGGACAGCCGGGTTACGGACAACACTCCATGAAACTGCTGGGCGTGTTTGCGGAGAAAAACAAAGGTAGGTTTTAAGGCCACGACCAAATCTAGTGGTATTCTGCCTCGGGATAGGTCCCTCCAGACCAGGAGGGACACTGGCGTCAACACCAACCCACATGACGTGTTCCTGTGGGGACTCAGGGGACAGCCGGGTTACGGACAACACTCCATGAAACTGCTGGGCGTGTTTGCGGAGAAAAAGAAAGGTAGGTTTTAAGGCCACGACCAAATCTAGTGGTATTCTGCCTCGGGATAGGTCCCTCCAGACCAGGAGGGACACTGGCGTCAACACCAACCCACATGACGTGTTTCTGTGGGGACTCAGGGGACAGCCGGGTTACGGACAACACTCCATGAAACTGCTGGGCGTGTTTGCGGAGAAAAAGAAAGGTAGGTTTTAAGGCCACGACCAAATCTAGTGGTATTCTGCCTCGGGATAGGTCCCTCCAGACCAGGAGGGACACTGGCGTCAACACCAACCCACATGACGTGTTCCTGTGGGGACTCAGGGGACAGCCGGGTTACGGACAACACTCCATGAAACTGCTGGGCGTGTTTGCGGAGAAAAAGAAAGGTAGGTTTTAAGGCCACGACCAAATCTAGTGGTATTCTGCCTCGGGATAGGTCCCTCCAGACCAGGAGGGACACTGGTGTCAACACCAACCCACATGACGTGTTCCTGTGGGGACTTAGGGGACAGCCGGGTTACGGACAACACTCCATGAAACTGCTGGGCGTGTTTGCGGAGAAAAAGAAAGGTAGGTTTCAAGGCCACGACCAAATCTAGTGGTATTCTGCCTCGGGATAGGTCCCTCCAGACCAGGAGGGACACTGGCGTCAACACCAACCCACATGACGTGTTCCTGTGGGGACTCAGGGGACAGCCGGGTTACGGACAACACTCCATGAAACTGCTGGGCGTGTTTGCGGAGAAAAAGAAAGGTAGGTTTTAAGGCCACGACCAAATGTAGTGGTATTCTGCCTCGGGATAGGTCCCTCCAGACCAGGAGGGACACTGGTGTCAACACCAACCCACATGACGTGTTCCTGTGGGGACTCAGGGGACAGCCGGGTTACGGACAACACTCCATGAAACTGCTGGGCGTGTTTGCGGAGAAAAAGAAAGGTAGGTTTTAAGGCCACGACCAAATCTAGTGGTATTCTGCCTCGGAATAGGTCCCTCCAGACCAGGAGGGACACTGGTGTCAACACCAACCCACATGACGTGTTCCTGTGGGGACTCAGGGGACAGCCGGGTTACGGACAACACTCCATGAAACTGCTGGGCGTGTTTGCGGAGAAAAAGAAAGGTAGGTTTTAAGGCCACGACCAAATCTAGTGGTATTCTGCCTCGGGATAGGTCCCTCCAGACCAGGAGGGACACTGGTGTCAACACCAACCCACATGACGTGTTCCTGTGGGGACTCAGGGGACAGCCGGGTTACGGACAACACTCCATGAAACTGCTGGGCGTGTTTGCGGAGAAAAAGAAAGGTAGGTTTTAAGGCCACGACCAAATCTAGTGGTATTCTGCCTCGGGATAGGTCCCTCCAGACCAGGAGGGACACTGGTGTCAACACCAACCCACATGACGTGTTCCTGTGGGGACTCAGGGGACAGCCGGGTTACGGACAACACTCCATGAAACTGCTGGGCGTGTTTGCGGAGAAAAAGAAAGGTAGGTTTTAAGGCCACGACCAAATCTAGTGGTATTCTGCCTCGGGATAGGTCCCTCCAGACCAGGAGGGACACTGGCGTCAACACCAACCCACATGACGTGTTCCTGTGGGGACTCAGGGGACAGCCGGGTTACGGACAACACTCCATGAAACTGCTGGGCGTGTTTGCGGAGAAAAAGAAAGGTAGGTTTTAAGGCCTCGACCAAATCTAGAGGTATTCTGCCTCGGGATAGGTCCCTCCAGACCAGGAGGGACACTGGCGTCAACACCAACCCACATGACGTGTTCCTGTGGGGACTCAGGGGACAGCCGGGTTACGGACAACACTCCATGAAACTGCTGGGCGTGTTTGCGGAGAAAAAGAAAGGTAGGTTTTAAGGCCACGACCAAATCTAGTGGTATTCTGCCTCGGGATAGGTCCCTCCAGACCAGGAGGGACACTGGCGTCAACACCAACCCACATGACGTGTTCCTGTGGGGACTCAGGGGACAGCCGGGTTACGGACAACACTCCATGAAACTGCTGGGCGTGTTTGCGGAGAAAAAGAAAGGTAGGTTTTAAGGCCACGACCAAATCTAGTGGTATTCTGCCTCGGGATAGGTCCCTCCAGACCAGGAGGGACACTGGCGTCAACACCAACCCACATGACGTGTTCCTGTGGGGACTCAGGGGACAGCCGGGTTACGGACAACACTCCATGAAACTGCTGGGCGTGTTTGCGGAGAAAAAGAAAGGTAGGTTTTAAGGCCACGACCAAATCTAGTGGTATTCTGCCTCGGGATAGGTCCCTCCAGACCAGGAGGGACACTGGTGTCAACACCAACCCACATGACGTGTTCCTGTGGGGACTCAGGGGACAGCCGGGTTACGGACAACACTCCATGAAACTGCTGGGCGTGTTTGCGGAGAAAAAGAAAGGTAGGTTTTAAGGCCACGACCAAATCTAGTGGTATTCTGCCTCGGGATAGGTCCCTCCAGACCAGGAGGGACACTGGTGTCAACACCAATCCACATGACGTGTTCCTGTGGGGACTCAGGGGACAGCCGGGTTACGGACAACACTCCATGAAACTGCTGGGCGTGTTTGCGGAGAAAAAGAAAGGTAGGTTTTAAGGCCACGACCAAATCTAGTGGTATTCTGCCTCGGGATAGGTCCCTCCAGACCAGGAGGGACACTGGCGTCAACACCAACCCACATGACGTGTTCCTGTGGGGACTCAGGGGACAGCCGGGTTACGGACAACACTCCATGAAACTGCTGGGCGTGTTTGCGGAGAAAAAGAAAGGTAGGTTTTAAGGCCACGACCAAATCTAGTGGTATTCTGCCTCGGGATAGGTCCCTCCAGACCAGGAGGGACACTGGCGTCAACACCAACCCACATGACGTGTTCCTGTGGGGACTCAGGGGACAGCCGGGTTACGGACAACACTCCATGAAACTGCTGGGCGTGTTTGCGGAGAAAAAGAAAGGTAGGTTTTAAGGCCACGACCAAATCTAGTGGTATTCTGCCTCGGGATAGGTCCCTCCAGACCAGGAGGGACACTGGTGTCAACACCAACCCACATGACGTGTTCCTGTGGGGACTCAGGGGACAGCCGGGTTACGGACAACACTCCATGAAACTGCTGGGCGTGTTTGCGGAGAAAAAGAAAGGTAGGTTTTAAGGCCACGACCAAATCTAGTGGTATTCTGCCTCGGGATAGGTCCCTCCAGACCAGGAGGGACACTGGTGTCAACACCAACCCACATGACGTGTTCCTGTGGGGACTCAGGGGACAGCCGGGTTACGGACAACACTCCATGAAACTGCTGGGCGTGTTTGCGGAGAAAAAGAAAGGTAGGTTTTAAGGCCACGACCAAATCTAGTGGTATTCTGCCTCGGGATAGGTCCCTCCAGACCAGGAGGGACACTGGCGTCAACACCAACCCACATGACGTGTTCCTGTGGGGACTCAGGGGACAGCCGGGTTACGGACAACACTCCATGAAACTGCTGGGCGTGTTTGCGGAGAAAAAGAAAGGTAGGTTTTAAGGCCACGACCAAATCTAGTGGTATTCTGCCTCGGGATAGGTCCCTCCAGACCAGGAGGGACACTGGTGTCAACACCAACCCACATGACGTGTTCCTGTGGGGACTTAGGGGACAGCCGGGTTACGGACAACACTCCATGAAACTGCTGGGCGTGTTTGCGGAGAAAAAGAAAGGTAGGTTTTAAGGCCACGACCAAATCTAGTGGTATTCTGCCTCGGGATAGGTCCCTCCAGACCAGGAGGGACACTGGCGTCAACACCAACCCACATGACGTGTTCCTGTGGGGACTCAGGGGACAGCCGGGTTACGGACAACACTCCATGAAACTGCTGGGCGTGTTTGCGGAGAAAAAGAAAGGTAGGTTTTAAGGCCACGACCAAATCTAGTGGTATTCTGCCTCGGGATAGGTCCCTCCAGACCAGGAGGGACACTGGTGTCAACACCAACCCACATGACGTGTTCCTGTGGGGACTCAGGGGACAGCCGGGTTACGGACAACACTCCATGAAACTGCTGGGCGTGTTTGCGGAGAAAAAGAAAGGTAGGTTTTAAGGCCACGACCAAATCTAGTGGTATTCTGCCTCGGGATAGGTCCCTCCAGACCAGGAGGGACACTGGTGTCAACACCAACCCACATGACGTGTTCCTGTGGGGACTCAGGGGACAGCCAGGTTACGGACAACACTCCATGAAACTGCTGGGCGTGTTTGCGGAGAAAAAGAAAGGTAGGTTTTAAGGCCACGACCAAATCTAGTGGTATTCTGCCTCGGGATAGGTCCCTCCAGACCAGGAGGGACACTGGTGTCAACACCAACCCACATGACGTGTTCCTGTGGGGACTCAGGGGACAGCCGGGTTACGGACAACACTCCATGAAACTGCTGGGCGTGTTTGCGGAGAAAAAGAAAGGTAGGTTTAAGGTCACGACCAAATCTAGTGGTATTCTGCCTCGGGATAGGTCCCTCCAGACCAGCTGGGTTATTCTGTAACTTAGTTAGCAACTGAAAATAGTCGCCAACGAATTAGTTCGATATACATAGCTGCTTTACTGTGTAAAATTATGGAAACACTTTATATTTCCCACAGTAAAGCAGCAATGTATATCAAACTAATTCGTTGGCAACTATTTTCAGTTGCTAACTAAGTTACAGAATAATCCAGCAGGAGGGACACTGGTGTCAACACCAACCTGCACGACGTCTTCCTATGGGGACTCAGGCGAGAACCCGGCTACGGACAACACTCCATGAAACTGCTGGGCGTGTTTGCAGAGAAAAAGAAAGGTTTTAAGGCCAGGACCAAATCTAATGGTATTTTGCCTTGGGACATGTCCCTCCAGACGTCCAGACCAAGAGAGGACACTGGCGTCAACACCAACTGGCGCGAACGTGTTCCTGTGGGGACTCAAAGTCTCAAAGAGCTTTCCGGACAAAACTCCACGAAACAGGTACATTGATTTGTCGTCGCGTGCTTTTGTTGTGGATATTTCGTGGGTATGCGGTTCGTAAAGCGCCATTTAGTGTTTAATGCGTGTACCGCGTAGTCATACAATGAACACTAAATGAATTTGCTATAATCCACCGGACGGACGTCACTTTGCAATCGTCCGTTGTGAAGTCAACATCTCCTGAAGATGCTCCGGTGTCGGAGCGAAACGATCGTCGAGTTAAATTTGTGGTGAATTGGTGTCGTGTTGTGCCTACAAAGTCACTGTTAGCGGATTATAGCAAAGTCATTTTGTGTTCATTGTATAATATCATGGAATTCCGCAAAGTAACGCCTACTTCTATTCAATACCGCGTAGTCATTCTGTTCAAATGTCTTGTCTTTAGATTAAAGCGCCATATATTCGTGGACAAGTCGATGAAAATTTTTATGCTCCTGGAATCCCGCCTACATTTATACCTGGCTCAAAAGAAATGCCTTTGTTTTCAACATTAAAGTTACACAGAGAATATTAATTGTTATGCTGGTTTACAAGAGATCCCAGTGTGCATCAGCTAGTATAAGTTAGATTGAAAACTTTTGTCGATTTTTAAATATTATGTATAAGTAAATGTTTGTTTCTCTCCACAGCTCATGATTTCACCGAATGCAGTTGGCCGTGCGTGTCTCCACAGGATTTCAACACGAAAGGCGTTGAAAATATCGATGCTTTGAAGTAAAAAAAGTTTAACATATTGTGTTTAATTAAATGTTTAAATAAGAAATTTTTCATATAAACATTCTTTATTCTTAAAATAATCATCCTCCTGTTAATGTTAATTAATTATACTAAGACAATTTAAAGTTACTTAGCGGGCTACAGAGAGAACTCTGTGTTTTTCTACGCGATCAAATAAGAGATGAGGAGATCCCTAGAAGAACCATAGTTCACATAGTTCGAAGAACCGATAGATGTTGGGGTTCCTTAGTGACATAATGGGTACATGTGCACATAACTTCATACATAAGAATGATAATTACTATAGGTGTGTTATATACTAAAACTTTCCTGAAAGTATGTAGATTACCATAGTCAAGAAATCATCAAAATCGGTTCATTGGTTTTCGAAATATGTATTCGTGAACATACTTTTTTTTTGTATTTGTGAACATATCCTTTTTTGAAGTCAGTTCAAAACATAGACAAATTATTTTTTTAGTTTAATCAACATGGCTTTAGTCTGCTTAATTAGTATAATGTCATCCGCCTGAGCTTTGTACGTGATCGCCTCTTGATGGAGCGCTTGGAGCGAGGCGATTTGCGCCTGTATCGATTTTGGTAAAATTGCTTCTGGCACTTTTAAGCTTGAATATTTGGTCTGAAAAGAAAAACAATTATTGTGTATGATTTCTGTACAGATTTCTGCCTACTTGCCACGAAAGTTGAAAAGAAGTCCAAGTACTTAAAAAATTACCTTAGCCAACTCATAGCCCTCTTCATATGTCGTCAATTTCTGTTTCGACTGTCTAATAAACTCGTCTATACTATCTGGATTCGGGTTTTGACTCCACAAATCTTTCTTAGAATTTTCCAAATCGTTTCTCAATTGCGTCAAAAATCTATTATTACGATCGATTCTCGCTTGCAACTCGACGTTTTTCTGCCTCAATTTGAGCAATTCATATTCGTCTTCGAGTTTTTCGGACATCTCTCGAGATTTGTATAAAGATATTGATATTGGATCCAGTTCTTGAAATTGTAAATCTACCATATTCTCTGAAACTTGTTCGAGTAACGTCCAACTGTTTCTTGGTAACCTCTCTAGAGTTATGTTCAGTTTTTGTAGAGTTTCTGATGTTAGAGTAGCTGGAAACAAAAAAACAAGAAGTTTTAATTCTGCATTGATTAATTTTTTCTACTCTTAGTATGTATTGTATAACTTTTTCAAATAAGGAAAGGTATTTTAGAGTTCCATACCCCTTTTTTTTTGTTGTGGTGGAAAGCTTTATGGCTACCCCTATGGCTATGGTTATGTGGGACTCCCCCCCGAGTGGAGGTATACCCTAACTAAAACCACCACCGCTGTTCCCTCTTGCTGACTAAGCTGGACGCCTGGGGAACCCGTTGTATACGTCCCAGGCGTCTGTCAGCCGCCCCGGCCACCTGCCGGGGCTCCCGCGCTAAAGAGGAGGGGATCGGGACAGCGTGATCCCCCCCTCAGTGAGGAGTGAGGAGACTGTGAGGAGACTACGAGTGGCGGGTAGCTAGCCCAATAACTACCCGCCGTCTCCCGAGGGAAGCTGGCGAGCGGCGAATAACCGCCGACTTCTTCCCCCCCGTCTGCGCCGGAGCGGATGCGCGTCGAGAGCCTCTTCGCGCGCCCGCTCCGCGGCCTCCTTCTGGGAGATAACGACCTCGCAGAAGAGTTCCATACCCAAGGAGTAAAACAGAACCTTAAGTAAGTAACTCTTATCTGTCCACCCATATGTCACAGATCTCTATAGCTCATAGGAATGAGTTACAAATCTGAAATTTGGATATGTTTACTCTCCACTTGGCCATATAAGTATTAAGTATACTCTCAGGTGGTCTTTTAACTTCTTATCAAAATTGGCATAGCTAAGTAATAAAAATAAAAATAGATATATTTTTAGAAAATGAGATTTCATCAAGCTACTTCATGGAGACTGTTTTTTTTTTGTTATTTCTTTTGAAGTCTCAATTAAATTGTCAAAGGTCTGTTGGTAATTTATCTACCACTGGTTAAGAAACTTTCTTAATCAGTGGTAGATTTCAGAAAAAACCAAGCTATATAAATAAAACAATTCTGAAATAACATTGACAATTTATTAACCTTCAACTTAAGCAAACAAGACTAACTTATACACTAAAATAATTATACAAATTTCAATCAATCCTTAAACTAGGAAACTGAACTAGATCCTCAATTTTTTTAGCGACATTCAACAAAACCTGCTCTGAAAAAGCAGGACCCATTAACTGTAAGGACAACGGCAAATTGTTCCTCGACAACCTGATGGGAACAGACAGAGCAGGTATGCCTGCCATATTAGCTGGTTGTGTGCAATAGTCTTGCAACACACATTGATCTCTGTTGTTTATAGATGTGAAATCTTTGTATGACGGTGCATCGGTCAATGTAGTTGGTGTCAACAGTAAATCTACAGAGTTTGGACCATTAAAAACCTCATTAAAATCATCAGATATCAATCGACGTAATTTGAGAGCTTTCAGGAAGTATTTTACATAATTTCGCGTCAGTAAAAAGTAGTTGCCAGCAAAAATTCTCGACCTAACAACGTTATTAAAACCTTCACAACGTGTCGAAGCATAGAGTTCTTCGGTTGAATAATCTTCTGAAGTCCTCAGTCCAAACTCTAAGCCGTCATACCTTGCCATATTACTGGCCACCTCACATTGGTTCAAAATCGAATACACAGCTATAGACACAGATGTATGGGGTAAAGTAACTGTCCGAATTTGACATTTCTTGTTTTCTAATAAATCTGTAATATGCCTCCATAGGTCAATTACCTCTTCACTCATGCCTTCGCAATGATACTCTTTAGGTATACCTATCTTAATTTTGGATAAATCAATATCTTTTATTTCTATAGGGTTATATGGTTTTTTTACTGTTGTAGAGTCTAGTATATCAGGGCCAGCGATACAATTCAGTATAGCTGTTAGATCGATAACATTTCTAGCTAGAATGCCAGGTACATCCATTGAATTAACTAAAGGTATTAACCCATAGCGAGAAACAAGACCGTAGGTCGGTTTAAGGCCAAAAACTCCACATAAAGCTGCAGGATTTCTAGTCGATCCACCTGTATCAGATCCAATAGCAGCTACGCAAGATCCTGTACTTACAGCGACTGTGCTACCACCGGAACTACCTCCTGATATCTTCCAGTCTTCATTATAACACCAAGGGTTGCGAGTCGGTCCAAAAATGGAGTCTACAGTGCCCGAACCCATCGCAAACTCGTCCAAATTAGATTTTCCAACAAGACATGCGCCAGAATTGACTAGTCGCGAGTAGACAGTCGCGTCGTATGTCGGCACGAAGTTTTTCAACATCTTAGACGCACAGGTTGTGGGTATGTTTCTCGTGCAAAAATTATCTTTTACTGCCACCGTAATACCTTCTAGAGGCCTCATTTTCTTATCGATATACGTTCGTTTTTCACTCTCGATCGCATGGTTTTCGGCTATCTCCTCTGTTAGAGTAATAAAAGCGTTTAATTCACTTTTTTGTTTCGCCCTCTGTATGCACAAATCTACAAAGCTTGTAGGTGTCAATAACTTTTCTTGGAAAGCTTTGTGTATTTCACTAATTGTATATGACGTCAACTTGTTCATTTTCTGTTAGAAAAATGCCTAATAACTCCCAAAATAGGTTAGGTACCTATTTTATTCCCGAGGAAAATATTTTGATGTGATGATAATCCGACCCAGTTAAATAGGTCCTAGGGCTAGAAATGTCAAATTCAACAAGCGTTTAAACTTCCTACTCGATCGGATAGTAAGGTAGGTACTTCAACAAAATATAAACTTTACTTACCGAGAGCCCTATCCTCCAAGATTTCTCTATTGACAATAGTTTCGAATAGTTTTGTATGTTCTTCGTTATTATCACAATGGTTGCTCATGTTTTCCCTGTTTTCCTAGCGATTTTAAACTTTAATTTGATTCGGAGACGGGAGAACAACGACACCAAAAATTCAAATTTTGACATTTGAGTTTTCGTTCATTAGTGAAAAATGGAAAAAACACTGTTTTGAATTTAATCAATGTTCTGTCAATATCTGGGAGAATTAATATTAATTAAATATTATAAATAAGCTGCATATTCATGAGTTTTTGGTTAAATGCAATTTTCCACATTCATTCATTCATTAAAATTGTAGGAAGACTTTAAATACAAAATTCGTCTTTGTTTTTGAAATGAGAATTTTCTACTCTGTGATGGGGATTTTAAACTACAAAGTTGAATAGATACAGATAAAAATAGAATTTAGATTTTAGGCTAGGCCTAGAACTTCGTGAATCCGATTCCGGTTCTTTAGTCTTCTTTTCAATTTTCATTGACATTTTGACAATGGTTTATTCAAATGAATGTCCTTTTTTTCATATGCTTCAACGTTAATACATAGAATATATACATTAAATGCTTCTTGGTTAATACTGAGTACCGATGAAATGACATTAAAACAAGTCCGTGGACCGTGAAGCAACCGGAATGCAAACGTACCGTCCGTGACCATATTGTGGTCCAAGCCTTAGAAATAATTCATGTCACAAAAATTATTTGCGATTTCCGAATCCGAAGTGTTTTTTCCGAAGTTTAAATCGGATAAAGTTATGGCAGTATTTTAATAACTTTTAAATTTAAAGCACGAGCTTTATGCTATTTATCACATAATAGAAATGGCTCATTTGCAGTATATGCCGGGGGATCCACGTTTAGTCGATCAATTAGTTTACGAGTTGAAATCTAAGGGGATCTTCGATCAGGTAATATTTAACAAAAATTGTAAGAGTGCAAATACGTCTACATTTTAAAAAACAGATATTTAATTCATATCGCATTAAGTACACGTTTTAAAACATTCGGCCTTCAGATTAGAGTAAGTGACCTTGTTTATTCAGGGTCTTCCACGCGCGTAAGTTTTGCACCGCTTGCATCCATCGGCTCCCTGTGACTCGCTAAATGGTGTTTGTCCACTTGGTTGGGGTCTGCCAAGCGGCGCAAGACATGCGTGAGAAAGTCCTATGTCCAGCTGTTGTCGTATCGGTTGACAAAGAAAAATAAGATTGAATTCAGTCCTCCATAATTTAGTCGTCCAGTTCAAAAGCGTCGCCAGCTGATGGGCAAGTTGATATATGGAGGATGGAAAAGTATGTGATTTTAGGTACATTTATGAAGTTACAGCTTCATTCAGCAAGTGTTACAAACTCTTGTTGTAAGTCTTGTTGATGATGATGATGATGATGATGATATATATCGGATATATATCAAGTTTGATATATATCCATTTTGTATGAAAGCCATATCATTATTTTATTGTATTATTTACGAATACTATCTGCTATGTTACTTAAACATACTAAGATTATCTAGCGATTACTTACTTTGTAAAAAACAATAGAATAATCAAGAAACATGTATTGCAAATTATTACTTTAAAAAAAAATTATATATATCCATTATTGATAATAAATATATCGTTGAACCCAGTTTGATATTATATCGGATATATATCCATTGATATAATATATCCTCGAACCCTGCTCAAAACTTAAAAAATAGTTATTAATTATAAGTCAAGTGGGTTTATTTAGGACTTTGGTTGCATTTGGCTATATTTTTTCAAATCTCTAGGGGGCAGGTGCCCCTACCTGCTCCTCTTTGGCGATGCCCAGACGTTTAAGAAAATTAGATTAAAGCTATTTCACATCAACAATTTAGCATTGATACATCACAATTCTACCAGAATTTTAGGTACATATTCAATTGAGGATGTCAGTTTTGCATCAATTGATAGAAATGTCCTTACTCTAATGCTCTATATCAGAGGTCTCCAAACTATGGCCTGTGGGCCAAATCCGGCCCGCCAATGCCATTAATCCAGCCCGCGACATCTTAAGACTAGTGTCATCAATCTGGCCCGCGACATCCAATGTCTTATTGCTGTTACCCTTGCTGTGATAACTTGAACAACAAACACAGAATGATAATTAATTAATTACTAAGTTTTATTTACTTGCAAGGTAAAACTTTATGACAGAAATGATAACATAACTTAAGTATCTAAGCTTAAGCATATTAATAATTAATAAGTAACAAATAATTGAAATGAATCCCACTAATCACAATAAAACATAAAAACAACAATGAGATTTATGTAATTATGATTTTCCATCAACAATCGTTTGTAGTTATGGTAATGAAAATGCAAAAAAAAAAACATTTGCTTAGGTCGCGCACTTTACGACTAGTCTAGAAATATAGATGAGGGTAGAAAAATTAAAATGGGTTTGGCCCTTGGAACATACTGAAAAAATCATTATGGCCCTAAGGCTTCAAAGTTTGAAGACTCCTGCTCTATATACACATTAGGTTAATTTATGTTCACTTTACATTCAAAAAAACTAGTGTAATTATTTTGTATGTATGGAATGGTGAAGTGTCTACAATGTACCATCTACTTTGGGTGACTGACTTCAGACTTTCTGGGCTTTTAGCTTCCTCTGTGCCACTGAGACTATGATAAGTGTTAAGGTGGTGACTGACTAACATCTGTTAATAATATTGTTTAACCTAAGAGACTATTCTTAGTCATGTCTTATGTGGAGTCCACCACATTATGTAATTCTAAAGAAAACCTCTCGTCTTCCTGATCTCAACCAATAGACGTCAACTGCTAGACATAAGACTTGCAAGGATTGCCACAGAACAATCTTCTGCCGCTTGTTTCCATTGGCTGCCAGCAACTCACTTGAGATCATTAATTGTCCATCTAGTGGGACTCTTTCCTCTAGGAGGAGAATAGTAGAAATTTTCTCATCCTAGAGGGGGGGATTTAATGTTTTTAATGCAAAAGGCTCATCAGCACAACACTCATGTAAATTATAAATCAGCGTGTAAATCTATATATATAAAACAAAGTCGTGTTAGTTCGAACACTTATAACTCGAGAACGGCTGGAGCGATTTACATGGTTATTGATTTGTTGTATTTGTCTCCGTCCCGAATAGCAGAATAACTATTAAAAACATTGGAAAATTGACGAAAAATAAAATGAAAGAAAAAACATTTTCCCATACAAAATGTTCAAGGGTTTCGTAACTGTCAAACATCCCGTCGCGTGGATACGGTAACCTCTCTCACCTGTAGGTACCTATATAATTCTTCCGTAGGTACGTGTGTTTGTTATCTAACTCCTCCTAAACGGCTGAACCAATTTGGATGAAATTTTATTTTTTGGGTCCACTAGTTATAAATAAAAATTATAAAATGTGGATATAATGTTAACAATTAACTTGTGTATATTTCAGTTTCGCAAGGAGTGCATAGCAGACGTAGACACGCGTCCGGCCTATCAGAACTTGCGGCAGAGGGTGGAGAACTCTGTCACCACCTTCCTCTCTAGGCAGACATGGCAACCTGACATGAACAAGAATCAGTTGAGAGAAAAATTGAGGAAACACATTCTGGAGTAAGTCATTGCAGTGTATTGTTCTTAGTGATGTAAAGCTTTTGACCAAGGTGTTCAGAGATGTTTCTTTTCAGCCAAAACATGTACCAGTGTACAAATTACTTTAAAAGATCCTTTCATGATTGATCTAAAACTATTTAAAATTTATCTATATATAAATACATAAAATTAAAGTGTATGGAGGAATAAACAACATTGAGCTCAAAGTCTTTGATTTTCTATAATAAAAAATTGTCTTGATCACAACTTGTATGAATGCTCTACCTACCTGTAAAAGTTTTGTCAAAATTGATTTGACTTTTCCCAAGATTAGCACAGACAAACAGACACATAAAAATTATAAAAATGTGTAAAAATTTTTATGTAGTTCATGTAATCATTTAAGATAATAAGGGCAGTTTTTCGAAATCACAAGATATCACAGATACTTTAATTTTATTTTATACATATAACTGTGATTGCAACTTGCATAATCTTTTTGTTTTTTTTTTTTTGCAGTGGCAACTATTTGGAGCAGGGTGTGGAAAGGATAGTAGATCAAGTAGTCAATCCAAAAGTAGCAACAGTCTTCATACCTAAAGTAGAAGACTTAGTATACACCGTACTAGGTATTACAAGGAAGAAGTCACCTCCTGCTGAAACGTCAAATGGGAAAATTGAGGATCTACTTCCCAATGATCTAGAAGCTGTTAGCCCTGGATCGGTTAAGAGTAATGATGACAAAAATGAACAAATTGATGTGGATAGCATACAAGATGACAAAATGGAAATTGATGAGGAAACTTCAAAATTAGACACAAAAGACGATAGTATTGTATTTGAGAATGATAAAGAAAACACAGGAGACATCCAACTCCCTAGTAACGGGCAAAATGACGATGTAGACAAAAGTTATATACCTTTACCATCAGAGGAAATAAAACCTGAAAATATTCCATCACCTGACACAAGTCCTCCAAAAGTAGAATTAGAAAAAATTGAACTACCCAAAGAACCAATAATATCAACAGATATACCACTACCAAATGATATATGCAAGGAAGAAAAGGATCAGTATTTTAAACCAGTGAACAGTGAAGATGATGATTCAAGTTCTGACTCTTCTCTAAGAAGAAACATGTCACCTCTAACACCAATTAGAAATTTCAACAATGAAAACTCTTGTGATGCTCAACAGGCTTTTGAAAATGATTCAACAGATAATAAAATTGAAGATAAAAAAGAACCTAGTTCATTCAGATTTAAAATCGATGCAAAGTCATCAGAAAATAGTTCAGACGCAGTTAAACCTGAAAAGAAAGAAGCGGAACTTAATTTATCCTATCAATTTAATAATCAAGTGAACATAAACAATTTCAATACACCTTTATATGAAGATAGTTCGAATAGCAACAACTTGCAAATCGATTACGAAAGCGATGCAAACAGTAAAGCTAATATCGAAATTAAAGCTCCAGAAAATGATTTAATTTCAGAAGATTCCAGAAAGGAAAAGAAATCAGAAGAAAAGAAAAGTAATCACAAAAGTTCGCATCGTTCTAGAGATTCGCATAAACATTCAAGTAGTAAGGATAAGAAATCTGATTCTAAATATTCAAACTCAAGAGATAGTAGCAGACATGACAAAAGTAAATCTTCTAAAGACGACAGTAAATCTAAATCAAGTGAAAAAGATAAATCTAAAGATAAGAATGAGAAAAAAGACAGCAGTAGAGATTCATCAAGGCATAGAAGTTCACACAAATCAAGTCATAAGGATTCTAAATCTCACAGAAGTTCCAGCTCGAGTGGAAGACATTCTAGCAAACATTCTGATGAAAAAAAATCATCATCTTCATCATCAAATCATAAAGATAAAACTTCCGATAAAAGTTCTTCTGATAAGTCAAAAGATTCTAAATCAAGTTCCCATAGGTCAGATAAAGATAGAAAGAGTGTTAGCAGTATCAGAAGTGATAAAACTAGTAGCAAAAGTAAAGATGACAAAGATAAAGATAAAAAAACCAAAAAAGAAAATGATGATCATTACAGCTTATCTGGTCGAGGAAATCCAAATAGACGCTCTACGGACAGAGATTCAAATGACGGCAGCACTTCCTCCAAAGGGTCTCATAACCCTTCAAGTTCAAAATCTTCCAACAGCAAAAAAGATAGTAAAAGCAGTTCTAAATCTGAGAGCACATCCACTAGTGATTCTACAAGCCCAAGTGATAAGGAAAACATCGTTCGAGAACACAGTAGCAAAACTAAAGAGACCCTTCAACACAAACCAATAGTTCGGATCGAGAGACATTTAGAAATAGCTGTTGCTTCGCCTCCTAGGTTACCTTTTGTGCCAGATGTGACTATAAGGAAGCCGAAATTCGCGGCTAATTTAGAAGAAGCCAAAAGGTTAATGAAAATGCGGAAATTTCTAGACGAAGAACAAAAAAGAATGAATCAAGAAGCTGCTTTGCTTCTTGAATTTCAAGCAAATGTCAGACCTAGCATGAGTCAGGTATACTCAAGTATTCCTGGACCCGAACTTGAATTTGCCTGTGTTTCAAATGTAAGGCATTCACAAGAAATGCTTGTTCAAAGTAATGATAATATTAATCATGTCTCACCTGAAGTATATGATAGTGTTAATATCCTAAATCAAGGACATAACGTTGATAATGATGTCTTACCTCAAGAACTTAATGTTAATAATGAAATAACAGAAGAGCATGATAATAATGCACCAATCAAAGAACATATTGAAAAAGATCATTATACAAATAATGAATTACTAACAGTTTTGAATGATGCAAAACATGGTAATGCGAATAATACTGTAGATCATGAAATGTTCAATGACAATATCAATAAAACGAATACAAATATAGTTAAAAATATACAAGACACGGTTGAAATTCCAGAAAATAACCAACAAATAGACAAAAGCAATGTTCCGACGTCGATTGATTTATCAGAAATTAGCCAAATCGACAAAAATACCGCGCAAACTGTTGACGATAACTCTGCTAATAATGCTGTTGAAGAATCACTTGAAAAAAATAAATCCTATAATATCGAAAGAGACGCAGTAAATGAACCTACTGAAGTTATAGAACAAACTGAAAATACCATAATTGTTACAGAAAGGAATGAAACTTTAGCTGAAGTGATTGAGAAACCACAGAAACAAGAAAATAAAAAACTTTTAGGTTTATTTGAAGTTACTATTATTACGGAAGAATTATCGGAAAGTGAAGAAGGTCTAAATGATGACACAGATACACCAAAAGTTGACAATGATGTAGTAGAAGAAATAAAAATACAAAAAGATGAGACAATTAAAGAATCTACTACACAAAATAGAAATGAAGAAAATTCAAACATTAACGGTGAAAACGAACTACACTATTTTGGTGAACACGAAAAGTATAACGCCGAGTTAGAAAGAGCACAATTCAATAACTTTTTCAAAGAATACAATACAAATATTGCACCTAACAATAAACTCTATTTAATAAACTGCGATTCATACGAAGAAAATGTAGTGCGAGAAGTTTCTAAAGAACTAGGCGATTGCGAAATCGTGAGCTACCATAAAAACGGACATCTAAAACTACCTACAAACAAAAATGTTATTAAAAACGTTAATATTTCAACTGAAATTTCATTACCTATAGATGCAGATTATGAAAACACTTATGAAAGTGAAAATGTAGCAAACAATGTGTTTAGTCCTGGAAAATCTGAATGTTCCTTCGAACTATCTAGTGATTACGACTCAAAATTGGAAGAAATGGTCAACAGAACATCCAGACAGGAAATCATGGAAATCATACTTGGCAACGTTATAGATAGCTCTCCGAGTAAAATGCCACGGATAGACTATTTGACAGATTCAAATATTGACAGTGGATATGAGAATGGGTTGAAGAGAAAAATTAGTGAAATTAGTGAGGAGACAACTACTAGTGTGAACAATAACAGACCTGTTTTGACTCCTAATAAAATTAGGAAGTTAAGCACAGATCAAATTACTTCTACGACGCAAGGTGAGTTTGTATTGAATTAAAACTATTTAATTAATTATTTAATTTATTTAATTTTGAAATTGTTATTTTGTGACTTACACAAGCTGTTATAAAAACTGTTTGCTTTTCTTTTTTCAGAAAATGAAGAAGTACCCAACAGTAAAACTCAAAATATCACCCGTTCCAAATATTTGGGCAAAGCGAAAAGGGTGGGACTCCCTCGACCAAAGAGAACAAGTAAGTTACAGTGTGATATAGGTTACTTGTAGGGATTCCCACATATTTCGGTCTTACGCGGCTTCTATCCAGTGTCTTCCCGTGACTAATTTGATGTCGTCAGGCATCTGCTAACATTCGAGCATCTTACAACATCTATTCTAAGGCAAAAGCGGTATCTCAGCAAAAGCGAGTTTCGAGAAAATTGAAGTTTTGAAAATATAGTTTTCTTTTCACTTTGCGGGATATTGGGTTGATTTTTTTTGCAAACACAATTTATGCATTACATTGCGTATTTTTTTTTTCGTGTTCAGAATAGAATAGAAGAGTTTTTTATTCAAATAAACTTTTACAAGTGATCTAGCTTTGTGATAGGGAAAATCTTTTTAAGGGTGTTTTTTATGTTTTAAGAAAGATACCACTATTTGACTTAGTTCATTAGAGGCGTATTTCTATAAGCTATCCATAGAAATCAAGACATTTTTTATTGAGATACCGCTTTTGCGCTTAGCACGGCAGTATTGGTTCTTCGATTTATGTGCTCCGTCCATTGCCACTTCAGCTTCGTGACCCGTTGAGCTATATCGGCGACTCTGGGCAGCCGTATACAAAAGCTTATCTGAATAAAATTGAAGATTACTTATATAAATGATAAAAAGGCGTGAATTTGACTCGTTCCAGCAATGCGCGAGACGGCAATTCAATCATGTACTTAACATAAAATTGTTATATTGATATTGTAAATTTGGAAAAGAGCAACCGCCGAGTTTCTTGCTGGTTCTTCTCGGTTGGAATGGCATTCCGAACCAGTGGTAGATTCGTTTGACTATTCAAAAGCACTTGTAAAAGTTTATTTGAATAAAAAACTTTTCTATTCTATTCTATTCTATTCTATTCTGGTTCTCCATATTTATACTAAGAAACTCATAGCTCTCTTCATCGCCCGCTGATTGACTCTGAGCTATTTATAATTAACTAGCGGTCCGCCCCGGCTTCGCCCGTGGTACATAATATATAGCCTATAGCACTCATTGATCACATACATATCCAACAGTGAAATAATTTTTGAAATGAAGATTAGCGCGTTCAAACAAACAAACTCTTCCGCTTTATTATATTAGTATAGATTAATTAACAAAACATTTCATTGAGAGACATTCATTAAATTAGTCCAGTGAATCATTAACTAATTATTATTAAATCTCTAAATAAGTTGTCATTAACTGACTCTGAGACAGAGTGTGAAATCTGTACTAAGGAGTTCTTTAAGTAAATATTGTGGCTAATTCTGTTGTACACAATCTCTAAATCTAAACTAAACTGACAGGCCTAAATATATTCCTATCTCTTTCACAATGCTCCCTGCAGAAAAGGATAGCACTATTTTTAAACCTGTCAATTTAGTTTAGTTTAGAGAATTGTGTACAACAGAATCGGCCACATTAACGACTTAAGTGCGGCAGTTAGAGAATAAAGAGCGATTAAATGGAAATTATCTTATTATTAATTACTTAAACTTTTTTTAAATAGTTTTTAAGTAGTTTTTTTTAAATAGTTTTGAGACTTTTAATACTTTTAGTGGTCAATTCGGTTGTAACTTCTGATTTGATTACGTAGAGAAAATCTAAGCGTAGTTCTCTCAATTTTAACTCTTTCATCCACAGTTCTACCCAACAGTCCATCGAGTGACAAATCAGTGGAGAACTACGAGCAAAACACACAGACGGCCCCAACAACACCCAACGGCAAACTCAAGCGAAGCAAGGTGCAACGATATGATACTTCTGACCTCTACAAACCCAAACTACACTACCTGTCTCGGAGGAACCATGTCACCTGAACCATAGAAGTAGAATCCACAATAGTATTATAAATGTTAAAGGATGTCTGTCCTTATCTTTTTTTATTAATATTTAATGACACACATCCAACGGCATACTAAATAAATATGTCACCTTGGACCTCTACAAACCCAAACAACACTACCTGTCTCGGAGGAACCATGTCACTTGAACATAAGAATAATGGATAAGGAAGTATTTTATACATAGAATTGAAACTAGTATTATAATATGTGAAAGGATGTCTGTTTGTCGTTATCGTACCTGTCCTGTGTTTATATTGTATGTGTTACTTCTTCCCAATTCAAGTATCGTTCATATTCACCAGCGCTTAGCATAAACAACACAGTGTGGCAGACAGCAAATGCCAATGCATGAAAGACTAAACAAAATCAAGAAGATGAATCAGTTTGCTGGACAGCCCACTGCTGGACAAATCTCTTGTCAGGGTCTACCAGGTTTTTGAAATTGGAACCCAAAGGGGTTAAGAACCCTAAATCCGTGTCGAGCAAGTCGCAGGAATTGGTTTGTAGGAAATAAAAATGTAGGAAGTAAATAAATGTCTATATGGTTTTCGCCCACTACATACACTCGCTTTTCGCTTGTATGTTCTTATTCCGTACCTTGCAAATTGCGTTGGTTTTGTAAAGCTGGGCATTCACTATCAAGCCATTTGGAGTGACTCCGATCGACTGAAATCAATCGGATAGATATCATATCGCTCGTTTGCGACAATGATGACATAACTCAAAAAATACAATTTTACAGGAGAGCATTTTTTAAGTTTGAATAAAAATATTTACAAAACTATCGCTTCTAGAAAAAAACCTTCTATGCAAAAAATATTACGTGATTTGTAATATACATATATATACATATTATGTATGACCAGTAATTTAAGTCACTCAAAGCTTCTCTCCAAATTTCAAATTCTTTGAGCGGAATGAACACAAATGGATGAGAACGGATGACGGCGCACCAAATAGCATGACGTCAAATTCTGCTACTACAGAGTTACATTGCAAAATTATAAATTGGATACCTGAGTATATCCAGCTTTCACCGACCAATCTCAGCAAAACGTGGCTCTTCCATCCCACATGTAACTGGCGAAGTAAATAATTATTGTACCCAGTTGGTACAAACGCAAGCCATAAAACCAAGAATTGAATTGAATTGACGTCAAATGGCTCGATTCTTGAAGCTGTGGATTATGGTGAGCACGGAAGGTCCATGGGTTATCATCGCGGTAAAGTTACTATCAAATGACGCAATGTATTGACCGTGAACGCCCAGCTTAACCAACCAAATTCCATTCAATTCTCGCTCGCACTAGAACACTATTATCTAATGTTAAAAGTATTGTACATATATAATTAACGAAAAATAAAACGCTCGCTGCGCTCATGTTATTGTCGTCTATAGTAAAACTTTGAAAACATGCCATAATATGGTTCATGGCGGTTCTCATTTTAAATTTTTCTCTTGATTGTGATAGGTGTAGTGGACGGACACCTTTATGTTAAAAATATAATATTGTTTGAAAAAATAAGATTTATATAAATCTATTGAAAGTGAATTATTAATTATAATGGATAATACATAAAAGAGCTGGCGGCCCGGCGACTTTCCTCGTTTCCAAAAAAGGCTCCTCCCAGTTTCAGTGTGTATTATCTATTAGGAAATTATTTTAATTATAATTATTTTGTTAATGATAATTGATATTTTAAAGTCTGTGAAATAATTATTTTTATTTTACCTTAATTTTATAGTAAATAGAAATAATCAGTACGATTAAAGGTGCATACACACACTACTGTGTGTGACATTCAAATAAAAAGATATTCTATAGCGAGATCTTTTATCTCATCTCCTGCGCGGAATTTGCACCAACAGCGGGTCGCGCCGATGTGCTTACATCTCGTTGATTACACGGCCAAGTGACACAGGCCTTGACTATACGTCAAACACATTAGTGTGTTTGCACCTTAACATTTTGTTGTTAATTTTTTTATATGATTTATTTAATTATTGTGCATGCTCCATAAAATAGGTATTTTCTAGGACATAATTTATATAAGTAAGAATATTATCTGAGTAATTAATAAAATTATTATTATTATAATGAAATTAAGCCACATTTCGAAAATTATTGCATATAATATAATAAAACACTGCCATTTAAAATAAATATTTGTTATTCTAGAGTCGTACCATTCTGGGTTCACATGTTAGAGCAATTCTCGGATGGAAAATAAATATGTCAGTCTGCCTGCGGTATTTATTTATGGCACCTGAAATTTTTTACATGCAATCCATGCGAATATATGGCCACTATGGCTGTCGAGCTTGAATACCTCGAAAACGCTACTAGAATTCGAATATCGTAAAACTATAATATCATAACAAAATGGACCCAAAGCCTCTTGTACTTCGAATATTTATATTGCAAAATTTCCGCTTGGGGCGCTGATTGTAGACGAATGGCTGAAACGTATTGGCGAACTTAAACCTTAAAACAAGCCGCTTTAGGTCCATTTCACTGTGAAGTTTCCATACTCAAATTTCGATCATCGTTGCCACAATGTACAGTCGGCCTTATGCCTCAGTTTTTACATGATTATTATCATCATAATACAACTAGGGTACAGGGTACTTTCTACTTACCCAAGGGCGTCGCCAGCCGATGGCCAGGGGGGGGGGGGCAAGTTGATGATATTATAGTATGGGAAAAGTACAAAGTATTGTTGGTATAGTCCTTGTGAAGCTGGTTACGAGCTCTTAGGTAATTTATTTTCGAATTTTAATTTTTCATTGACCTCGTTTCCATTTGCGCCAGGTTTAATTTAGATACTTAATGCAAAATATAGCATATCTATATTTTTTCAAATCTCTAGGGGGGGGCAGCTGCCCCTACCTGGCGACGCCCATGTACTTACCTACTATCTATACCAGCATCAATCATTTTCCGTTGTCGTTCTTTATTTTGTTACGATAACTCCTGTCCGATCCCGTAATAAGACACGTGACGATTTAGCGCAGGCAGACTGACATATTTGGCATCGGAGAGTTGCTCTTTATGTTGTGAATACTTAACAAGAATCAACCAGATTTCAGAGATCGTTGGCCAAAATGTTATTATAACGTTGAAGGAGGTATAGACCGTATGAGAATAATATGTGATTCCCATTGAGTTCAAATATTTTTGTCCTTAACGTTTATCGACAGAAAATCATATTATCTAAACTGTCCATTTTTAAGTGTAATACTAGGGCTCCGTTTTTACCCTTTGGGTACGGAACCCTAAAAACGTTTTTCCGTTCCTATATTTTGTCCACTCGATTCGCATTTAGCTAGGTGATATAAGGGTGAGATCTATAGAGCATACTCTAACTCTAGTCGCTACTCAGACAAGCGACAGACGAGATAGATTTATGTCCCGTTTTAACTCTGTCTTGAGTTGAGTCGGAGTACGCTCTATATAGATCTCACCCAGATACGCTCATATCATTGAATCATCAATGTCGACTGCCGGCGCAGTTAAAAATATTCTCTCATACATTCTCTAATGAACTGACACTGAAACGTTAACACTGCGTCGTCACTGGTCACTGATACGGACAGGTGTGAACGCGTTCACAGAGAATGTGTGAAAGAATATTATTCACTATGCCAGCACTGATACCTCACTGATATTAATATAAGTGTGCATAAAGACCGATTCGCACATATTAGGTATATGTGCGAATCGGCCTTTATGCGCTTCGTAAGCATCCCGTGCGTAAGAATCTTTCAACATAAAATCCAGCCCCATAATTGTACTGTGAAAGCTAAATTAATGCTGAAAGAATTGATGCTTCATACGAAATAGCCAGTTTCAATAGATAAAATGCGAAACGACGCGATGTTGACAAATTTTGATTTCAGCATAATTACTTAGCCCTCATACGCATTAGCGGTCAACCGCGTGTGCGGCTAACCGCGCGGCTAGCTGTTTATATAGAATTTCGTCGCGGTTTAGTGCGTACAAAATGAGCGGTTGCATATAAAAATATAAAAGCGGCTAGCCGCGCGGTTAGCCGCACACGCGGTTGACCGCTAATGCGTATGAGGGCTTACTATTTATGCAGGTAAATGTATAGTAATCAGGGACTGAAAGCGGTAGAGCATACCGGTACATACCACCGTTATCATACCGGTACAAAATAGGTACCGAAATCTCAACCTTTATAAAAGATACCTTTATTTAACCGCTTTGCGATTTCGGTACCGAAAAAATACGAAAAGGTGCGCGCGCGGGGGTGAAGAATTTGACCACGTGCCGCGCGCCGCGCGTCCCCCGCTTCCCGTCGGTTCCTGTGTTTGTTAAAACGTAAGGATTTTAAGAAATTCCAAATGCTAATTTTAATCTAAAAATAAGAATATTAAAGAATATAGAATGCCGAAGTGGTGGGATTCATTCAACGGCACATCAAAGTAAAGCCTTATTAGATAAAAATATCGATATAAATAGCGGTACCGAAATTTTATTTCGGTACCGAAATTTTATTTCGGTACCGGTAAACTGAAATATAAAGGTACAGAAATAAAGAGGTACCGAAATGAAGCGGTACCGAAATTATAGGTATTTAAACAATTCGGTACTTTTATTAAAAGGGTAGGCCCATTACCGCTAAATAAAACTACCATTAAATTCCGGTTATTCAGTCCCTGATAGTAATCTATACATATAATAAAATCGTAGACTTGCCGTATCTGTACATTGAAGATTTTTGCAAAATAATAACTGGGGGATGTTAGGGATAAGTATTAGAACGTAAAAAAGCCATTTTTGAAATTTTTGTCTGTTTATCTGTATGTTTGTGCGCGCATCACGCAAAAACTACTGAATGGATTGAAATGAAACTTGGTATGATTTAAGTTCATACTACGGAGTAACATATAGAATACTTTTTAGCCCGAAATTCAGCACGGTTCCCTTGGGAGAGGGGATGAAAGTCCAAATGTGTACTTAGCTGTAATTCATTAACGCGTGGTCCGATTTCATTCGTTCTTTTTTTGTTAGAAAGTAGATACTTTAAAGATTACCGGCTAATCTCTGAAAGGCTGGATCGATTTTGATGGGACTTTTTGGGCGGATGTTTACATTTTGATCTACCTACTTAAACATTAGTCAGTGAACTTTTAACAGTTCTTAGCAAGGTATGAGCTCAAAGGAGCTTAGGAAAAACAAAATGATTCCCACAGGATTTTTCAAATCAATATCCACGCGAACGAAGTCGCGGGTGTCCGCGCCGAGTTTCTTGACTCAGTGCTCGTCTTCTGAATTCGATTCCATTTGTTCCGATTTTGATGTGTAGGTACATATCTACTACATACGATATTTGATGAAACGATTTTGCTGACGAAGCTTCTTTTGACAATATTTTCTCCTTGAATCTTAAATATTTTGGAGATTAGCCTAATTCTTCTAAAATAAACTCCTTGTACAACCTGTCTGTGAAAGTTTCATCAAACTCGATTCAGCGGTTCGGAAGATTGGCTCTGGACAATGAATATGAATATATAGTAAATAATTATTTACGCTTTGTAACGTCTATGGTCAAAATATGCTATGTATAATGTACCTATACTTATAATTTAAATAAACAAAAGATTAAATTACTTGTCGTTATTTCATTGGATGTTGATTTCGGTGTCTCAAGAACCTTATATTCTCTGTCTATACCTGTAAAACCTGTATCTGGCTAATAGATAAGGCACAGCCTAAACCGATGAAGAGTTGACATATTTTGTAGGAGATATTCTTGAATAGGTTGAGAAATCTAAATCTGAAATCTATAAAATATCACATTAATATTATAAAGGCGAAAGCTTGTGCGTGTATTTGTATGTTTGTTACTCTTTAAGGGACCTTTCAGACAGACCGGCGCGGAGAGCAGAGCAAATTTGAACGGCCGGTCTGTGTGAAAAAAAAAATGCTCTCCGACGCTCTCCGCGCCGGTCTGTCTGAAAGGTCCCTAACGCTGCAACTACAGAACCGCTTTGGCTGATGGAGATAGATTATGTCCTGACATAGGCTACTTTTTATCCTGGAAAAATCCACAGTTCCCACGGGATTTTGAAAAAACCGAAATATATAGCTACAGCTAAGGTAGATTACTATAGCTAACTTCCTTGAGAGTAGGTAAGTATAAAGATTGGCAAAGGGAGCGGGAACGGGAATCAGAAATCCACGAATCCCTCGGGATTTGTGAAAAACCGAAACGCGGGCCCCAGGCAGAAGCTAGTATAATATGGCCGTAAAATTTTCCACAGCTAATGTTCTATACTTATTTGCCGTTTATCTAAAGGTGATGTAACTAAAGTCATTAAGTTTTTGATAGCTATATATAATTACATAAATAGAATTCCAGTTTGCCGAGTTTCTTGACTCAGTGCTCGTCTTCTGAATTCGATTCCATTTGTTCCGATTTTGATGTGTAGGTACATATCTACTACATACGATATTTGATGAAACGATTTTGCTGACGAAGCTTCTTTTGACAATATTTTCTCCTTGAATCTTAAATATTTTGGAGATTAGCCTAATTCTCTAAAATAAACTCCTTGTACAACCTGTCTGTGAAAGTTTCATCAAACTCGATTCAGCGGTTCGGAAGATTGGCTCTGGACAAAAATGTTAAAACCATTCAAAGAGACAGTTATTTCGAAATCACAGACCTACACTTTAATTTATTATAGGTTCTATGGTTCAGAATAATGACAATCATTGGGACTAATTCTGTTGTAGGTACACAATTCTAAACTAAAATGGCATCTAAATCTATTCCTATCTCATTCACTATGCTCCCTGCAGAAAAGGATAGCAATAGAAAAAGACCAGTCAATTAATTTCAGAGATTATGTAAAGCCCTAAGTAAAGCCATAATTATTTTGCCATTCAATGTGCTTTTTAGCCCGTCAACTCACATTGTAGCAGCGTGGCGGGTCCAAGCTTTAAATCATGCTGTGCCCAACAGTGGGATGTTTAAAGGCTGTAGTGGTGGTGCTTTTTCGCCATTAAAGCTAAAGGTCAAGATTCAAATTTCGCTCAGGTCAATAGGTTTGGAAAATATCAGCAAATACATAATATTATACATATATCCCAAAAATAAAACATATTTTATTTGTAGATTTTTTCTAAAGGATTTCTACGAAAGTATAATAAAACTATGTACAGACAAAAAATAAAACTTTATTCAACAAAAAAAAAAAAACAATGAAATCTAATTACCTAATTCATTAAGTAATATTTTATACACCTAACGAAATGAGAAATAAATAATGACAATAATTTACGCTTGGCAGATGTTGAAGACAACAATTAGGTAAACTTAGTATTAATACTAAGTATGAATTTTTATAAACAGTATAATTACATGATTGGAATAATACTTTCAACAATTTCACTAAGGTGAATATAATATCCATTATACATAATACAAAACGTCACTAAGATAAAGCAAAGTTCATGGCAGGGGTCACTTTGACAGAGATCCTATTTATAATTAATTATTATGCAATTACAAACTATTTCTTTGTACATTTGGGTTTATAACATTACAGTCTGATTTATAATACCATGGTATGAATTGGCAAGCCAAAAAATAAAATATTATGAGACTAACATTACTTGATAGATTTTGTAGTCAATTTAGATATACATAGATTTCTATTTAATTTCATGTTGTTTAGGTACTAATAAAATTAATAATTTCTTATCACCATTAAAAAATTCAATATCCTGACAACGAGGCCAATGTAATTAATGTTCCATGCAATTAATATGAATCAGATTTACAGATATAGCATGCAAAAATGTCTAATTTATTAACGTAAAATAATAATGTGGCATAAATTCCATCTGGCACATGTAACTATGCCTCATTAACTGAATACTGTAGGATTGCGTTATTTGGTCAACAAAAAAAGTCTATACATAATATATTAACAAATTATTTCTCAATTATATCTTTATAACTAAGCGAATTTTCGACATGTCTTAAAAATATAGTGTTATTAGGTTTCTTAGGGTCTCCTCACATTTATCAACACTGAATTATTGACTTGAGTTGTGTGGGTATTACCACACTACTCACATAGCTGTATCATAGATTAACGCTGATCAGTTGTATAGGAAACATAAGCACCAGCCAATGTGGGCATTCAGCTACTGTCAGCATATGGATGCAATCAGCAATTATGTAAATGACCATCCATTGTCGTCAGAGCTGAGCCATAGTGAGTGATGTCATTTTCACCCTTGACATAAAGCTTAATTGTATAAATAAAGCTGATTCTGCATTATAAATATGGGGAGATCCTTAGTCTTTTTAATGTCAACTAATAAATAAATTAAATATTTTAGCTAGGGGCTCAATGTTTCAGTTATGAACGGCCTGCTTCTCTAAGCCTGCGGGGTCCATGATGGGAGTTTCTTTCTTTACAATTCCAGAAAGTAACGTTTTGATCTGCGCAATAGCACGACCGGGGTTCAAACCTTTAGGACACGTCCGTGTGCAATTCATGATGGTATGGCAACGGTAAACGGAATATGTATCTTTGAGATTTGCCAAGCGTTTGGCTGTAGCGTCGTCGCGGGAATCGATGATCCATCTGTACGCTTGCATGAGCACAGCTGGGCCGAGATACTTGTCTCCATTCCACCAATAAGACGGGCAACTCGTCGAGCAACAAGCGCATAGAACACACTCATACAAACCGTCTAACTTTGCACGGTCTTCGACATCTTGCAGTAACTGAGTTTCCTTACCTTTGACAGCTTCCTTATCCCTCTGTAACCACGGCTCTATGGACTGGTACTGACGATAGAAGTTGGTCAAATCGGGAACGAGATCTTTGACGACATACATGTGGGGTAAAGGATAAATCTTACTCGGTTTGGACAAGTTCTGGTCGATATGGCTGATGCAAGCTAAGGTGTTGATTCCATCGATGTTCATAGCGCAAGAGCCACAGACCCCTTCCCGGCAGGACCTCCTAAACGTTAACGTGGGGTCCATTTCATTCTTAATCTTCAGCAAAGCGTCTAATACCATTGGCGCGCAATCATCTAGATCCACCTCGAAGTTCTGAGTGTAGGGTTTCTTGTCAGGCTCATCGGGGTTCCAGCGGTACACGGCGAAAGTCTTCACCCTTTTCCCAAGGGCGGATGACGTTGCGAAGGTGCGCAGCGACCCAAAACTTCCACTGGTCAAACGCAACAACGGCATTATGTAATATTTATTTATTTCGCAAAAATCACTCGTATAATATCTTCTCTTGTTCACAAAAAAACCGTTCAGTTTCTGGCAGGTTCTCAGTTTTTCCAGTGTCGTGAATTCTTTATTAATCTAGTCGTCGTCACGTCGTCGTCGAAATCGAAGCCGCGTTTTTTTTATTTCTTTCAATTGTGAAATATTGAGATTGAGATTGACTGACCACAAATGTTGCCACTTGCCAATGCCAACTTGCCAAATATGACTATCACACAAACAGTGTTGCCAGCACGGTCATGTACCTACCTACTCATGTCAAAGAAATAAATAAAAAAGTAAAGATCGACCAGAATCTCATGAAAAATAGGGAAATTAAATTCCAAGGTTAGCAGCACTACGACTGCTACGATACGATAAACAAAGTAACTGACATTTTTTGTGAAATTGACTTTTTGCATTAACAAAAGTTTTATGTCGAGTAGTTTTTTACCACAGTTTAATATTTAATAAATATAAAAATAAAAAATTTATTATATAAATAAAAAATAACATTTTATTTTTTTCTAATAAAAATGTATTAACTAAAAGATGTAAAAGTTGATAGAATAGATATTGGTTGTCTTATAGATACATAATGATTTGGAGTTTGGACTTTGGTTGGATACTGATTTTTAATTCCGTGGAATTCTGACGTTTCTTAATGTTACCAGAGACAAAACGGTTCCCACAAAAAAGTAAATTCAAACTTAAATACAAATTAAATAAAAATGAATTGGCTCATGTAGATAATTATGACAAATGCCTGACAGATATTTCAGGTATTTTAGTTTGGGGTAAAATCGAACTTTAGGCGTAATAACCCCGTTTTTCATACAAATACCTACCTAACTAATTCTATTTTTAAATGACAACTGTCAGAATTCCACCGAATTAAAATCAGACTTTATATTATTGAATTCCGTATCCCGTCATTGAAATGAGTAGCAGAAGGCAAGCGGCAAGCAAGCACATCATGAAATAAGTACCTACATACATGTAATAATAATAATAATAATAATCATGTACACTAATAATAATAATTGTTATAATGTTATTTTTAAAAAGAGCAACCGCCGAGTTTCTTGTAGGTTCT
This sequence comes from Melanargia galathea, assembly GCA_920104075.1. Lineage (NCBI taxonomy): Eukaryota > Metazoa > Arthropoda > Insecta > Lepidoptera > Nymphalidae > Melanargia > Melanargia galathea. The sequence goes on from OV049868.1 coordinate 12,943,396, forward strand.
TCTCGGCTGGAACTGCATTCCGAACCTGTGGTAGATTCAATTGACGATTCAAAAGTACTTGTAAAAGTTTATTTGAATAAAAAACTTTTCTATTCTATTCTATTCTATGTACCTATAGCAGATAACCTCAAGTAGGTACCTACATACTAATTTTTACACATAAGTACCTACGTAAGTACCTACCAAGTTTTTAATTCTTTTTTTATTAAACAAAACTTAACACAGAATACAAACAAAACTAAAAACTTCACAACAAAAATAACACGAGACTGTCAAGACAGGTCGAGAATCGAGACGAAACTAGTGTGAAAGAAAACGACGTCATAGAAAAGTTGTAATAAGAACCTAAGAATAAAGAAATTAAGAATTACTATTAATTCTACAAGATCCGAAAAATCGCCTAAAAGTTACGTTTTGAATAGTGTAACCTAGAAGTAATCTGACGGAGTTAAAAAATCACTAAAAGGTTACAAAAGTAACCTTCTGGCAACACTGCACAGAAAATAATTTTGAATGGGCATAGACAAAAGAAATGATAATTTGACTTTTTTGCTCGTTCGGAAACGTTTCGGAAACAAAACGTCTGTTCAAATGAAAAATATTTGGTTGTCTATGGTTTGAAATCAAAATCAAGTACAGTTGAGGTGGTTAACATTGGTAGAACAGTAGGTGAACAGTAGTACATTTTTTAGGATGCGTAAATAACTGGCTAGCTTGCGACCATCATGCGACACACGAGAAAATTATCTCTACACTCTACACGTCTTTGTAGAGGTAATGTTCCCATGTGGAATTAATAATATTGAATTAATAATAATAATAATAATAATATTCTTTATTGAAAGGTAAAAACCCAATACAATTTAAAAATACAGTGTAAAATGATGGTATACTTAAATTATAAAAAAATACATTAAAAATATCAGTCAAAACATTAGTTTAAAAAATGTCGATATTAGTCAATCTTAATAGTATACAGCATAAAAGAAGAACAAAAATAGCTAAGTATTCTAAATACATTTAAATAGGTACATAATAGGCTATTTGACTAATTTTTGGAATTTGTTTTAAATTATTCTTTATTACTTATTAAAACACACTACATTGATATTTTTCGGAATATCTACAGTATTAAGAATTAAATCAATGATAAAGTTTAAGTTTTGAAAACCGCGCCAAAAACGACATTTCTGTAATAGCGCTGATCACATGATACGCGTGACGTCACAAACCAATGAGCAAGTTTATAGGTTCACACACAGAGGTCAGAGTATGTATGGGCACAGTATGGGTTACATAACCAGAAACCACAACAAAACAGCGTAGCTATCCAGTAACAATAATTAAATAGTTAAATACAAATTAAAAGTAATTAAATAGGTTAAATACAATAAATACAAAGTTAAATGCAATAAATGGAATGCGGGAGAGGAAACAAGAAAAATAACAATCTTTAATTATGTAATAAATACATAGCAAAAATATTAGCATCATCACTTTTCTCGCTCGCTCTCGGTGCGTGCGACAGAGCACGCTGCGTGATTAGTTACGACGGATGGCGCGAAAAACACTTGTGTATTTAGGTACAAATCTTTTGTTTTTGTGAGGAAATAAAGAAAAGTTATGAGTTTATCTAGTGATAATTTATTAGTGGAAGAGTTTATCTAATTATTGGTATGAAAACAATTGTGTATTGTAGAGTATATGCGCTAGAAAGTCACACCAAATAAGTGAAATTAAGAGGTTAATAATGCTATTTTAATATCAATCTTATTGTTTCAAATTTAAAGTTTACTTTCGATTGGTTGATAAACTTCAATTATATCGACCAAGTAAAGTGTACTCTCAAGTATAATAATTTCAAGTGACGTCACCAGAGTAGCAACCAATCACAGAGCGTTCACGTGTCTGATAAAATTTCAAAAATTATAATGTTTTATTTCGTGCAAAATATCGCGTAAAATTACATAATTTAGTGTGATTGAGTGAAATATGTCTTTTTTAGGCTATTATCTGATAAGATGACCACAATCAATAGTATATTTTCAATGTTGTCAAATACCCTATTGTATCAGGTCTACTTTTTATTCGCATTCTGGTGCACTGAGAGCCAGTGTTTAAATATCGGACAGTCCAGATTTTCCGCCAATGTACTGAGGATCTCGTTGCTGGAAGCACGCAAACGGCTCCAAAAAGATGCGGTTCGCGATCTAATGATCGCAAAGAAATCCGGTACTCCGGCCTTAGCAAACATGCCCGACGCGCTGCAGTACCGTGGCAACTTCATCAGGATACGATACGCATCATTGTATTGTACCCTGATGCTGTTGATGGCACGCCTGGTGAACTTGACCCAAAGCTGACATGTGTAGAAACATAAACAATATGCCCTAAACAATGTCAGCTTTGCTTCGTCACTGCACTTTGCAAACCGACGTGCGAGCATGTTACATCTAACAGCCAGAGCACGACGTTCTCTCTCTATATCCTCATCATCAACGAGATCCTCAGTCAACATATGACCCAGGTATCTGAACCGCTCAACCCTCTCAAGCACATCTCCATCCAGATAAACCTTCGGAGTCCTCTCCGGACCCCTGCCTGCACGGAACACCATCATCACGGTCTTCTTCACGTTGTATTTAAGGCCATGATCTGCAGCGAAACGCTCACAGATGCCTACCAGCTTACGAAGTCCCCTGATTGAAGGGCTGAGAAGCACCATATCATCTGCATTAATAATATCAAAGACAAAAGATAAACAAACCAAAAAATGAATTTACCAATTTGTTAACAGCATAAGTTTACTTAGTTGAATGAAATAAAAATCCATTTTCGTCTTGCACATATTGAAGAGAGAACACAGCAATTTAACGGGCGGTCCAAGATTTCGTAAAAAGCTCTATCAACGAATTGTGAAAGTCACGAATGGTTTTTGCCAGGTTGGTTGATATTATCTAATTGAATGAAGTATTTTTGGGGGAATTTATGAATATACGTCGTCGTTCGAATTCCATTTATCATCATTATATTTATCGTTTCTAAAGTTACCCACTTAATGCGTTTACTGTAATTGTATTATTAATTTTTGAACGAACGGAATACAAAATGGCGGGAAATTTTTGACAAATTGTTGATTGTTTTATAAGGCTAATATTGGTCTGTGATTGTTTTGTTTTCAGAGCAAAATATTTTTAGAAGAGTTGATACTTGATACATTATTTTCTTTGACTAAAACATGAATTGGATTGAAGACAATGGATATATCTTCAATTAATATTAACAATTCACCGAAAACTCCAGGAAGTATTAGCAAAATATCGCGAACCCCTTGTCGCCGTGTAGGACTCTCGCGTAATTGGAAGAAAAGCGGAGTTTCATCCTTTACTCCACCTTTATCAAGCGCTAAAAGTAATAGAGAAGATGAGCAAGACAGTGAAACCAGAAAGAGGAAGAATTGTAATGCAGAATTTGATGAAAAAGTGGAGGATTCCAGTGTAAAGTCAGAAACTTGTTATAGCCCTAAAATAGAAATAAACCGAACTCCTATGAGAATTCTATTGCCTAGGAAGAAATTTAAAACTCCTCTATCAGCTCAGAAATGCCAGGAAGAAGTTGTAAAAGTCCCTCAAAGTATGTTACGTTTGAGTGAAAATAAAGCTATAGTTAATGTGAAATTGCTGCAACAGGATTCTACCAAAGAAGTGAGTGAAAGTACTAATTTAATTACTACTGATGAAAATATAGAAGATGAGTCTACTAAACAAGAAACTAAAATTTCAAAGTTGTCAAGGAAAAATTCTAAAAGTTCAAATAAATTTAAAATTTTGGAATCTCCAGTCAGAAACGCGAAAGAACTTATAGAAAGTGTATCCTGTTATAATAATAAGAATAATTTAGAAAATGTTAAGAATGTATTATTACTAAATAAAGATAATGTCAAAGGCAGTATAAAAGAAAAAAGTCCAAATAATTTAACAAAAGAATGCATAGTTGTCATACAAAAGAAGATATTTAATACTGATAAATACGCTCATCATACATCTAAAAAAAATTTAAAGGAAATTGAAGCATCTCACACTCTATTTGACTCAGATTCAGATGATGTGCCACTATCTGATTTAAATGCCAAACCAACACATACAAAATCAAAAACAGCCAACAATGCTTTAGAACTAAAAAGTCAAAAAGAGGCTAATAGTCCTATTAAAGAAAAAACTCAGGATTTCATGCAAATCAATGAAGTAATTGTGGAAAAAACTGAACAAAATGTAGAACAAAATTCTCAAAATAATATCATAGATTTTACAAATAATGATTTGGATGACAATGATTTCATAGAAAACAAGAAAGTTAATATTAAAAAACTAGGAAAAACACCTAAAATCATACTTAAGAATAAAACGAAAGAAAAACCTAAAACAACTAAACTACAAATGAAACCAGTCCCTAAATCTTCAGAAAAAAGTTCAAATTTGAATGAAGAAGACAATGATTTTGATTACAGCAGAAGCAGAACAATACTTATTAAAAAAACCTATGATAAAGTTCCAAAACTGTCAAAAGCCAAATCTACTGGTTCTATAACGCAGAAGGATTTAGATGACATAACAGCAAGGATTGAAAGTAAAAAGAACCTATTACTTGCTAAAGCAATGACAAACGAAACCAAGGAACTCAGGGAGCTAATTAAAAAATGGCAAATAGGTTGTCAGACTGCGTTGATTGAACTGCTGGAATTAATGAGGAAGAAATTGCCAGACCAAAACATGGACCATTCAGAAATGTTGAAAATGTTAAAGATACCACCAGATTTAGTTGGATACGACTCAGATAGTGAAAGTTTTAATACACCTGATGATGCTGCCATTATTCTGTCTGCCCTGAATCTTAATTAATTTATTTAAAATTTGATTTAGTTAAATTCATAGTCTTGTGAAATACTTGGTATTTGAAAATCCTAAGTATGATTTAGCAAAATGTTATGAGTATAGGATCTTAATTAGCCAGTCAAGACAGGCTGAGATCTATAGAACATATTCTGACTCTATTCAGACTTGACAGTAAAAAACAAGACACTTTTTAAATTTTTTTAACATATTTTATATCAGGGACATAAATGAGGAGCGTTGTTTCAAAACTCATTTTGTCCAAAAATGTGTATTTTTCAAAAATAGCCGTTTTTAATTTATGCCTTTTTCTTAAAGTTATATGTAGAAATAAATTTACCATGCTAAATATAAAGCATAATATAGCATGTCTGAATAAAAAAACAAATAGTGTTCTATAGTTTTTTATTAAGTTAATTAAGCATAAATATTGGACAAAATATGTTTTGAACCATTTGTATGGACATAATACATATTGAAACACTGGTTTATGGACACAATACATTTTGAAACACTGGTTTATTTTCAAAGCATATTATGTACAAAGAAATGATTCATATTTTGTCCAATAATACCTACTAAAAAATAAAAAAAAACGCTTATGGCCTATATTTTATGCACAGAGTATGCATAAAATAATGTTTTCACTGTATTAAATCAAATTTATATATAGCACAACATATATTAAATCTTGAGTTATTATGAATGCATGGAATTATGAATGACAAAATTGTTCAGTTCAGGTTCCTTTATTTCATAACTGAAACAAAATAAATTCATATTGTAGCCAGAATCTTATAACTGCCGATAAAATACAGTTAGAGTCGTATAATAGTACAAAGAAACAATAAAACGATAATTTAAATATTCCTCGACTCTTTGTTTTGGTGTTTTGTGTCTTTTTTTCTTGAGCCAACTGAATGATTTCCTACTAGGACTCCTTGCTCCATGCTTGTGCAACAATATTAAAACAATTTTGTTTAAATTACTAAGGGCTTGTTTCACCACCTTCTGATAAGTGTCGGATTTTCGGATTATGTCAAATGACAAAGACAAAAGTTGTAGATACTTACCTTACTTATCAGAAGGTGGTGAAACAGGCCATTATTTAAATAATCGTACAGTTTGCCGCCACAGACAGGCCATAATAAATTGTTATTTTGCTAACAGGTGGACAGACTATGTTTTGAAACACCACTTCACACGGACAAAACATATTTTGAAACAGCGCCTCATTTTGACATTCGATTATTTACTTGACAAATTCGGTTTTTATGCACTAACTTTTGCTAAGTTAGTTACTCTTGCATTTTAAGGCCATATACAACGAAATCTCTTATTTTGATTACTATGGACAAAATACGATTTGAAACAACGCTCCTCAAATATATTCCTGACATAAATCTGTCTCATTTTAACTCTGTATCAAGTATGTCTAAATTAACTCTGTATCAATTAACTAACTAATTAACTCTGTATGAAATATGAGTAGTCAGTGTGCGCTCTATAGATCTTTGCCTGAGGCTGACTCACCTATTTATCCTAATTAGGATTTCAATATTAAAATAAGTACAATATTAATGTATTATTTTATTTTAGTGGACTTTCAAGTTGTCTATTATATTTGGACATAACCCTTCATTGATATCTCAAAGATTAGCCCATTTTAAAAACCTCTTTTATTACAAAATTTATTAATAAAAAACATTGTTATTTAAAATGTGTAATCAGAATACAAAATTGATTTTCTATGTATAATTTAATTTCATAATTTAATAAATAGATGTTTTAATAAATAATATTTCAATTACTAATTTTACAAAAATGTTTTGTTTCATTAAAAACCATATTAGATTTCATAAAAATTTAACAGACAGTCTTATTATAGCTCAACACAGATTTAGCAGTTAGCTTGCATCTTAAAAGTGTCACAGGCTACTGTTATATACTCCTACATTAGAGTACCCACTGGCTTTTAAAAACCTAATTTCACATAGAAATAGTGGCAGGCATCAGGTAGTTAATAATATAATTAAGAGGGTACAAATGAATAAATAATAAAATTCTGCTGTATTTTTTATTAAATATGTACACAGTAATTCTATTTCTGTTGTACACAATTTCTAAACTATGTATCATCTTGTACTTTAATAATTAATATTAACAAAATAAGACCCACTCATAGCTAATTTCAGGCTGGCCAACTCTGATTGTGTTTATTGTACCATAAATAAACAATCACAACAATAATTGAGATTGAAACATGTGATATTACAACTTTTGTGCCAGGTGGCCAATCTAAGTTTTTGTAGAATAAATGTAATATGCAACAAATTTTTTAATTTGTGCACTTTGTTGGGTGCACTGTTAAATAGACTAAAATCTGTGTGATCTAATCGGATTCTCGGGGTCAAATAGTTTGGGATCTTTTAAAAACTCCTTGTTTTTATAATAGTAAGGCAAGTATGCACAGTTCTGCGCCTTCCTTATCTCTGATTCAACTAATGCTTGTTTAGCTTTACATAGACCAGTAATGTGTCTTCCGTATATCCTTCCAGTATAAGGACTCTGGAATTGTGATAATAATCTGTAGTTTTTATAATCTGGCGTTATGTTTAACTTGCATAGTATGCACAGCCGTTTTTCTTTTTTATACGGGTTTTCCATTTCTATCGGCGCGTCATTCTCTTCAGCTTCAACTGGCGTTGAAGAATATGGTCTTAAGGACAATAGTATAGCCTTATGTGTTGTAGAAACTGGAAAAATTACAAATAAGTTATAGCACTTAATTACTCGGTTTATGTGTTAAATGAACCGTTATTGTGTACTTACAAATATTGCGAATAGTCAAGCATTTTAAAAGAGCCATTATTGATCTGGAATTAAACCAATTTGTGCCTATTTTGTTTAAATTGAATTTGAAATCACATCACAAGAATGAAGAAAACAATGAAAAACATAACCTCAAACAAAAGTCAAAAATCAAAATGACAGTGACATTTACGTTCGGTACTTATAATTTTAAGGTCTCTATTTCTCAGTAATCTCAGTAGTTGAGTAAACCTTCTCATTGAGCATTTAACTGATTTAAATAAACAAGTGTGAATTTATTTTTAACCGACTTTCAAAAAGAAGGAGGTTCTCAATTCGTATTTTTTATTTTTGTATGTACTTATGTACACCGATTACTCCGATATTTGTAAATCGATTAGCGTGATTTTTTTTAAATCGACAGAAGTTTGCGAAATGGTCCCATAAATTTTTTTTGCTTCAACTCCTCAATCCTCATGCTGAAGGGGTAGTGCCAATCTAAATCTAAAATGGAGATTAGGGAAATGTTCATTATAAATTCATACTCTAGGTAGTAGGTACTAACTCTGTGTCCCAGCTCAGTGCTAATGCTGCACGGTAATGCCCACCTGATCTATGGAGATTAGGGAACAGTCCACTATGTCGGTTTTTTGAAAAAAAAAAAAAAATTATGGATACTTGGATACCTGCGTAGGATAATAATTATTGTAAGTACACATCACAACAATAATAATTGTGATTGAAGCAACGTAACAATCATAGCGATTGAAAGGAACACGGTGGAGAAGTGGCGTGGACACAATGCGGATGTCGGACGTGGACGTGGCGCTGTCACAGAGTTTTCCATCGACCAAGTACACCTTCCGCATTAGTTACGTGGTGATTCTTTGTTGTGTACCTATTACTCTAAGTATGGATGATTCTATGGAAAGTTGTGGTGGCGGCGGCATAACTGCGTCACGTCCACGCCACATCTTAGCCACCTTACTTCTATAATAACATCATATACTTAGTACCTATTTTAACCACAATAATCACAATCACAATATATCACAATAATATAATAATATTATAAAGGCGAAAGTTTGTGTGTATGTTTGTTCCTCTTCTCCGCCGCAACTACTGAACCGATTTGGCTGAAATTTTGAATGGAGATAGATCATGCCCTGACTTAACACATAGGCTTTTAGGCACACTTTTTATCCCGTAGAAGTATTCCGTGGGAATAAAATAGATATAAACTTCCAAAAACGCCATAGAGGGCGCTGACTGTTCTTAGGTAAATCACGCTCACATAACACAATATTACAATAGTTTGCTGTGTTGCATGCATTGGCAACACATAGGCTACTTTTTATCCTGGAAAAATGCACAGTTCCCACGGGATTTTGAAAAATCCGAAATCTATTAGGGTAATTCCGGGGAAGATGGCCTTATGGGAGAGATGGCCAATAGAAAAAAGTCGAAGTAATTATTAATAGATGGCACCTACTATAATTTAGTTCGATTCGTTTCGGCACGGGCAACAAGCCGGCATGGAGTTTTTTGCGAAAAAGTTATGGAAAGGTGAGTAATTTGACTTTGTTTTTTAATAACACGTTTAATTTAAACTAAGGGGTTGACATATTAAGTGGTCACGAAAAAGTTTTGAAAGTTTTGTTCGTTTTTGTGATTTCTTTGTAAAGTAAATAACTTTCTCGTCATTCTAACCTAAAAATTAACTACAAAATTGAGAAGTTGCTTTTATTAAGTACTGTGGCCATCTCACCCGGACAATCGGGAAAGATGGCCAAATTATTTATGGGAGAGATAGCCATAAAATTAAATGTCCTAATTTAAATCTATTTTTAAAATTCAATGTTTCTATAGATGCCTAATCAATACGTACGGAAGGCGGCTATTGGACGATGTGCCTGGAGCGAAGAAGACTTAAAAAATGCTGTGTCAGAAGTACACAGAGGAGGGATGACGGTTTATAGGGCCTCTTTTATTTACCATATTCCAAGAAAAACACTAGAAAGAAGGTTAAAACAAAACAACTACACAAAGGGACCTATGGGACTTTTGTCGGAGCGAAACGATCGTCGAGTTGAATTTGTGGTGCATTTGTGTAGTGTTGTGCATACAAATTTGTCACTGTTAGCGGATTATAGCAAAGTAATTTTGTGTTCATTGTATAGGACCTATAGGACTATCATCAACCTTTGGTGCAGACAACGAAAAAATACTGAGCAAGCATATAAAAGACATGCAGTCGAGAGGCTTTCCATTGACTATCGATGATTTGAGAAGAATTACAAGTCAATTTTTAGTCTCAGATTCAGGCCCAAGTAGGTATATCCCTTCAGACGGTAGACCAACCAATACCGACTAGATTACTGGACGAAGTATCTACACTGCCTGTTAAACTAAACGAGGTTTGGAAACGAGCCAAATAAATAAGTAAGCATCATTTTGACATCTGAAGATCATATTGAAAAACGAAAATCGAAAGAAAATGAAAAAGAAAAAAAGGAAGAAAAGTCAAAAAAACCAAAAATGATAAAAACAGATACTATGACTTATAGACCTAAGAAAAAAAACTGTTAAGAAAAAGGCAATTCGTAGGTTGTCTGATAGCAGTTGCGAAGAAATTCCCATCGTTTTCAATGATACCTCTGAAAGTGAATCTGAAGATAGAGAGAAAGATAACTGCTGAGATTGTGGTGATAATTATTACAGGACACAATTAGTTGAAGATTGGATACAATACAATATTTGCATGTTTTGGGTGCATGAAAACTGCACCGAGTTTGAGGACATGTGTTCTTACTGCGGTAATAAGAAAAAAAGGAGTTAAAAGATCTCAAGAGCAAAGGAAAAGGCAAGAAGAGTATTGGCCATCTCCCCCCGATTACTATGGCCATCACCCCCGGACACTCTGGGAGAGATGGCCAGTCCTAGTTTTTTTTTAAAGTTTAAAATTACATTGTTTGCGTTTTTTAAAGTAATTTATCGTTAATGTTTGATAAGAGTAATAAATAAAGTTTACGTTTTATATTAATTCAATGTTTTATTCATCATAATTCCTTCACTATAGAGTTTTAAAGTTACTAGGGCCATCTACCCCGGACTTACCCTATATCTACAGCTATAGGTAGATTACTATAGCGAACTTAAGTAGAGCGATAGTAAGTATAAAGGTTGGATAAGGGAGCGGGAACGGGAACCGGAAATCCACGATTCCCTCGGGATTTGTTCAAAACCGAAATTCACGCGGGCGAAGCCGCGGGCATAAGCTAGTTTGTTTATAAAAGTAAATATTAAAAACCATTAATTATACCTACGTATAACATTGTATTGTATTTATAGAGGGGACGCCCGTCCTTTTGACCCAGTTCTCCGTTACGTATAACATGTACCTACCTATTATAATTTGATAATTAAAGAGAATAGAAAAATATTATTTTCTTATTTATGACGAGAAACTATGTTGTTTCTGTTTTTCTTCGGACAGGCAAGGATCCGTAACGTAACCATACAGGATATTCAGACGGAAAAATTCTTGAATTTCACCGAGAACCTAAGTTCTATGTTAAGAATTTAAAGTAGGTATAGTACCTACCTAGTGAGTTATAAAATTCCGTGGTAATTTGTAAGGCTACATACCAGTTTGTTTACTTAAAACAAAACCAGCGCGGTTGCGAAAAATAGACATCCAGCCAGAATGATTGCAACACGTCCACTAGAGTGGGTATTTGTTAATATGGCTATTACACCGTTGTGTTGAAACTGACGCCTCACTGCGGAAATGCATCGGGCCGGCCATGTTTTCCTCCGATCGGTTTAATTTCATAGTATCAACAGACGGGAGGGTTTGGTACGGCCGGGACGAATTACCTGAATATCCTTTTGCACCGTGTGATCGGACCGGACCATAGCGGACTTGTTTAATAGAATACAAATCGTTACAAAAGATTTTTGTGGTCGAACAAAATACTTTTATTCTAATGTACAAAACGGTGTGTTACAGCAGCTGTGTGCAGACAGAATTTCGACAGAGTTTCACAACCGAGGCGGAGACTAGCCCAATACGTAGGAGATATTATAGTGCACAAGTGTGTGTGCATACACAGGTGAACACTGTATTCCTTCACTCTCATAGTCCAATAGGATGCCAATGTGACACGACCGGAGAGAAATCAGGCACAGGACCGACGGCCTTACATTCTCTCACAGGCACGGGGGTGTATATAAGACTTCTGACTTCCAACTCCGGGCTGACACTGAGAATTTTTTAACAGAAGAATCCAATTGTACCTCTTAATTTTTAGCCTGACCAAGGAAGCCAGAACTAGGACTTATATCTTTGTTTTAATTAATGTCCGTTGCACTATAGTCGTGTCCATTCCTAACACAAGCTATGCTTATTTGGAGGAGATAGGAGAATATTTTCATGTTCAGCATGGCTAATAAGTATGCTTTTATCAAGAAAAAAACCATCTTGTAAAAGTAATTACTTATTATGGCCGGTGGATTCTGTACTATAGCAGACCAAATCCGCTATCCAGAAGCGCCGTACTAAGCCCTCCCGTCTGTTAGCACTACAACCTCACTACAACTTTAGCATTTTACGTTCGTAAACAAGAAATCGAAAAGACGCAACGAATCACACAACCGGCACAGCCACTGTCCGCTTCGAACGTGGCAGGCCGCATCCGTGTCGATTCGATCAAAAAGATAAACATTTCCATTCAATTTCTGAACGAAAACGATTTGGGGATATTCAAAAATTCAAAGAAAAGGTGTTTTTTGTGACGCGCTGGATTTCGCGCCTAAACTAAAAGTGTAGTGACGTATCAATTTTTTAAAAGTGTGTGCTTTTGTGAGACTGACTAAATTTTTTTCGGATCTCATTAAACCTCTGGTGAGTATGTATGGAAATTGTTTTTTTTTCTTAGGAAAAATTAGCATATTTGAATAATAAGGAAGCACCCAGCAAATGCGATGTTAAATGGGCATTGATTTTATTACGCAAGTTTCCGCGTATGTATATAATACAAATTTTTATATAATCTCTCATACTGTCATTGTGAAATGTTCTACGAATATGTACCTACCCACTGGCCACTACTACGTATCGATATGGGGTAACTTTGAAAGTTTCCACGTTTCGTTGGGAAAAGTAAAAGTTTTAGATCACGTAGTGACGAAAATGGTATCGAATGCTCGTGGTAGATGTTAACGTACCCAAGGCAGGCGTAAGAAATCAAGGTTGGTAGGAGAAAGTAGCCCAGCTGTGAACGAAGGAGCGCGCACAGACGCTCTACGCTGTCTATAAATTCAAACTTGGAATCTTATTTCAAATCTATTTTGTACCTGTATTCTGTACAGATAACAATAATTTTATCCAAGGAAACCTTTATTCCTTACTTTCTGGACGTGTGCAATGTGCATACCTACTGCCTTGATTTGTGTGCATAAGAAAATTCTGCAAACCAATTAGAATCTAACTAAGAATTTAATTTGTATTTGTTAATTTGTAACCTTTACTAGGTTTCTTAGTAGATAGCTTAGTAGGGACTAGATTTCTTAAAACAGTAAATACATAAATAATAAAAAATAGTAGGAGAACTATACTTACTCCAACTTTTAATTAGATGCAGTAAACTGACGTTTCAAAATGTAATTCCGTAAAATAATGTTGTCATCCTAATCTCAGTAGTGATGTGATAGGTTCATTTCATTTCATTTCATTTATAATCGTAGAATTGCCGTATCTGTACATTGAAGATTTTTGCAAAATAATAACTGGGGGATGTTATATAGGGATAAGTAGTAGAACGTAAAAAAGCTATTTTTGAAATTTTTGTCTGTTTGTCTGTTTATCTGTTTATCTGTTTGTCTGTTTGTCTGTTTATCTGTTTATCTGTTTGTCTGTTTGTCTGTATGTTTTTGCGCGCATCACGTAAAAACTACTGAATGGATTGAAATGAAACTCGGCATGATTTAAGTTAATACTATTGAGTAACATATAGGATACTTTTTATCCCGAAATTCAGCACGGTTCCCTTGGGAGAGGGGATGAAAGGCAAAATGTGTACTTAGCTGTAATTCGTTAACGGGTGGTCCGATTTCATTCATTCTTTTTTTGTTAGAAAGTAGATACTTTAAAGACTACTGGCTAATCTCCGAAAGGCTGGACCGATTTTGATGGGACTTTCACTGGCGGATGTTTACATTTTGATGTACCTAAACATCCGCCAGTGAACTTTTAACAGTTTTTAGCAAGGTTTAAGCTCAAAGGAGCATAGGAAAAACAAAATGATTCCCACGGGATTATTAAAATCAATATCCACGCGAACGAAGTCGCGGGTATCCGCTCGTTATAATCATAAAATCGTTTGGTTGTTAAGTAATAAGATCTTAAAATAATTGTATTTAGTAGAAACAATCTACCTCTAATAGGTACCTAGGTATTCAATATTTAACGTTTTACAGACTACAAGTTCATAAAGTTTTAAATTACATAATTAGAAGGTTATTACAGGTATCTATCTAACATTATCTACCATATCCTCATAAATATAAATTTTGTACTGTAGTAGATAAAGATAAAATGAAATAATCAATGTTGTGGTGATGTGAATCATTCACATCATTCACTTTTAGCCCATCCCTTTTTTTTTCGTCAAAAAGTAGCAACCCAAACGTCAGTTTACTGCATCGAATTAAAAGTCCGACTATAGGACGTATCAACTATAGAAGCTTTTCTATTTATGTGCGTAAACGTTTCTGAGAAACAAGTTTGAGCTTTGTTTATATGAGCATAGACTTCAGTATATTTACACTTTTGGCAACTTAGATAAGTACCTATACTCTTAAAATATTTGTTTTTCCGTGATTTTGAATGACGTGTGATTTTGAATTTGAATTTTATTAGTAGGTATGATAATTGCGTAGGTATAGTAATTGATAGTTGATACACACTTTACCGTCCCCTTACTCATTTTTAATCTAAAGCAAAATTATCAATTTTTATAGATAGGTACCTACCTACTTATAACTTGAAAAATAAAGGACTTTCATAATACACTTCGATCCCATTCCTAACCGCTTTAGGATTAGAAATGGAATTTCTAAAGGTGCGTCCAAACTTGAACATTTCACCGAACCGAACTGCGTAACATTACCGCGAACTTGTTACGCTCAATGTGGACCGCGGCGTGCTTTGAGCTCTTGAGATGTTCATGAACAATTGTTCGCGTAACAAATGCCGTCCACACTACCGTAACTGTTACGCGGTGTTCACACGGTTACGCAGTTCGGTTCGGGGAAATGTTCAAGTTTGGACGCACCTTAATAGGCTTTCTTAATGTGCGCCCTACGTCATAAAAGGAACCTATAGTAAAAAATCAAAATATCAAGTTTTTGACTTTAGTGGTTTAGGCTGTGCGTTGACAGATCAGTGAGTCAGTAACTAAGATATTGTAATATATTTTAAGCCTGCCACTTGCCAGTCAGTCAGCTAAGAGAAATTATAAGTACCTCCTCTAGTCAGTCAGTCACTCTGTCAGTCAGGACAAGCCTTTTATAAGTATGACTATAGCTTATGACAGCGATTTATAATCTCATGAAATCTTCCATCCCCTTCAGGCCTTTTTTTCACAAAAAAACCTTTTTTTTTTGGAGAAGGACATAGACTACCTAGCCTATGTCCTTCTCCAAAGTGTAATCTATCTTTGTACCAAAATTCAGCAAAATGAGTTCAGCAGTTTAGCCGTGAAAGCGTAACAGACAGACAGATGAGTTTGCTTTCGCATTTATAATATTAGTAGGGAAGTAGGGATCGAGATAGGAATTAGTACGGATAGTGCAAAACATAAATTATCCACATTGATTTTCGCGTGTTTTGAATCGGCACCTCAGGTTTTAGACTTTGATCGTTTGACTATAAATATGTACCTACCTACGATTTACAATTTACATAGACGATAGGTAGGTACGAAATAACTTAACAAGTTACACTGCTACAATTTATGTCTATTTTTAGACGCACGCTTTACCTACTAAGTATTTTATTACTTAGCATAACCATGATTAAAGTGCTATTTTAACCGACTTAAAAAAGGAGGTTATCAGTTCGACACGTACCTATTTACATAGTGTGTAGATTGGTAATATTTTTGGAACCGCAATATTATATATATGTTACAGCCAAAGTAATAAATAAGGATATTATGTATACTATCCAGCCATTATAAATATTATCAACTCAATTTGGATAAAGTAATAATTGACACAGAATTATTAAAATTATCTAGCTATTATAAATAATATTCAGCTATTTTATATAATATCTTGCAAGACTTGGATAAAGTAACAAAACAAGGACTTATGTTTAACTGATCACCAGATATTGCAAAATATAACGTCAAATAAACAGTTTATACCACCCAAAAACATAGTTACTTCTGCAACAGCTTCGGCGCTGGGGGAAGTGCAGCCCCATCGCCCAGGTTGCGTAGCAAAGCCTAGGCACCCACGCTCACCACCGCAGCTTCGGCTTGCTGGTCGCCTTCGGCGACCTGCCTCATCCGCTACGGCTCGCGCGGGTGCCTGCGATTTTCTACGGCGGGCGGGGGCGCGTATTTACATAATATACATAGCCAGAATGCACCCATAGGATTCTGCTTATGTATACATTGTAATGCAGTTTTCAAATTTTGTACTACAAAGTATACACGAATTTTGTGTACTACTAGTATATATTTTGTAACGTGGACGCGCGCGTGCATCGTTCCAATATATACAAGGCCAAAACGCAACCATACGATTTTTTTTTTTCAAAATTAATTAGGTAACTGTTTGAACTTAACCGACTTATTGCTTTGGGTTGGGGTGCTCAGATTTCGTTTTGGACCACATTCTACCTAGGATCCAATAGAACCTAAGTGCCCGGCCTGCGGCCGGGCACCTCAATATTTACATATGTTCTAACCTAACCTAACCTAGCTTCTGTAAGTGGCACGCATCCACTAGTTCAATAATAATACTTATTTTCGTGAGGTACTTATCTTCTGAGGTGTCTCCGGAGAAATTACAACAGCTATGCATATAATGTTTCTGTCATCAGCTTTGGCACGGTCTACATCAGGAATTTTAGGCTAGGTTAGGTTAGGATAGGGTAGTTTAGATTACGAGATCGTGGTGATCACGCCACACCACAAAGGAATGAGATGCGGGAGGGGAAGCAAGGCGGGCCGTATTTATCATTTTGACCAACGTTCATCTACTATTATGAATAATGTCTGGTTTGACATGATATTATGAATAATATCTGGACAATTTAGATATTATTAATAATTGCCAGTCATTATGAATAAAAGCTAATTAATTACTTTGGCTGTAACATATATATAAAGCTACTTGAAGTTACGTACTGATCACCTCTCCTGAACAATTTTGTATGGGACTTTTTCACCATACTTTCCGTGTGTGTAAAATTCAAAAATTTAAGGTCTACAAAATTATAGAGAGAGCTGGACGTGGAAAACTGACTAGAGTGCCCTAGAGGATCTCGAAAACTATCAGTCGGAGAGGTATCGTCTAGAAACAAAAAATGTTCAAAACCTTGGGCCATTGGGTCAACCGGTAAAAAAAATATGGCCACCATACAAAAAAAAATTCGTCTCCATACAAAAAATTTCCTAATTTTCAAGAGGCTCTCCAGAACAATTTTGTATGGAACTTTTTTCCCTTCACTACTTATGTGCGTAGAACTCATGGGTCTTCCTTCAGAAAATCATGAAATGTCATGAATGTGGAAAATTTACCAGAGTACCTCATGGATCCTCCAAAACTATCAGTCATACAGACATGGTCCCAAACAAATGTTATTAAAGACCTTGGGCCATTGGATGAACCGGTAAAAAAAAGATGGTCGCCGAACAAAAAAAAATTTTCTCCATACAAATTTTTTGGGTTCTTTTCAAGAGGCTCTCCAGAACAATTTTGTATGGAACTTTTTTCCCTTCACTATTTACGTGCGTAGAACTTATGGGTTTTCCTTCAGAAAATTATGAAATGTCATGACTGTGGAAAATTTACCAGAGTACCTCATGGGTCCTCCAAAACTACCAGTCATACAGACATGGTCCCAAACAAATGTTATTGAAGACCTTGGGCCATTAGGTGAACCGGTAAAAAAAGATGGCCGCCGAACAAAAAAAATTCTCTCCATACAAATTTTTTGGGTTCTTTTCAAGAGGCTCTCCAGAACAATTTTGTATGGAAACTTTTCCCTTAACTATTTATGTACGTCGAACTTATGGGTCTTCCTTCAGAAAAATTCTGAAACATCATGATTCTGGAAAATTTACCAGAGTACCTCATAGGTCCTCCAAAACTACCAGTCATACAGGCATGGTCCCAAACAAATTTTGTTAAAGACCTTGTGCCATTGGGTGAATGGGTAAAAAAAAGATGGCCGCATAACAAAAAAAAAATTCTCTCCATACAATTTTTTTGGGTTCTTTTTAAGAGGCTCTCCTAGACATTTTTGTATGAAACTTTTTCCCCCCACTACAAGTATAAGTAAATAGAACTTAAAACATTTTTTTTTCACAAAAAATACAAAACGTAGTGAATGTGGAAAAATTACCAGAGTACCCTAACGGCCCTCAAAAACTATCAATCATAGAGGCATGGTCCTGAAACTAAAAATGTTCAAGACCTTAGGCCCTTTGGTGAGCCAGTAAAAAAAGATAACTCCGGAACAAAAAAAAATTCGTGTCCATACAAAATTTCTTTTTAATTTTCAAGTGGCTCTCCAGAGCATTTTTGTATAGATCTTTTTTTTCCACTAAACGCATGCATAGAACTCATTAGTGTCCTTTCAGAAAAGATACGAAACGTGATACCAATATTTCTTTCTATCTTTCAAGAGACTCTCCAGAATATTATTGAACACAAAATTACTTTGCTATAATCCGCTACACTTCACAACGTCAACTTTGCAATCGTCCGTTGTGAAGTCGACATCTCCTGAAGATGCTCCGGTGTCGGAGCGAAACGATCGTCGAGTTAAATTTGTGGGGAATTTGTGTGGTGTTGTGCCTACAAAGTCACTGTTAGCGGATTATAGCAAAGTAATTTTGTGTTCAATAATATCATGGAATTCCGCAAAGTAACGCCTGCTTCTATTCAACAGACTCTCCAGAATATTCTGGAATTTCTTTATTTTATGAATATTGAAGAGACTACAAGGCCCGCGAGCTGCAAGCAACACTAGTATAGTTAATATTAAATAATATAACGAAGTTGCGAATGAAGTTAGCCAGAGACGCAAAACCGCGCCTGTTAGCATTTGTACTTCGAACTTACCTACTTATATAACTGTAGATAACAACAATAATTCCACTTATACATGTGAAACTTTGCTGACACCAGGTAGTAAACTAGGTAACTAATTACTAATTACAAAATAATTTTGACGACAAAAAACTGACACAAAAAGTTAATGTTCTGGCATGGATAGTTACATACGTAGGCAGGTAAGTCATAACTAGTTATAAGATTTTGTTTGCGCATGAAATATTATGATAATTTTAAAGAATTATCTACTTAACAATAATTAAGTATTATTTCTCTCTAGATGATTCCTATAGACTTCATTCACGTGGATGTACCTAGGTTTTTTTAAATCCCGTGTGAACTCTTTGATTTCCCGAGATAAAAAATATCCGTCTATATCTGTCTCCGGGATGCAAGCTATCTTTGTGTAGGATTTCATCAACAAAATTCTGACTTCTCAGTTTTTTTTGTAAATCAAATGTAGCCTATGTCACCCTGATCATAATAACGAATCAATAGACACCTCATTCATTAAAATCGGTCCAGCAGTTTAGGCACTACATTAGTACACACAGAATCTCATACAAAAATCGACCACAAACATACATACATATATACATACGTAAATACATAGACTGCTAAAATCATAACCCTTCCTTTTGGCTTTGCCGTAGTCGGGTTAAAAAAAACCAGACGTTTAGATTAGTACGGCATGGAGATGTTAGGAGATGGAATAAAACAAATATAAAAAAACTATTAGGATTGATAGGTTTATTATTCACATCTCGAATAAGAGTGATCTAACAAGACGTGTTCTTCTATATCTTAAAATTTCAATGCATTGCTGTCAGATGATGTGTCACTGTCGCTATCAATAACTATATTATAATTCACTAATTCATCGTCGTCATTCTGCAATCTCTCAACGTGAACTTACAATGTGACTTCACGTAGCCTCCGTTACAGCTTGAAAACCATCTTGCACCAGATTTAATATTTTTGTTTCGAAACGCCAACAAAATAATTAAAAATGTTCTCTTGAAATTATTGGTCCACAATCCACATTATAGTATTTTTATAATAATTGAGAGGCCGTTTTAACCAATATCTGACGATGCGTGATGGCTTCAATGGGTATGGAAATTTTTCACATGAAGCTGACAACACTTAGTTGACATTGCCGTCAGCTCATATTTATTATTATGATATATAATTTAGAGATATTTGTTCTTTTCTCTCACATTCTTGAGCACAAAACGAACGTACTACCATAACAATTTTTCTAGCACTACTTTTTATCACATAAGAACTGGTTACTGCTATGTATTTCACAAAATTTTCGTAACGATGTAAACAATGAACTTTGAAATTTCAAAGTGACTTTTCAATATGACAGATTTCGACTGCCCTAGTGATAAACAAAGTAACACATTTTTTGTGAATTTGACTTTTTTGCATTAACAAAAGTTTTATGTCGAGTAGTTTTTTACCACAGTGTCCACAGTTTAATATTTCAAATAACTTGAACCGTTTACTGAAATTTGAATTGCCCAAACAAATAACTGCACACTGAAACTGGAATTAAGGGTATTACTTTATGTACTTATAAATAATCGTTTTAATTGTTATCGGTTACTTACGGCCTGTTTCACCACCTTCTGATAAGTGTCGGATAGCCTAAACATAAGTTTTGTCTCTTTCTTACTTTATGTCAAGTGACAAAGACAAAAGTTGTAGATAGCTATCTAATACATATCAGAAGGTGGTGAAACAGGCACTTACTATTTTAAAAAGGTGCAGAATTTTAAATACCTACGTACATAATTAACTAATAGGGACATTACTTTACAGGAATATAACTAAAAATAGACACAATACTGTAAATTATAACTTTACAAGATAAACATAGTTGATTGATGCCCACGACTCCGTCCGCGTGTATTTAGGTTTTTGAAATTCTAGTCTAAGCTTTGTAATTTACCAGGATAAAAAAGTAGCTTATGTCCTTCCCAAAAATGCAACTTATCTTTATACCTCGTTAAGATCGGTTGAACAGTTGGTGCGTGAAGACTTAGTAGACAGACATACTTTCGCATTTATAATATTAGTAGGTAAGTATAGATATGGTATAGATTCTTGAGTTGTAATAAGCTCTAACTTAAGTCTCTGAGTGAACTAGGTTGGATATGCTTTGTCCGTCTGACTGTCACAGCCTTATAACTTCTGATTTAATGAACAGAATTACTTCCAATTCACCGATAATAATGTAGAATTACATTCAGAATTACAGCCTAAAGCCGGTGATTACATAAAAAATAATAAAAATAGTTATTTGTGTTATTTGGGGAGGGCCCGGGTGCTCATTAAAGCAAATGGGGGGGGACAATTTTATTAGTCGCAATATCACAATCACAATATCACACACACACACAAACGCACATTTGAACATTAATTTTTGGGGTAACTATTTGTATCTGAATAACATAGTAAACTCTTTGTAATAAATTATTTTTGGAAGAAATTATCAAGCAATATACAAACGAAGTAAATGACTTAACATCTTTTTAAAGTTGAAACATTAATTTTTTTGTATTTTATTTGCAACTAGCTGACTCCCGCGATTTCTGAACTAAAGAACCTATGACCTTGAAATATTTACGGAACAATACATAAAGTACTACCTTTCTAACAAAAAAAGAATGAGTGAAATCGAACAACGCGTTAATGAATTACAGCTAAATACACGTTTTAACTTTCATCCCCTCTCCCAAGGGAACAGTGCTGAATTTCGGGATAAAAAGTATCCTATGTCCTACCTCGGAGTATAAACTCAAATCGTACCAAGTTTAATTTGAATCCATTCAGTAGTTTCGGCGTGATGCGCGGCCAAGATACAGACAGACAGACAGACAGACAGACAGACAGACAGACAAAAATAAAAAAAATTTCAGTTTTGGTTTCACTATCGATTATAGAGTGCCCTCCAAAAGAAATTTTCAAAATATCTTCAATGTACAGAATTGGATCTGTTACAGTTTTATTATATTACTAGACTAGATTAGAAAAACCATATTTTTAATTTTAAACAAAATTAAAAGTGAAGGAGTTAGGAATAAATACTGTTATTTATAAGTTAAAATATATTATTTTGCAATTTATTACAGAGATAAATAAGTAGGTATTTTGTAGAAAGGTTGCCTTCAAATAAGAGTTTCAATGTTTATGCTTGTCCTGTAAAATTGTTCTGAATGTAGTTACTTTGTTTATCACTAGGGCAGCCGATTTATCAATGAATTTATCAATGAACTTATGAATGAACAAATCGCTGCGCGGGGCGCAGGGAGGGCCCCGTTGCAATCTAGGAGGGTTATCTTTATCGCGGTCCAGGTATACCTCTTCTGAGGGTTATGCCGAGTTTGCACATTTCGATAACGTTACTAGATTTATAATATCGAAAAACAATACTGAAGTATTAATTATTATCAGAGTTAATGGGCCTAAAGTTGATGGTTATTTTACACAAGCGGACACCCGTGACTTCGTTCACGTGGATATATATTGGTTTAAAAATCCCGTAGGAATCATTTTGTTTTTCCTAGGCTCCTTTGAGCTCATACCATGCTAAAAACTGTGAAAAGTTCACTGGCGATCAAAATGTGAACATCCGCCAGTGAAAGTCCCATCGAAATCGATCCAGCCTTATAGAGATTAGTCGATAATCGTTAAAGTATCTACTTTCTAACAAAAAAAGAATGAATGAAATCGGGTCACGCGTTATTGAATTACAGCTAAATACACGTTTTGACTTTCATCCCCTCTCCCTAGGGATTTAGGGAACCGTGCTGAATTTCGGGATAAAAAGTATATGTTACATATGCTATATGTTACAGTTACTATGAACTTAAATCATACCAAGTTTCGTTTCAATCCATTCAGTAGTTTTTGCGTGATGCGCGCACAAACATACAGACAAACAGATAAACAGACAAACAGACAAAAATTTCAAAAATAGCTTTTTTACTATTACTTATCCCTAACATCCCCCAGGTATTATTTTGCAAAAATCTTCAATGTACAGATACGGCAAGTCTACGATTTTGTTAATGTAAGTATAGATTTCCACTTGGGGCGCTGGCTGTAGATGTATGGAGTATGGACGAACTCAAAACTTAAAACAAGCTAGTTTAGATCTATTTTATTTTGAAAGTGTACCTACCTAGGTACTAACAACTCGGTGATTATAAAGCGAAGTGTGACGCAGCTATACACTATAACTAACTAACTAACCTCAACTTATAGGTATATTGTAATTTTTATTAGCCAATAGACGTCTGGCGTGAAGAACTTGCCAAAACCTTGCACAATATGGAAATGTTTTTTTTTTAAATATCACGTGTTAAAATCTCAAGTCCATAACAAAACACTTTCTCTTGTATTACTTTAGATTATGTCGACTGAGCTTCCTTCGCGGCAATTTACACCGTATATGTAACAAAATTAGGGTCACAATCACGTGAAAGGTTCACTTTTCGATCACTATTTTCGTGGTAGTCATACTTTCTGACGTCACCTTTAAGTTTTGTTAGTGGACTTTCGCTAAAAAATATATTATATTCGGGATAAAACTTTGATTTTGAACAATATTTTTTTTATTAATTACTTACGGTTATTAAAATATAAAAAAGAGTAATCGATTGTGTGCTAGTGTCTAGTTGCAGATATCTATTAGTTTTTGAATCTAAACTTGTTTAAGAAGAAAACGTTCATGACCCACAACAACTCTAGCTGAGGCTCTGGTCAAACACAACGAATGGCGGGAAATTCACGTTCCAGCAGTGGCTCCTAGTTTATGTATTCTGTGACGTCACGCAGAGTACATGAATGGATTTCAGTAACTGTACGAAGCTCGTCACATTGCAGCACGACTTCGTATCTGCAGCGTGAATTCTAAAAGCCGCGTTTGACACTTCCGTCGTAGGTACGTTGTGTATGACCAAGGCCTAACAGTGAGTCAGGTTGCAAGTTAGCTATACCTACTGTAAGCAAATCGATACATCTCTACAGCAGTGTCTATCTGTGGTTTCGAAATAACTGCCTCTTGTCAAGCTCATAAGATTTTTTTCTGCGATAGCATTTATATTAGGTATGTTTTTAAGTAAGCATATTTTTTATATAATAGGTACTATCTGTCTGTCCATTAGCATCTGTGCTAATCCGCAGAACGGTTGAACCGATTTCGACGAGATTTTCACAGGCAGGCAGAGGTCTGTACAAGGAGTAGGTAATCTAGGTTACATTTTATCTGTGGAAACAAAATGTTACTAGGTACTTATTGGACTAAAAAAACTTAAAACCACGAATCCTAAAACCTAAAATCCTTGAAAAAACCTAAAATAACCACAAAAAACAGATCCGCGGGCAGAATTTACTTAGTCACCAATAGGTACGAACGGTCAATTATCTCAAACTCTAATTAAATCTGCACAATAAATGATAACTAGACGATCGTGGCCTACTTTATGAGTAGAATGCTGCAGTTACACCGGATCAACAGTCTGTATGGTTGTGCCGAGCTTGCATACCTCGGAAACGCAGATTTGAATGTCGAATAAAACCGGCCAAGTGCGAGTCGGACTCGCGCACGAAGGGTTCCGTACCACCGATAGTAATATTAATAAATGCGAAAGTGTCTGTCTGTCTGTCTTCTAGCTTTTCACGGCCCAACAGTGTAACCGATTTGGATGAAATTTGGTACAGAGGTAGCTTACATCCCGGGGAAGGACATAGGCTACTTTTTATCCCGGAAAAATAACATGTTCTCATGGGAAGTCGGAAAATTTGTATTGAATATTCCGTTTAACCGATTTTGATGAAATTCGGTACAGAGGTAGCTTACATCCCGGGAAAGGACAATTACTTTTTATCCCGGAAAACTAACACTTCCCACGGGAAGACAAAAAATTTAAGATACATAGTCCGTTTAACCGATTTTGACGAAATTTGGTACAAAGTTAGCTTACAGCCTGGGGTCGGCCATTGTCTACTTTTTCAGTTCATCCGTTTAACCGATTTATACGTTTGGTACAGAGGTACCTAGCTTTCCCTGAAAGGAGAGGATTTTAAGAAACCTAAATCCACGCGGACGAAGTCGCGGGCATCATCTAGTTATCTATAAAAATGGCAAAAAAATCAAGTCCGTTGTATGGGAACCCCCTTAAATATTTATTTTATTCTGTGTTTTAGTATTTGTTGTTATAGCGGTCAGAAATACAGAAATACATCATCTGTGAAAATTTCAATTGTCTAACTATCACGGTTCATGAGATACAGCCTGGTGACAAACGGACAGATATACAGTCTTAATAATAGGGTCCCGTTTTACCCTTTGGGTACGGAACCCTAAAAACTATAATATCAGAGCAAAACGGATCCTGGTTGGTTGGTTGGTAGTTTGAGGACCTGGATGGTTTGAGCACAGGAGTAGAAATATATCTACTCGTGTGGTTTGAGCTCGCCAATATATTAAGTATTCAATCATTCGTCAGCCATCGCCCCAAGCGGAAATTTTGCAAAATAATAACCGAAAGTACTAAATTTATTACTTTAGAACAAGAGGTCCATTTTACTCTGATATTATAGTTTTTCGAGATTCGAAATCTAGTAACGTTGTCGAAGTATGCAAACTCGGCATAACCCTACAGTACTATAAAGTATTTTATCTACTCTCATATCTTAAAATCCCGAATATGAAATCAAAATGTGTCATATATTGGACTACTTTATTCACATACATCTATAATATTTAAAAAAAAAATTAAAAAAATTCATTATAACACTACTTTGTTAGGAAATTATTGCAAAGTAATGTTATAAAATAATTTTTTCTACATTATAGTACAGGCGAACTGGGTTCTGGTATTTTTGAGCCATGGCGGGAAATTCGTGCGACCTCCTTACAGTAGATGTGTGTAACTGTACAAACGCGTTAAACATTGTGAATTGTGTTAAATTGCAGAAGAGTAACTACTAAAAATTAAGTTTACTTAAAATTAAGTAACTACTAAAAATAACTACTAAAAATTAATAACTATTAAAAATTAAATTTTTGATAAGCTTGAGCTATTTTCCGATCCACTAATTTCTATAGGACATTAGGACTCCTCTACTACTATTAATTTCTCTATGGTAACCCAGGCTGTATGGTCAACGATCTTGGCCTGTCCCGAAAGGGACAAACCGAAAAAGAAGAAGAATCTCTATGGTAACTGAATTTTGGCGCCATACGCTAGTTATAATATTTAAATTTTTTATTTGTTACTCAAAACTTTACAAGACATGGTTTTTATTGTGCGGAAAAATGTCTAGCAGTGATACTGAAGAGAATTTAACTCCACCTGACCACCGACCAACAATCTTTTGCCAGCAAAATCAAAGAAAACTCATGACAAATATTACCAAGATTTTATGGTTTGGATTTTAAGATATGAGTTTAGATAAAGTAGTGTATGAAACTCTACATAATTAGTTATTAAAACACTCGTGTAATACTATTAAAAAACTCGCCTGCGGCTCGTTTTTTAAACTAACACTCGTGTTTTAATAACCTCTATTATGCAACCGTTTCATAAACTACTATAGTATTCTGTGGTACAATGCTGGGTAGAAGCCAATGGAGATTTCCAACCCAATATGTTGAAGTTTGCTGTGTGCCAAAAAGTATAAAGTTTCAACTATAACCTGTTGAACTTGTTCCACATAGATTTATTCATTAAGATACGAGCACATAATTGTTAGCATTTTATGTATACCTACACTAGCGGCACGCTATGATCACACGAGTAGAAAAGGAACAGAGAGGAAGCTACCTACAAGCGTCCCGCAGCAAGTACACTCACACATAGCGCCGCTCACGCACACACGGACTGTCACGGACGCTCCACTAGTGAACAGTTAGTTGAATAACGTCAAGGCTGTCGTGTGGTCGTATCGCGTGCGCATTAAATTATTAGCGAGAGTTATTAGCGAGAGTTTAGACAACTGTGTACTTAAAATAGTGTAAATTATACTTATAACAAGTATAAATTAGAAATTTAAAAACCCCCGACATTCGCCATTGTGTGGCGGCGGCCATCTTGGATTTGCATAATGCTATTCTACTAGTCAAGCCCTTTCATTTGATATCCATATTAAGGGAGTTGTGAAAAAATATGTGATCCGCCATTTTGTAGCGGCGGCCATCTTGGACAGATTTTCATTAAACATAGCTAACAACACTCTCGACTACTAATTCATCTTTCAAACAAAAAAAACCGCATTCAAATCGGTCCACGCGTTGGAGCTCCACAGGGAACAGACAGACACACACACACACACACACACACACACACACACACACACACACACACACACACACAGACACGTCAAACTTATAACACCCCGTCGTTTTTGCGTCGGGGGTTAAAAAATTAAGTGTTGTGTTTAGACAAATATGCCTCAGTATTTTACAATGTACAGTATGTTTAAGTTCCACTATCTATATCTATACTAATAAATAAAATTGAAGTGTCTGTCTGTAATTTCGAAATAACTACCTCATATTAAGCTCATATGGTTATTTGAACTGTACCATAACCGAATCACACGTTTTTAAAATTTTTGTCTGTCTGTCTGTCTGTCTGTTTGAACGGGTTAATCTTCGGAACGGCTGAACCGATTTTGACGGGACTTTCACATTCAAGTCGAGAATTAACCAGGGAGTAACATAGGCTATTTATACATATTTTTAACCGACTTTCAAAAAAGGAGGAGTTCTGTTTTTCTACCTATGTACACCGATATCTCCGAGATTTCTGAACCAATTTGCGTAATTTTTTTTTTAATCGATAGAGAAACATTGCGACCCTGTTCTATAAAAAATTGGATTCCAACTCCTCAATTCTGATGCTGTAGTCGACCTGATCCCCAAAACTAATGGGTTTCAGAAACTTTCGGTTATTTAAATTGATATTTATCGTTGAATGAACTCGAGTAGATACATATCCAACTCCTCAACCCTGATGCTGTAAGGAATTGCATTCCGAAATCGTGGGGATCCCACGGGATTTTTGCGTTTTGGGGACGGGTTACTACAGATAAGCTACTTTTTGTCCTGGAAAATCAAAAGTTCCTACGGGATTTTAAAAAACCTAAATCCACACGGGCGAAGCCGTGGGCATCATCTAGTAAAAAATAAGGATATTTCTTTTTTTTGTACCCTAGAGATCAAGTGAAGTAAGTATACCTACCTTTACATAATATTATATTATCTACACAAAAAATTAATGAAATGAAATTAATTGAAATGAAATGAATTTATTTATTGTAGGATAGCATGTGCCACTTATGATATTATGTCAAGACTCTACCACTGGTAGTCTGGTACGGAAATCAGATTCTACTCAATAGAATTAGGTAAAACATTGCCAGGTAAGTTAAAATAGCTCCTGTACACAATGGACCATTTCGATGGGCCTATCTAAGGTACTACTAGGTAACTAGGTACTTAATTCATTCAATTTACTAAAGTAAGTAAGTATCTAGGTACTGTCACGCGGGCGAAACCGCAGGCAGAAGCTAGTATAATATAAAAAACATTTTATTCCAATCATTACTACATATCTTGCTATACATATATATACTAGTATATAATATTTTTATTTTTACCCATAATTTTTCACATGCAACAGGTGACAGCCCTATCAGAATAGGTATAAATTTTGGACGTTCTTAGGTAGCTTCCCTTCTGGTTATTCTGTGCTATGATGGCCGGTTTGACACATTACAATAGTGATGTGGAATGTCAATTTATTCTCGAACAAAAAACAATTAAGTTTTGTTTTTGTACCTGATTAAATAGGTTTAATAAAACAAAAATGTATATGTTTATTTAATTTATTTGAACGAACTGAATATTTGAACGAAAATGAATATACATACTTTATATGCACACAAGAAACATATGAATACAAAAGATACCAAAAAAGGTGCCACAAAAGGCCATAATTAATCAGATTCGTCCATACTACTATTTTCACTGTCGTCACTGCTATCATCACATACATTAATAATTATATGTTCGTTTTCTATAATATTATCTATTTTCACATCTCTTTCATAATCTTCCCTTATTAATTTAACAGTTCTATTCACAACCTTTTCCCAGTCTCCTTTAGTCACATGTTCACAAGCTTCTTCTAATAATTTTAGCATTTTTTTTGTGGTAAATGGGGGTTCTGTATTGTGTCTTGCAGCATATCCCTTAATTTGAGCCCACACCAACTCAATCGCATTATACTCACAATGGTAAGGCGGTAACCGTATAACTCTGTGCCCATGTTCTAATGCTATTTCGTCAATGACGTATCGGATCTTGGTTGGTTTGTTTTCTTTTAAAAGACGTACTAATTCCGCTTTTAACATATTCATGTTTGCATCTACGCCATTTTTACGAAGCCATGCGACGATATCAGCTTTCTTTTGGGATTGGGCAGGTGGCTTGTCAATTTGCATCGAGTGGTATGGGGCGTTGTCCATAATTATAATAGATGGTTCAGGGAGGCTACACAACATTGAGGTAAACCATTCAGTAAACTTTTCTCCATTCATGTCTTCATGATAGTCTCCAGTGGTTTTTGACGCAAAAGCCATGAGAGAACCTTCGACAAACCCGTTGATGGTTCCGGCGTGACAAATTATAAGTCGCGATCCTTTTCCTACAGGAACTTTGGAAGTAGATGCTGCTGTGTCATCGTTCCAAGAACGGCCTACAGTATGGTTAGCATTAAGCCATGTTTCATCCAAGAACACAACATTTTGCCAATTTTTGATTTCTTTCACTTGCCGTAAAAAAGTATACCTTGCCATCGCTATATCAAATCTTTCCATCAATATTTTGCGTTTGTTACATTTTTTGTATCGAAATCCAATGGTCTTCAAAATCTTCGTTAAAGAACTTTCCCCACCGAAGAATAATCCAGCTTCCTTCAGTGAATGCACCAACTTTTTTCTTGTTGGATACTCCTTCTGTAAATAGTAGCCGTAAACATGTCTTCGGATAGCATCGGCATCAAAGCTATCGATGCCTACGACTGGTTTTGCTCGTTTTCTCTTTTTTGGTGTGTGAAGTTTATTTTCTTCTGTGCCAGTCTCGCCATATTTTTTTTTAGTTATCCGTCTAACAGTTCGTTGTCCAATATTAAGCGCATCAGCTACGCGTTCAACCACTGACGTTATAGGTAAAATTGGCCCTCCATTTTGAGCTTCACGATCGAAATAGTTACGAAGGCGTATTACGAACTCACGTGTCTGACTATTTAGAACAGTTCTCTGCGTACGTTCGGTCATATCGACGAAATCCACAACAAAGGGCTTGAACAGAGTCCAAATTAACGAGCAAGGGTCAACAGTAATGCAGTATCAATATTTGAAATCCAAAGCCAGGTCAAAACTATATCACAATCGCATTGCACTGACAGTTTATACTTTTCGAAGCAACGTCAATTCGAAACTGTTTTGTTTTGCATTGAGCATTGACGCGAGTTTGCCGGAGGTAGTAGTTGTGCTAGCCAGCGATCCTATGTGACGATCGTATTAGATTCCATTTTTAAAAATTTATTGATATTTTTTTGCGATTTCAGAGGTTTGTCCACATAGTGAAAATTGTTCATATTCACAAGTACATTCACCCCTTAAATGGTGCAAACTGATTTTTCTACACTTGTATACATTTAAGAAATCAATTTAATAAATAAATTTTGAGTCCTAAACCTAAAACTACATTCGATAAAATTTATGAATCTCTGCACATCACTATCGTCAATAAAGTAATACAATTATTTCCTTCAAAGTCGTTATCAATTAATACGGAACTTCATGAGCGGACAAACGTCAAACCGGCCATCATAGCGTGCCGCTAGAGTAACGCATTGTTTCCTTTAGTCACACCTTAGGGTTGCCACCCACTACGGCAATAAAATTGCAATAGTATAGTTATGTGTCCGCAAGGAATTTATGATGTTCAATTGTGGTTTTTTTGTATAATATATCGGACAGACAGACACATTTTCGCATGTATTTTCAATTTCATCAAAATCGATTTAGGCGTGAAAGCGTAACATACAGAAAGAGTTACATTCGCATTTTTATATAATAACTAGATGATGCCCACGGCTTCGCCCGTGTGTATTTAGGTTTGTAAAAATCTCGTGGGAACTTTGATTTTCCAGAACAAAAAGTAGCCTATCTGTAGTAAGTAGTAACCCGTCCACAAAACGGAAAAATTCCGTGGGATCCTTACGATTTCGGAATGCAATTCCTTACAGCATCAGGGTTGAGGAGTTGGACATGTACCTACTCGAGGTCATTCAACAATAAAGTCTTTAATTGGTATCCCCAATATCAATAACCGACAGTGCCTAAATCCCATTAGTTTTGGGGATCAGATCCCCTACAGCATCAGGATTGAGGAGTTGGAATCCAAATTTTTTGTAGAACAGTGTCGCAATGTTTCTCTATCGATTAAAAAAAAATTACGCAAATCGGTTCAGAAATCTCGGAGATATCGATGTACATAGGTAGAAAAACACAACTCCTCCTTTTTTGAAAGTCGGTTAAAAAAGTAGCCTATGTTACTCCCGGGTTAATTCTCTACTTGTATGTGAAAGTCCCGTCAAAATCGGTTCAGCCGTTCCAAAGATTAGCCCGTTCAAACAGACAGACAGACAGACAGACAGACAGACAGACAGACAAAAATTTTAAAAACGTGTGATTCGGTTATAGTATCGTTAAAATAACCATATGAGCTTAATATGAGGTAGTTATTTCGATATTACAGACAGACACTTCAATTTTATTTATTAGTATAGAAGTATAGATATTAATAGTTAGGAAGTATGGTTAATGGTAATAAGATGATTATAAAACCTAAATTATTTCCTGTCACAAGAGACAACCCTAGGCACTGAACCTTGAGGTTTCTTACCTGCGAACCGCACGCAAATCAAGTGATTAATAAAAATCTATACTAATACTAATAAATAAAATTGAAGTGTCTGTCTGTAATTTCGAAATAACTACCTCATATTAAGCTCCAAAGGTTATTTGAAGTGTACCATAACTGAATCACACGTTTTTAAAACTTTTGTCTTTCTGTTTGTCTGTTTGTTTGAACGGGCTAATCTTTGGGACGGCTGAACCGATTTTGACGGGACTTTCACCATACAAGTAGAGAATTAACCAGGGAGTAACATAGGCTACTTTTTTAACCGACTTTCAAAAAAGGAGGAATTGTGTTTTATACATTGTATATTTGAATTGATATTGGGGATAACAATTAAAGACTTTATCGTTGAATGAATTCAAGTAGGTACATATCCAACTCCGCAACCCTGATGCTGTAAGGAATTGCATTCCGAAATTGTGGGGATCCCACGGGATTTTTCCGTTTTGGGGACGGGTTACTACAGATAGGCTACTTTTTATTCTGGAAATGTTCTGAACTGGAAATGAAAAAGTTCCCACGGAATTTTTAAAAACCTATAAATCCACACGGGCTAAGCCGTGGGCATCATCTAGTTAATTAATAAAAATAAAATTTTCCTTTTTTTCCTTTTTTTTTTTTAATAAAAGTAGGGGATGAAAGTTTGTATGGGAGTCCGTCATTCTGAAGATAAAACCATGAAGCTTTGTATTTAGGCACTTTATAAGGGAACAGAAACTCCACGCAGACAAAGTCGCGGACAAAAGCTAGTATAATATAAGGGCAAGATTAATTTTGTATCTGTTGGTTATTCCTACGCATGATTAAAGAAAAGGAACTAACAAAAAAAAAATACACATATATTACAAAATGTATACAATTGTCCGTCATACTCTCATTGGTTGTAACGCGCGTGCGGCCAACAGGAATCAGTATAGTTATTCTGAGTTTGCGCACTTCCAAAACTTTGCCAAATACTTAATATCGAAAAACTATAATATGTAATACAATAGAATAGTATAGAATACAATAGTTTGTTATTCAAATAAACTTTTACAAGTAAGTACTTATGAATAGTCTTATTGAATCTACCACTGGTTCGAAATGCCATTCCAACCAGCAAGAAACTGGGCGACTGCTCTTTTTTAAAATAACAATATCAATATAACAATTTTATGTTAAGTACATGATTGAATTGCCGTCTCGCGCATTGCTGGGACTATCTACTCTAATATCTAAGTAGTAAGTGTGATTTTGTAAAGTGCACAACTGTGCATCAATTTGGCACACGTTTTCCTCCCACTTCGCCGTTCCATCCTTGATAATATATTTCTATGGTTTTAATTCTGTAGAGACGATGTCAAATATGATGATAACAAGAAAAATCTAATACATTTCTAGAATTATATAGTATGGTTAACATGTTCTCAAGTAACTAGATTAAGCTATTAATAGTATGTTAATTGTATTATAGGATCACCACACGCTAGTATATACCTACACATTATAATATGGCATATGAATATTAAGATTGTAGGTAAATGGCCTTCTTAGAACGAATTTGCTTATCGATTCAACGACATGTATTATTTGCATATTCTTTGGATTCAGAGCCAACATCTATACTTACTAGTATTAACAAGAGAAGTGATAATCTAAAAGATTGAAAGCTAAACCAACTACACCACACACGCAGTCCTTACCTTGAAGACTACTGAAGAAATGATTTTGATGAAACTTGCACTGTTTCCTAACTTGATGTAAATGAGAATGGTCACAGTCCGAGGAATAGTTTCTGAGAGATTCACAGACAAATTTACATATTATGTACAATTGTACATGCAATACACCTATGTATATTTTGTATATTAGTTTGAAAGCCCTTGTAGATTATCTTATGTAAATATTTTTCAGTTCCAATAATATTACATACTAGTGGATCCGGCAGACTTCGTCCTGCCCGGTGGTGACATACCAATATCAGCACCACCTTCCGAGACCCGGTAGGTTACCTGTACCTACTTATCCAGTGATTGAGTTTTCAAACCATCCAGGAACCCATTGAAATATACACACAAATTGATCCAGCCGTTTAGGAGGAGTTGACAAACACACGTGCGGAAGAATTATATAGGTACGGGTGAAAGAGTTTACCGTATCCACGCGACGGGATGTTTGACAGTTACGAAACCCGTGAACATTTTGTATGCGAAAATGTTTTTTCTCGTATTTTAATTTTTCGTCAATTTTTTAATGTTCTTAATAGTTATTCTGCTATTCGGGACGGTCCCGAATATAACAAATCAAAAACAATGAAAATCGGTCCAGCCGTTCTCGAGTTATAAGTGGTCGAACTAACACGACTTTGTTTTATATATATAGATAGTATGTATGTATGTATGTCGAATTGATAACCGGCCTCCTTTTTTGAAGTCGGTTCCTAACAATTCCTAAAAATTCGAAAGTACCTAACTCTTGTAGTATAACTCCAGTTGTCCATTTATACAATTATTTATTTTCCTCACTTCATGATTAAAAGCTAGGTAATTCTCGTAATTATTTATTTAATCGCTGTCCATTTCCATAGACCTTCACATTTGTAAACACAAGTCTCTTATCAAGTACAAGCGACCCGCCCCGGCTTCGCACGGGTAGTAATTACCCGCTACTATCCCACCACACATTGTTTTATTATATCTCAAGAGATCAGGCAGCGATATCGATGAATGCTCCCAGATGGCTTGACTTTTTCGACATTTTCAACCAATTTACAGAAAACCTTAACAAATTATAGACCTAAACCTTACTCACGAATAACTGTCTCTGTCTATCGGTGAAAACCGCATGAAAATCCGTTCAGTAGTTTTTATATTATTATGTAGTGTTAAATCATAAAACACTCGTCAAAGCTAGGGTCGCTATTGCTTTAGGTGTTTCTCAATTTTCGGTAAATAAAGCGACATTTCACTTGTCCCACATTGGGTCTGGCAACTGATCAGAGACTGACAGTAGTTTTTAAATTTATCGCAAACAGACATACAGACAGACACGGCGTTTGTTTTATAATATTATGTAGTGATAATATTATGTAGTGGTAATATGACAGAGATCCTAATAATATAAGGCACTAGAAATGCAGTGTACGCGTGAATTTGTCGCCGTGCTGAGGACGCGGAGGTCGCCAGTGCAATGATGTGTGAGGTAAGCAAACGATGCGACGCATTTGCAACCTAAATGCCCTAATTCTACGGCTTGATTGTGCGTGCACAGATTGCGTGACAGACTGTTTGTCTATGTAGTAAGGCGGCGATATGCGTTCTGTATATTTTCAATTATAGTGCACAGCACTTCTGATGCCTTATATTATTAGGATCTGTGGGTAATATCATAAAACACTCGTTAAAGCTAGGGTCGCTACCGCGTAGAGGTGTTTCTCAATTTTGGGTAAATAAACCGACATTCCACTTGTCCCACATCGGGTCGGGCAACTGGCCAGAGACTGGTTCTCGTTATGTAACGCGTTAGCCGTCGGCCGACTAGCTACTCGCGACTCCTTTCACCGCTCGGATCCTTTTTAGCTCATAACCACTTTGACAGATTGATTTTTTAATTCACCATCTTGTCTCGTGAGGCCGAGGAAGTGATGTAATATTCTGTGAAGAGGATTCATTTTTTAATTTTTAAGCAAGGTATACCTATACTTAGGTGTATCATACAACTTCAAATCAATAAAGTAACATAAAGCCAATGGTCCTAATAGTGGGTGACCCTAATTAATGACCATACAGATGGCTCCCCATTTCCTTATTTTTTAAGTAAATTAAAAAAATATATATTAGTAAGTAGTAAGTACTCTACTCGATAAACTCTAAACAATGATACTTACCCCACACGCTAGGGTAAAAAAAAAATCCAGCTACTTTTTCATGTATGGGAGCCCCCTTGAAAAATAATTTAATTCAATTGCTAATTCAATATTTAATTTTGGGTCAACGTTCTACATCAAATATCAAAGTTCCAGGGTTGTAACTCATTTCGTCTGCGAGCTAGAGACGTGTAGAGATAGACAGCAGAGTAACATTAATAGGGCTCTGTTTTTAACCCCCGACGCAAAAACGATGGGGTATTATAAGTTTGACGTGTCTGTGTGTGTGTGTCTGTCTGTTTCCCTATAGCGCTCAACCGGGTGAACCGATTTGAATGCAGTTTTTTTGTTTGAAAGGTGAATAAGTCGAGAGTGTTGTTAGCTATGGTTGATGAAAATCGATCCAAGATGGCCGCCGCTACAAAATGGCGGATTACACATTTTATCACAACTCCCTCAATATGGGTATCAAATGAAAGGGATTGACTAGTAGAATAGCACTATGTAAATCCAAGATGGCCGCCGCCACAAAATGGCTAATGTCGGGGGTTTTTTTAATTTTTAATTTACACTTGTTACCCTTTGGGTACGGAACTCTAAAAATAAACTATTTTTATACTTTGTAGTGGCGTTTGAAGTTAGGTTTTTGAAAAGATTTTTTATTATATTTTTTATTAAGGTGAAGCTATGTAAATACTCGTAAGTAAATGTGTTTAAAAATCATCAAACGTCATCTGGGTAATATGATCAGATACCTACATGTGATAAGTTTATGAGTACATGTAGGTACAATAAAACGCTAACGAGGAAGTCTCAAGGTAACATAACAAAGTCATTAAAATGAATGTGCAAAACAAAAATTATAATTTTTTTGCTTACTTACATACGTATACTCCCAACTGAAACGTGGGGAATATGAATACATAACGTTTTATTATAATTGAGTTTAATTAATTCTACGTAAAACTTCAAGTGATTCTTTACTTTACTGTGAAAAACATTTTTTTATCAAATTCCTAACACAGTTGGTCAAAGATTTTTATAATCATTTCCCAAGTCCCAACTAAATCTAGTAGGCAGGTGATTTGATCAAAATTTGTTTAGAGCGTGTCCTAATTAAGCGAACAAGAGCGGCTAAATGTTTGCTTCCAGTTGCCTCCTTATAATTTTTATATGGAGTGTCCAAACAGCGCGTAATGTACGCAGTTTGCGGCGTTTCGCTTGCTAACTTACTCAGTGAGTTCAGTGAGCGGCTGATTCGCCTCCAAATGCCTCCAAAACTATAATGCCCATTTAGACTCTCGATCCTCGCGTCCTTTGACTCGCGTCCGAAAAACCTCGGAAGACGAGGCACGAGGCAGGGACACCAGCGCACCGTCCTCGCTCTCGCACTCGCGTTGCCTCGTGTAGCCTCGTGGAGAGTCTGGATCGGGCGTGAGAGATCCAGAAGTATGAGTTGCGACCAATACGCCGCTCAGAGTCATCCAGCGGACAGTCAGCCGCTCACTGTTCGCCTAATGGGGACACGGCATAAGGAAAATTACAAGTTATGTTCTTCATGAGATCTACATGTCTATGAGTTCGAGATGCATTGTGTATTACACAATATCACAAAAACAATATGAGCGCTTCTACCATTAGATAACCAAAGTTAAGAAGAAATTCAATAGGTTGTCAGGTGTTATGCAACTCCTAAGACAGAATGTGACAAAGATTCATATAAGCAAAGCATTCCAAATTGATGGTAGTTCAAAATTCATTTCCAGTAGGTCAACTGTGTCTCTGTGTTGTCTATGTTTCTGTGTCTCCAATGACAAGTTAAGAATCTACCACGAGTTCAGGAAGCGCATTCTGCTGAGAAGAGCCCGCAAGAAACATAGCAGTTGCTTTTTAACCGATCTTAAAAAAAGGGGGAGTTACACAATTCGTCGTTTATGTATGTATGTATCCCGATTACTCAAAGACGCCTGGACTGATTTGAAAAATTCCTCATTTGTTTCAAAGGGTAGGTATACTTCCCAGGTGGTCCCACGGTAATTAAGTCAGGATCTGATGATGGGATCCTGAAGAAATCGAGGGAACTCTTCAAGTTGTATGGTACATTGAAGTCCATTTAATTTTTCTTAAAATATAACTAAATAACTTGTCAAAATACAAGTTACCCATATTACCTAGCTATATACATATTATTACTTATATCAGTGTAACTTTTCATCTTTATCTATACCGTGGGCAGCAGGCAGCTGAATGTAAAGATGTTTATGAATCGCTGTATATCCTATGGTTTTGGATTTCCCCATACTGTCCCAATTAAAAAAACACACACCGTATGGATACCTGCATGTATCATTACCGTGTATCGGTCCGTAACGAATTGCCACAGAGGATGTTACATTTGTTAATTTGATATCCTGTATCACAATTTCGGATATATATTGTACTAGCGGATGCCTGCGACTACGTCCGCGTTAATTTAGGTTTTTTAAAAATTTCATGGAAACTGATTTTCCGGGATAAAAAGTAGCTCATGTTTTACTCCAACGTCTAGTCTGTCTGTACCAAATTTCGTCAAAATTTATTCACCGGTTTAGGCTGAAAGCGTAACAAACAAACAAACTCACTTTCGCATTTATAATATTAGTTAGGATATTGTAAGGGACCTTTCAGACAGACCGGCGCGGAGAGCAGAGCAAATTTTAATCGCATTTAAAATAGAATCTTAAGACATTGAAATAGGCTTTATTTTTACATGTTAACTCTTTTATGATAAGAGGATGCTCGAGCATGCTCCCAATACGCTCTGTGTGAAATATATGAGAGCAGCCGGTCGGCTACTCGTCGAGCCGGTCGGCTGCTCCATGCCCGTGCCCTTTCGCGCTCGAGCATCCGACCGGCTCCGTTCGCGTGCTCTTTCATGCTCGCACAGCCGACCGTAGGCCGAATATGCTCTGCCGTCCGGCCCAAGAGCGTACGCTCGGCTCCGAGCGCATCCGCGTGTCCGTTCACACAGACCGGCGCGGAGAGCAGAGCAAATTTGAACGGCCGGTCTGTGTGAAAAAAAAAATGCTCTCCGACGCTCTCCGCGCCGGTCTGTCTGAAAGGTCCCTAATAGCTACTGACGTAATCTAAATTAGCGTGATTTTCAATACATTAAACATCAACGCTAATAAAGCTGCTATCCAAAAAATATAAACATTTTTCAGAAGGCAATCTATACTATAGAATAGAATAGAATAGAAAAGTTTTTTATTCAAATAAACTTTTACAAGTGCTTTTGAATCGTCGATTGAGTCTACCACAGGTTCGGAATGCAGTTCCAGCCGAGAAGAACCTGTAAGAAACTCGGCGGTTGCTCTTTTTAAAAATAACATTATAACAATTATTATTATTAATGTACATGATTGAAATGCCGTCTCGCGCATTGCTGGAACGAGTTAAATCCAAGCTTTTTTATCGTTTATATAATCTTCAGTTGTATAATAAGCTTTTTTTATGAGCATACTTTTAAGAAAGTTCTTAAACTTGTGTAAAGGCAAGTCTAAGACATATTTTTTATTCGGATAAACTTTTACAAGTGCTTTTGAATCGACAAATGAATCTACCACTGGTTCGGAATGGTGCTTACAATTCTACACGTTAAGAAGGGCAGACAAAAGTAGCCCCATTTCCGACGGCGGCACCCGTTCACGAGCATGACGCATGATCCAGCCATTGCTTCGCTCAACCATATTTGAGGGAACGTAACAACCCGCACCACACGACACCACCACAGAAATGTTTAAAGAGAGCGTGACATACTTAGGCTACCCATGATTAAAGCATCGAATTGAACACCAATAATCGAATACTCCTCAAGTTATAATAGCGTATAAAGCGAATAAATTAAATCCATGCTTTTTTATCATTTATATAATCTTCAATTGTATAATATGCTTTTTTCATGAGCACACTTTTAATAGAATTCTTAAACTTGTGTAAAGGCAAATCTAAGATTTGTTGTGGAATTTTGTTATAGAACATTACGCCCATTCCCCATACTAATATAATAAAGCGGAAGAGTTTGTTTGTTTGTTTGTTTGTTTGAACGCGCTAATCTCTGGAAGTACCTGTCGGATTTGAAAAATTCTTTTTGCATTTAGTAGTCCAATTTTGGGGGCAGGTTATAGGCTATTTAATATCCCTAAAATCCTCCCCTAAGGGGGTAAAATGGGGGTAGAAAGTTTGTATGAAAGTCCTATGTTTTTAAAGTTACAGACCTGAAAATCGGTATTTAGATTAATAGTTTTAAATAATAAAATTCTGTATATTTTATTTTGAAAAATCTTCCCTTAAGGGTGGTAAAATAGGGGATGAAAGTTTTAATGGGAAGTTTTAATTGTATTATTGTTATTATCAACTTGACATTTGGAAAGTAGGTTAATTCTAGGACTTAGATATCAGCCTAGAAAATATTTCACGAAAATCCTCCCCTAAGGGGGTAAAATGGGGGATGAAAGTTTTTATGAAAGTCCAATGTTATTGAAGTTACGACCTGAAAATCCGCATTTAGATTATTAGTTTTAAATAATAAAACTTTGTATATTTTATTTTGAAAAATCTTCCCTGAAGGGTGGTAAAATAAGGGATGAAAGTTTTAATGGGAAGTTTTAAATTACTGTTATTATTAACTTGAATATTGGAAGGTAGGTTTTTAATAGGACGTAGATATCAGCCTAGAAAATATTTTATGAAATTCCTCCCCTATGAGGCTAAAATGGGGGTAGGACGGTTATATGAAAGTTCTATGTTTTTGAAGTTACAGATACGAAAATCGGCATGTAAGCTATTAGTTTTAAATAATAAAAACCTATTTAAATTATTTTGGTAAATCTCTTCTTAAGGGTGGTAAAATAAGGGGTGGAAGTTTGTACAGGGAAGTTTGAATTATTGTTATTATTAACTTAAAATTTGGAATATTATCATGGGACATAACTACAGATTGACGTGATTTTTTGCAGTAGCATGTTTTTAACCCCCGACGAAAAAACGACGGGGTGTTATAAGTTTCACGTGTCTGTGTGTGTGTGTGTGTGTGTGTGTGTGTGTGTGTGTGTGTCTGTCTGTTCCCCTGTGGCGCTCAAACGCGTGGACCGATTTGAATGCGGTTTTTTTTGTTTGAAAGGTGAATTAGTCGAGAGTGTTGTTAGCTATGTTTGATGAAAATCGATCCAAGATGGCCGCCGCTACAAAATGGCGGATTACATATTTTATCACAACACCCTCAATATGGGTATCAAATGAAAGGGCTTGACTAGCAGAATAGCACTATTACAAATTCAAGATGGCCGCCGCCACAAAATGGCGAATGTCGGGGGTTTTTTAAATTTTCAATTTATACTTGTTAGTTAAAAACCTGGAGAGTGACAGGCTACTATTTCATCCCGGGAAAACAAAGGGTTTCCGTGGGAGTTTTGAAAAATCAAATACCGCGGACGAAGTCGCGGGCAACAGCTAGTATTAAAATATTTTTACCATACTAAGGGTCTATTTCACCACCTTCTGATAAGTGTCGGATAGTCTAAACGTAAGTTTTGTCATATTCTTACTTTATGTCAAGTGACAAAGACAAAGCTTGTGAATAAACTATCCGACACTTATCAGATGGTAAAACAGGACCTAAATGTCCAAGAATCCATACCAGCAGGGCTATTCTTTAACTTAGTTATAGATTGACCAGTGATAAAAAACTACTCGACATAAAACTTTTGTTAATGCAAAAAAGTCAATTTCACAAAAAATTACAGTTACTTTGTTTATCGCTATAGCAGCCGTAGTGTTGCTAACTTTGGAATTTCATTTCCGTATTTTTCATGAGATTCTGGCCGATCTATACTAACAGAAAATGGTTGCCAACGAATTGGTTAGATATACTTACAGTGCTGTTTTAATGTGTGAAATGGCATCACTGTTTATATTTCACACAGTAAAGCAGCAATGTACGTCGAACTAATTCGGTGGCTATAATCTTCAGTTGGTAACTAAGCTAGAGAATAGCCCACCAGTGAGGTTATGCCGAGTATGTAGGTACATTACGGTAACGTTGATACTTAGAATTCAAGCATCGAAACACAATAACTTCAAAGGACAAGTATCCCTAGTAGCAATTTTCGTTGGGGGTTTGTTGCCAACGGTAGCCAACGGTTGGTAACATGTTGGGAGATGGTGGTTGAGATGCCAACTAAGTCCCTCTGTAAGGCCAACTGCATGAAATGTTACGTTACGTCATGCAGTATTGCCAACAATCTAGTAACGTTGGGCCAACGTTCGCTATAGTTGGTTAAACAACAAGGTATAATCATACTGTTGGTCCAACGTTGGCCTAACTACAGACTACAGCGTTGTAATATATGCAAAATATGTAACGTTGGGCCAACGTTCGCTATAGTTGGTTGGACAACAAGGTATAATCATACTGTTGGTCCAACGTTGGC
The DNA here is from genome assembly GCA_920104075.1 of Melanargia galathea. Taxonomy (NCBI): domain Eukaryota; kingdom Metazoa; phylum Arthropoda; class Insecta; order Lepidoptera; family Nymphalidae; genus Melanargia; species Melanargia galathea. Next base: position 12,985,780 of record OV049868.1, read on the forward strand.
CTAACTACAGACTACAGCGTTGTAATATATGCAAATTATGTAACGTTCGGTCAACCTTCGCTATAGTTGGTTGGACAACAAGGTATAATCATACTGTTGGTCCAACGTTGGCCTAACTACAGACTACAGCGTTGTAATATACCGTAAACCCGGGTAACTTGGCCCGAATTTCTTAAGTTTTTTGGTTCAATGTCGAATATTTAAAAAACTATTATTAGTTTTACTTTGTTTGTGAGCTACACTACTGTTAAATGTACTCTTCTTTTCATATAATTAAAATCTATAACAATCAAATGGAAATGTATATGATAAAAAGCTAAATTTAGAGAGCGGGCCAAAAATTGATCACTTTTTACAACTTTGCCCATTTTGGGAAAACTTATATAACTCCAGTATTTATAACCGTAAGATCATGAAACTTAGGGTTATTTTAGAAAAATAGTTTATGTAACATAGGATCTTATTACTAAACATTTAAATGTTCATATTAGCTGCCAAAATTGAGTGGGCAAAGTTGCTATAATTTTTTTGTAACTTTTCATACTAATAAAATGATAAGCTAGGGTTGTCATTTTTTATTCTTAACCAGGTTTAAGGTAAGGTACGTAAGTTATTATAATTTCAAACCAAAAATATTAAAACAAATATGAAATGAAGCTTATAAAAATCTTTAATTTACTTATAAGAAATTTAATAAGTATATTTTAACTTAATACTAATAAAACATTCTAGTAAGGAATCATCAAAAAATTAAATCAAAAATATTCAGTCAGTTTGTTGAAATCACAAAAATTATTATTATTAAGGTAGGTAGGTATTAAGGAATAATGAGAAAAAACCTATGACCTTGAAATATTTACGAGATAATATCCAAAGTACCGCCTTTCTAACAAAAAAAGAATGAATGAAATCGAACTACGCGTTAATGAATTACAGCTAAATACACGTTTAGACTTTCATTCCCTCTTTCAAGGAAACCTTGCTGAATTTCGGAATAAAAAGTATCCTATGTCCTTCCCATTTCGGAGTGTAAACTCAAATCGTGCCAAGTTTCATTCGAATCCATTCAGTAGTTTCGACGTGATGCGCGGCCAAGATACAGACAGACAGACAGACAGACAAAAATATATATATATATATATATATATATATATATATATATATATATATATATATATATATATATATATATATATATATATATATATATATATATATTTGGCTTCAGTATCGATTATAGTGCCCTCAAAAAAAATTTTCAAAATATCTTCAATGTACAGAATTGGATTTGTTACAGTTTTATCATATTGTAGAAATAAAAACTTTCTCATAACAACAGAGATAGTTCCAAAATTAACTGTGATAAACAAAACGTAAACGAAAGTAACTGTTAATGTCAATTTAAATTTACTGTACAGGTGACAACCCTAAGGGCTATATTTTGGTGGGCAAAGTTATAAAATGTGCGTCCGAAACAGCAATATAACATTGCCCACCAACATATTTCTGAAACTGAGAAAGCTTCCACGCTGATTATTCGATCTATATCGTTTATTTGATATCAAATAACTGTAGTTTAAAAATTACTTACCTGTTGCAATTACCAAGCGAGTTACAACAAAAGTTTTTTACACTATTTTTGGCCCGCTTTTTATACCATCAACTTTGACTGGTGCTCACTGCTAACTGAAGTGAAATTGGTAACAGTTGCTTATGCAATTTTGCCAGAAATATACTCAATTTTGTACCACAGGTTAAATAATAAACGTAAGTAAAATATCTTTCCAGATTATTCAGCATTTGTAAAAAGTACTGCGTCGGGCAAAGTTAGGTTAGTTGGGCGAAGTTACCCGGTTTTACGGTATGCAAAATATGTATCGTTGGGCCAACCTTCGCTATAGTTGGTTGAACAACAGAGTATAATCATACTGTTGGTCCAACGTTGGCCTAACTACAGACTACAGCGTTGTAATATATGCAAATTATGTAACGTTGGGCCAATGTTCGCTATAGTTGGTTGAACAACAAGGTATAATCATACTGTTGGTGCAACGTTGGCCTAACTACAGACTACAGCGTTGTAATATATGCAAAATATGTAACGTTGGGCCAACGTTCGCTATAGTTGGTTGAACAACAAGGTATAATCATACTGTTGGTCCAACGTTGGCCTAACTACAGACTACAGCGTTGTAATATATGCAAAATATGTAACGTTGGGCCAACGTTCGCTATAGTTGGTTGATCAACAAGGTATAATCATACTGTTGGTGCAACGTTGGCCTAACTACAGACTACAGCGTTGTAATAATAGCAAAATATGTAACGTTGGGCCAATGTTCGCTATAGTTGGTTGAACAACAAGGTATAATCATACTGTTGGTCCAACGTTGGCCTAACTACAGACTACAGCGTTGTAATATATGCAAAATATGTAACGTTGGGGCAACCTTCGCTATAGTTGGTTGAACAACAAGATATAATCATACTGTTGGTCCAACGTTGGCCTAACTACAGACTACAGCGTTGTAATATATGCAAAATATGTAACATTGGGCCAACGTTCGCTATAGTTGGTTGAACAACAGGGTATAATCATACTGTTGGTCCAACGTTGGCCTAACTACAGACTACAGCGTTGTAATATATGCAAAATATGTAACGTTGGGCCAACGTTCGCTATAGTTGGTTGAACAACAAGGTATAATCATACTGTTGGTGCAACGTTGGCCTAACTACAGACTACAGCGTTGTAATATATGCAAAATATGTATCGTTGGGCCAATGTTCGCTATAGTTGGTTGAACAACAAGGTATAATCATACTGTTGGTCCAACGTAGGCCTAACTACAGACTACAGCGTTGTAATATATGCAAAATATGTAAAGTTGGGCCAACGTTCGCTATAGTTGGTTGAACAACAAGGTATAATCATACTGTTGGTGCAACGTTGGCCTAACTACAGACTACAGCGTTGTAATATATGCAAAATATGTAACGTTGGGCCAATGTTCGCTATAGTTGGTTGAACAACAAGGTATAATAATATTGTTGGTCCAACGTTGGCCTAACTACAGACTACAGCGTTGTAATATATGTAAAATATGTAACGTTGGGGCAACCTTCGCTATAGTTGGTTGAACAACAAGGTATAATCATACTGTTGGTGCAACGTTGGCCTAACTACAGACTACAGCGTTGTAATAATAGCAAAATATTTAACGTTGGGCCAATGTTCGCTATAGTTGGTTGAACAACAAGGTATAATAATATTGTTGGTCCAACGTTGGCCTAACTACAGACTACAGCGTTGTAATATATGCAAAATATGTAACGTTGGGCCAACGTTCGATATAGTTGGTTGAACAACAAGGTATAATCATACTGTTGGTGCAACGTTGGCCTAACTACAGACTACAGCGTTGTAATAATAGCAAAATATTTAACGTTGGGCCAATGTTCGCTATAGTTGGTTGAACAAAAAGGTATAATAATATTGTTGGTCCAACGTTGGCCTAACTACAGACTACAGCGTTGTAATATATGCAAAATATGTAACGTTGGGGCAACCTTCGCTATAGTTGGTTGAACAACAAGGTATAATCATACTGTTGGTCCAACGTTGGCCTAACTACAGACTACAGCGTTGTAATATATGCAAAATATGTAACGTTGGGCCAACGTTCGATATAGTTGGTTGAACAACAAGGTATAATCATACTGTTGGTGCAACGTTGGCCTAACTACAGACTACAGCGTTGTAATATATGCAAAATATGTAACGTTGGGCCAACGTTCGCTATAGTTGGTTGAACAACAAGGTATAATTATACTGTTGGTGCAACGTTGGCCTAACTACAGACTACAGCGTTGTAATATATGCAAAATATGTAATGTTGGGCCAACGTTCGCTATAGTTGGTTGAACAACAAGGTATAATCATACTGTTGGTGCAACGTTGGCCTAACTACAGACTACAGCGTTGTAATATATGCAAAATATGTAACGTTGGGCCAATGTTCGCTATAGTTGGTTGAACAACAAGGTATAATCATACTGTTGGTGCAACGTTGGCCTAACTACAGACTACAGCGTTGTAATATATGCAAAATATGTAACGTTGGGCCAACGTTCGCTATAGTTGGTTGAACAACAAGGTATAATCATACTGTTGGTGCAACGTTGGCCTAACTACAGACTACAGCGTTGTAATATATGCAAAATGTGTAACGTTCGGCCAACCTTCGCTATAGTTGGTTGAACAAGGTATAATCCTTCTTTTGGTGCAACGTTGGCCTAACTACAGACTACAGCGTTGTAATATATGCAAAATGTGTAACGTTCGGTCAACCTTCGCTATAGTTGGTTGAACAACAAGGTATAATCCTTTTTTTGGTGCTACGTTGGCCTAACTACAGACTACAGCTTTGTAATATATGCAACATGTGTAAACGTTGGGCCAACCTTCGCTATAGTTGGTTGAATAGCAAGGTATAATAATACTGTGGGTGCTATGTTGGCCTAACTACAGACTACAGCATTGTAATATATGCAAAATGTGTAACGTGAGCACATAGACATTGTGAAAATAAGAAGTTTGAGTACCAACAACATGGGGCTGCACCTTATAGTTTCGGAGATATAAGCTTTTAAAAATCTGACAACGGGAGCACATTGACATCGCAAAAATAAGAAGTTTGAGTACCAACAACATGGGGCTGCACCTTATAGTTTCGGAGATATAAGCTTTTAAAAATCTGACCACGTTAGCATATAGACATCGCGAAAATAAGAAGTTTGAGTACCAACAACATGGGGCTGCACCTTATGGTTTCGGAGATATAAGCTTTTAACAATATGACCACGGAAGCATATAGACATCGCGTAAATAAGAAGTTTGAGTACCAGCAACATGGGGCTGTACCCTATAGTTTCGGAAATATAAGCTTTTAAAAATCTGACCACGTGAGCACTTAGACATCGCGAAAATAAGAAGTTTGAGTACCAACAACATGGGGCTGTACCCTATAGTTTCGGAAATATAAGCTTTTAAAAATCTGACCACGGGAGCACATAGACATCGCAAAAATAAGAAGTTTGAGTACCAACAACATGGGGCTGCACCTTATAGCTTCGGAGATATAAGCTTTTAACAATATGACCACGGAAGCATATAGACATCGCGTAAATAAGAAGTTTGAGTACCAGCAACATGGGGCTGTACCCTATAGTTTCGGAAATATAAGCTTTTAAAAATCTGACCACGTGAGCACTTAGACATCGCGAAAATAAGAAGTTTGAGTACCAACAACATGGGGCTGTACCCTATAGTTTCGGAAATATAAGCTTTTAAAAATCTGACCACGGGAGCACATAGACATCGCAAAAATAAGAAGTTTGAGTACCAACAACATGGGGCTGCACCTTATAGTTTCGGAGATATAAGCTTTTAAAAATCTGACCACGTTACCATATAGACATCGCGAAAATAAGAAGTTTGAGTACCAACAACATGGGGCTGCACCTTATGGTTTCGGAGATATAAGCTTTTAAAAATTTGACCACGGGAGCATATAGACATCGCGAAAATAAGAAGTTTGAGTACCAACAACATGGGGCTGTACCCAATAGTTTCGGAGATATAAGCTTTTAAAAAATTTACCACGGGAGCATATAGACATCGCGAAAATAATAAGTTTGAGTACCAACAACATGGGGCTGTACCCTATAGTTTCGGAAATATATGCTTTTAAAAATCTGACCACGGAAGCATATAGACATCGCGAAAATAAGAAGTTTGAGTACCAACAACATGGGGCTGTACCCTATAGTTTCGGAAATAGAAGCTTTTAAAAATCTGACCACGGGAGCACATAGACATCGCAAAAATAAGAAGTTTGAGTACCAACAACATGGGGCTGCACCTTATAGTTTCGAAGATAAAAGCTTTTAAAAATCTGACCACGTTACCATTTATAGACATCGCGAAAATAAGAAGTTTGAGTACCAACAACATGGGGCTGTACCCTATAGTTTCGGAGATATAAGCTTTTAAAAATTTTACCACGGGAGCATATAGACATCGCGAAAATAATAAGTTTGAGTACCAACAACATGGGGCTGTACCCTATAGTTTCGGAAATATATGCTTTTAAAAATCTGACCACGGAAGCATATAGAAATCGCGAAAATAAGAAGTTTGAGTACCAACAACATGGGGCTGTACCCTATAGTTTCGGAAATGGGTGATTATCGATTTTCGTTTTAATTTCGCAGTTTTGAAAAAAAAATTTTTTTTCTTTTTATTATTATTTTTTGTATATACACTTATAGATTACAGTATGAGAAAAAATTACATGTACAAGGCCTCTTTGTAACTCTAGCAGTTTTCCGGAAAATTAATGGAGTGTAATGAACCAGTGGAAAGAAATGAAAATCACTTGGAATGTAATGACCTATCGTCGGATAAAAATGAATTCAGAAGCTTTTTAGTAGCCCATCTGTGATTATTTTATGAAATAATGAACAATTATATGAAAAAAACGAATAAAATTGAAATAAAATCTAAACCTTGAGTTTAGATTAACAGTAAACAAGCATAATCATTTTAAATAAATTAAAAAAATGAATTAAAAATAATTTTAGATTTGACGAGGCTGGTCTTGCAGAAATTTTACGTCTCAATCTTAATTTTTTCGCTATTTTTCTTTCTTAATTTTAATAATTCCTGAATTTGTTTTTTTAATTTCTCTTAATTTTGGCGTTTTCTGGCTCTATCTTTAGCTAACTTTTCTTCTTTTGTAAGTTTTTTCTTTGTTTTACTCATGTCCACTTGTTTTTTTGGAACGGAATGGATATAAATGAACTGGAAACAAATGACCAAATCGATTTTAAATTTAAAATACTCGAGATACGTGAATGCATAAAATCTCCGAAATAGAACTCTGAATAGAAACAAAACATAAATCCTAGTAGTAAATCTAGAAAAAATTAAAAAAATTAAGTCACGTTGAAAATCGATGGAACGTAATGAACTCTACCGCGTGACAAAATACTTCTGACTACTCGCGAATGCAATTTTTTTGTGTTAATTGAAAGATCACCATACTATAACAGAACAGCAGCGGTACTAACTGAGACGCCGGATACGCAGGAGGGTAAATCGTTGCTGTACACGTTTGAACACGTCGTGAAGTAGCGATTCCATTACCAGGGAACGTAATGACCGTTTGCGATTGACAAAATTAAAACTTGGATTATTTCAGGGTTAGAATGGCTTTATAAATTACAAAGGGTAAACAGTCTAATCTTATATCATTGTTTAATTTGAAAAACAAATTAACTAATTCGTTTGATGCACACGAATTGAGTAAAAAAATATGTAATTCAATAGATGGGCATTTGCACACGGAGATTAATGACTTTTTCACAGGATTTTCCTAATTTTCTTTTTACCCTGAGCATTCAGCCCTTTTGTAATAGGATGCCTTCTTGCATCGTTTGTGTCTTAACAAGATAATCAAAACCATTTTTTCCATAATAGATAAAACATAGCGATTTTAGCCTTTGCAAGGTGTTTCGAACGAAAATCGATAACCACCCAAATATAAGCTTTTAAAAATCTGACCACGGGAGCACATAGACATCGCAAAAATAAGAAGTTTGAGTCCACACTATCGTAACTACTACGCGGTGTTGACACGGTTACGCAGTTCGGTTCGATGAAATGTTACAAGTTTGGACGGACTTTTAAATGTGAATATCTTGCAGTTCCAATAATATTACATACCTACATAAACAGTCGAATTGATACTTAACCTCTTTTGAAGTCGGTTAAAAACGTATCTGAGTTAATTCCGATCACAATAATGCTGCAGATGTCAGAATCTCTACGGCTTAGGAGCTCAGTATTTTGCAGCATCAACATCATCATCGTTGGCCCAATGTTAAAAGATTGTAAGCAAGACTGCATGACGTAACATAACATTTCATGTAATTGGCCTTACAGAGGGACTTAGTTGGCATCTCAACCACCATCTTCCTAAATGCTACCAACCGATGACTACCGTTGGCATAAAACCCCGACAGAAATTGCTAATAAGGGGTGCTACAGTACCCTGCATTACCTGGGATAAGACTTGGAGTCTAATCATAAAGTTGTTGCTTGGTACCTACAATAAATACCTACAGTAAATCCCTCGCAACAAAAATCGGCAATTGTTCTGGGTCAATCTCCTTAATTACCCCAATTATGTCTTGAATGTCTCGGTTCACTTTGCCTTCGCCCTTACGAATAATCTTCCGCTTGACCGTTGAACTTACGGATTCAAATAGCAGGTTTTTTGCATCTGCTATGTCTTCACTCGTAAATGCCGTGCTACAGAGACGTTGAATACTTTCTTCGTCCATTACATCTGCCTTGTTTTGCACAAAGGCTAGCAGCTCTGATATCACAATATTGCAACCCGTGCATTTCACCGTTTGAGCGGCCATTGGCGCGCACTCACGTCATCTGACCGGCACTCGCAATTAAGTTACGTCCGAACACCTTCGAATGCGAACGACGACTCTGCGATGCGAATTAATACATTCAAGGTATATTTTACTTTAATGGTCTTAGGCCATCAAATGAATACCATTTCATCGTCAAAAGTTACACAATCAGGGGGCAGAACCACTATTAGTTTTTTATCTAAAAAATATGTGATGACTTGTCCGTGACTTTCTTTAGGTCTTAATATTGATCTCCAATAAACAAAAATCGATAAATATGGGAAAAAGTGCTTGATTTCGTTTAATAATTTAATCATGAAGGAATAAAACAAACCTAAAACATATTTTTTGAAATGAATAATATGTGATATGATATGATAAAAATTTGCGTGAAATGAAACGTTGTTTGACACGACAAGCGCAGGGTGGCCATTTTGTGGGGAGTTTCCCAACCTGCGGGGAGATTTGAAATAGATTGGGAATTTATTGGATTTATTTATAAATGTCTATAAAAAGGTTTTGTTTTTTTAACCACACTTTTGGTAAATTTAGTACTTTGTTTATCACTAGGGCAGCCGAGTTAACCTAGTGTTTAATTTAATTTTCCTATTTTTCATGAGATTCGGGTCTACATATACCTACTAATAAAATTACACTCCGAATAAAATACTAAATCCATTTAAAAAAAAAAGTGTTTCAAATGCAATTAAAAAATAGGTAGGTAAGTATTTTGCATTTGCATTTAAAATAATAAATGTATTTCAAAATAATTCACATCTTTGGTTGGGAAACAAAAAAGCTGAACTGGCAACACTTCCGGCGGGATGAACGCCACCCGACGCCATTTTGCTAAATGCTAATCTGTGATGCTAATTGCTAATTCATTTCTTTCAAGTGATTTATTGAATTTTAAGTACCTGAAAGTGTGATTTTCTCTAAATCACATAGTTTATTAAGTTGGGACCCACCAGATCAGGTAAGTACACAATATTTGTCAAGATTTATGATTTAATATGTTTAATCGTAGTTTTTGTTTTTTGACTGATTCGTGATTTACTGGTGTTTGAGCTGGTAAGATAACACTAATAGCTGACGTTGCCTCCATTATTCTGGAGCAATTTAGGCATTTAGG